>CM061749.1:109031566-109357098 GCA_030979885.1 Lolium multiflorum
CTTGACCCCTGATGTGGGCCAATCCCCACTTGACTCGTTGATCCGCTGGATTGCTAACCAGGTTGAACACATCATCGCATTCAACCATCCAAGCTCTCGGGTTGTCACCTGAAAACACTGGCAATTCCACATGTGGTGTTCGCAGGTGCAATTCAGAGTGGCTGTTGGTACTGTTGCCCTGCCTATCGTGTTGTGGGGTGGGTTGGTATGTGTATGTCTGGTGTGGAGGGTTTTGGGGTCTGGCTGTGATGTGTTGGGTTTGAGGTGGTGCATATGGATATCAGGTTTGCGATTGTGTGTGGTAGGGGCTGTGTGTTGGAATGTAGGTGGTGTATGGGAGTGGAGCTTGGTAGGCTTGTGTGTAGTATTGTGGCTGGCTGGATGGGTGTGTGTGTTGGGAAAAGTGGAGAATTTCGCTGGAACTTGATGGATGTGTTGTCGTAAGAGGTGGTGGCATGGTGTAAATTGGCTGGGTAGTCGTGGAAATTGATGCTGGGAAGATAGGGTGGGGTAATTGTTGTGGAGATAGCTGACCGAAGTGGATGGGCATGCCATACTGCAGAGCGAACTGGGGGGTAGTGGATGCTGGTGTCGGTGGTAGATCGGCGACAGGGAGGAGGCAGGGAGTGGTGGTGGTGTGGAAAAGGGACGTCTTTCGGTGGCCGGGATGGATGGCATACCTTGGGAAGACGGCGCATATGGGGGTTGGAGCGATGAAGACGCCATGGTCGCCACCATGGCTGTGAGCTTGGCGATCTCCCCATGGATGTTGTCGAGCGCCGTCTTCGTGTCCATGCGTTGCTCCTCGAGGCGTCGATTGATGTTGAGGACCTCCCGGGGTAGTCGATCTCGAATCGCCTCTTCCTCGCGGGCCTGTGCCTCGGCTGCCGCAAGGATTGCTGCTTCCTCTTGTTCGGCGGCCGTCCTCTCTTGAGATCGAGTGCGGATTATGGAAGGAGGCATGAGGTGGGTAGGAATCGGGGGAGGAAACGGCGGCGGAATAAGGGGGAGGGAGGGTGGGCTGGATTCGTGCCGGCTCTGATACCTTGATGACCCACAAGTATAGGGGATCGCAACAGTCTTCGAGGGAAGTATTACCCAATTTATTGATTCGACACAAGGGGAGACAAAGAATACTTGTAAGCCTTAACAGCGGAGTTGTCAATTCAGCTGCACCTGAAACAGACTTGCTCGCAAGAGTTTATCGCAGTGGCTTTATAGCAAGAACGCGAAATAACAACAACAGAGTAACAAAGACAGAAAGTAGTGATTATAGTAGACATCGGGACTAAAATACTGTAGGCACAGTGGACGGATTAACGGGCGTTGCATGGATGAGAGAAACTCATATAACAATCAAAGCAGGGGCATTTGCAGATAATAATAAAACGGTATCCAAGTACTAATCAATCAATAGGCATGTGTTCCATATTTAGTCGTACGTGCTCGTAATGAGAAACTTGCACAACATCTTTTGTCCTACCAGCCGGTGGCAGCCGGGCCTCTAGGGAAACTACTGGATATTAAGGTACTCCTTTTAATAGAGTACCGGAGCAAAGCATTAACACTCCGTGAACACATGTGATCCTCACATCACTACCATTCCCTCCGGTTGTGTTATCACCAGAATTTGACCAAGCCAGAGGTGGGCCGCGATCAAGACGAATTTGAAGATATATGCGTGGAGAGATATGTAAATCGGCCTTGTGTATCAAGTTTGGGCTAGTTAGCCCGTGTATCTTTACTTAGTAGGTTACGTAGAAGTTAGAGTTTTACCCGTGCACGGTATGGTGCACGCCCACATTAGAAAGTCCCCTGGACTATAAATATGTATCTAGGGTTTATGGAATAAACAACAACCAACGTTCAACACAAACCAATCTCGGCGCATCGCCAACTCCTTCGCCTCGAGGGTTCCTCCGGTAAGCACCATGCTGCCTAGATCGCATCTCGCGATCTAGGCAGCACGAGCCTGCCTAGTTGTTCATGCGGTGCTCGTACTGAAGCCTTTTTGATGGCGAGCAACGTAGTTATCGTAGACGCGTTAGGGTTAGCATCGTTCTTAGCATCATATGCTCGCGTAGTGCAACCCTTGCGCGTCTAGCCGTCCTTGTGCCTCATCATGGGTGCAGGGGCGGCACCCCGCTTGATCTTTATTTAGTAGATCTGATCCGTTATGGTCGCTCCTTGATTCATCAAGGATTAGTTTAATATCTGCAATAGTTAGGCCTTACAAAGGGTTGGAGGATCCAGCGGCATGCAGGGTGTAGTTTGCTGCCCCTAGACAGGACGTTCCGAGGATCAACCTAGTGTTGGTTTTTAGGCCTTGTCTAGGGCTGGCTTACGTTTACCGTGCGTGAGCGCGAGGCCCAATCGTGAGTAGGATGATCCGATTATGCGGTGAAAACCCTAGATCGTCGTGGATCTCATATGCTTTATCTTGATCAAGCAGGACCACCATATATTCGGCCACCTTGGACGAATCATGGGTGGATCGGCTCCATGAGCCGATTCACAGGACAACCCGAGAGCCGATCGAGGCTCGTATTTAACGTGTACGTGTGTGCCCTGCAGGAAACTAAGCGAGGCATCATCCACACCTTCCCGACCAGGTATAGGTCGTGGGCACGCCCTTGCGACCCGCATCGGACCAGGAGGCTTTGCGGGCGTCGCTCGAGGGATCGGGCCGCAGCCCTAGTCATTCCCGGCTCTACGGTGTTGGCTACCACGCTGCCGGTGGTTTCTCGACGTCAACACATTCTGGCACGCCCGGTGGGACGTTCGGACAATCTTCAACTACAATCTTCAACATCGAACACCATGCCATCTTCATCAGAGATGGCAGAAGAAACTCCGGTCACGTACGGGGATCTCACTGGCGAGCTCAAGAAGAAGTACGACGAGATCAAGTCTGCCCTCGAAGCCGACCTAATCGGCTCTTTCCACAGGACCCGCTCCCACGGCATCAGATGGAAGGGGTTCACACCGAAGGCACTCGATGGGGTGGACCTATCCACCCCGTCCGAAGAACGCACCAGGTCGCTGCGTCAGGAGATCAACTTCATGGTGGCTCATTCGCTGCACCGCCATTCTGAGAGCCTGGTGAATACGTTGGAGCGCGTCGCGCTGCGCGTGATCCAGGAGATCATGAGCCATCGCTCTCGTCAGGACCAGCCCTAGGGACTCATCAAGGGGAATTGCTACTCCAGTCCCGTCCACCGCTGCCATTCGGCAGCGCCCGAAGCGCCGAACTCATCGGCCTATGTCGTCTACAAGATTGGTGGTGACCCCAGTGACTACCAATTCCTACAGGACGCGCCCAAGGAGATCCCGCATGGGTACGCATGCGCATACGTGCCAGACTGCAGCACTGGGCACCCTCGAACCAGGTCGCTATAGCAGGGACTTCTGGGGCAACAGGAGGAACGTCGGAGACAGACCCGAGAAGCAAACGTGGCTAGCCAAATACGCCACCCCGACAAAGCTCCCGAGCCCAGCTCCTGCAGTTGGCTCAGAACCAGAGAAACAGGCATGGCTGGTTAAGTACGCCACTCCGACGAATCTTCAGGGTTCGGCACCAGCCATCACCGCGGATCAAATTTGTACGATCCTGAAAGATCAGTTCGGCATGATGCCGAAAAGAAAGGCGATCGGCTATACCAAGCCGTACCCCAATGAGTACGAATTGATCCCGCTACCACCCAAATATCGGCTCCCGGACTTCACAAAGTTCAGCGGATCAGATGGCTCCAGCTCCATCGAGCATGTGAGCCGATATTTGGCACAGCTGGGCATGATCTCAGCGTCAGGCGAGCTGCGCGTGAGGTACTTCTCACAGTCCCTCACAGGATCGGCTTTCGGATGGTACACGTCGCTGCCACCGAACTCAATCCAGACCTGGAAGCAGCTGGAAGAACGGTTCCATGAGCAATATCACTCGAGGCTTCCGAGGCTGGCATTGCCGATCTAGCCCAAGTACGACGAAGCGCGGAGAAACAGTGTCGGAATACATCCAGCGCTTCAGGACCGTTAGGAACCGATGCTATTCGGTTCACGTAAGCGAAAAGGAAGCAGTCGAATTGGCGGTGGTGGGTCTATCATCATCGATCAAGGAAGTGGCCTCCCGGCGGACTATCCTTCATTAGCACACATGGTGCAGAAGTTGTCAGCATATGAGCAACGCCACCCGGATATCTACCAAGATAAATTCAAGCGCGTGGTTACCATGGTTGACGCAGGCGAAGATGAAGGTCCAACGGGAGAGCGAGAGGTCGCAGTAGCTGAGTGGACTCGAGCTGCAGGCCCAGTAACCTGCAAATGGGTAAAGCCACCAGGGCCTCCAAGAGGGTTCGACTTCGACGTGACGAAAACCGAGCAGATTTTCGACCTCTTACTCGCGGAGAAGCACATAAAGATACCCGAAGGCCACAAGTTTCCTACGGTGCAAGAGCTGAACGGAAAGCCATACTGCAAGTGGCATAACACGTTCACCCACACCACCAACGACTGCAGGGTGTGGCGTCAGCAGATCCAAGTGGCGATAGAAAATGGGCGACTAATTTTTAACCAGTATGCCATGAAGGTCGACACACACCCCTTCCCCGCCGTCAACATGGTGGAGTTTACCCACCTTGGAGGGTGCCAGCCTGATTTCTCAGCCAACATCAGCATGGTAGAGCTTGGACACCGCTCTGAGAAGGATGGGGATGAAGACAGCTGCTCTCAGAGCAAGGACACTGAGGGGGCCGCTCCATGCGATCGGCTCCGTCAAGATGGCAAGCGCTACGTCACAGGGGGAAGTGAAGAACATAAGATACCAGCGACCCCTCTCTGATCACCTCCTCAACAAGTATGTTAGTCGATATGACCAAAGCCGGCGATACAACAACAATGATGAAAGAGGTCGTCTGACCAGAAACGACGGAAGACATCGCCGGCATAATCGTGATGAGGAGCGGCAGGAGCGCCACGGCAAGGAGCAGGACGATACGGACAGGCATTGGCACTGCCCCTTCTTCGGACTGCTGGGATTCAGGAATGAGCCGATTACCAACAATCGGCAACTGCCCGAATGCAACCGGAAGAAGAAGGAGACAGCCAACGTATCTGTGTTCGAGCGCTAGGGCCTCTCCCACCGCAAAACAGACGTGCTGAGACCCCTCCGTTGGAAGATCTCGAGGATTCAGAAGACGAAGGGGAATACGAAGAAGACAGGTGCCACCGTCCAAGGTGGTGCCCTGACGGTCTCAGCCATTCACAAAAGCGCAGGGTTCAGCGATTGCGCGGTCTGGAGGAAGCTGAAAGGATGTACTTGCATACGCTGAGGAAGGCGCGACCTGATCTGGCTGCGAAGTCCAGAGGACCCTGGACGAGGAGGGACTGCCGCAAAGAAAAGAGTGGCGCCCCAAGCAAAAGAGAGCCGATGATGACACATCGGCTGGCGCAAACATGGTGTTCATTCGTCCGGCGGAGTGTAGTGCTCCACGATTACACAGTGCACCCGACATGGATAACAGCAAGCGCACCAACGTGCTAAGGTCAGAGATTGGGCTGGTTTTGTCTGCCGACCTGAGCGAGTAGCAAGACTACGTCAATAAGCAACGTGGAGGCCGATTCCAGCAATCGGCCAAAATTATCCTCACCATCTGCTTTGCCTGGGATCAACGTTTGACCCAACAGGGACTACCTGAAGAGCCGATACCATCAATTGTCTTGACAGAATCGGCTCGGGGGGGCACCTAGATGGATAAAACACGAGGATATAAGATAATACTATCAAATGTGGGGGCCGATACACAAATCGGCCTAAAATTTTTAAAATTTATAGCCGGTGCAAGGGCATCGACTTCAGAATTGAGAAGCAGCCGATGCACGGCCATCGACTCAAGAAGATCAACGTTACGATCAGAGGACCAATGAAGCACGAGGGGGGATGTTAATGGAAGAACCCCTCAATGGAGTAATTCCTCTCTTCAAGAGCAGCCTGGATGTGCAGAAAGGGGCCGATTCGACCAGCAGGGCGCTAAGAGAAGACTGGAGAAACTCGGGGGCAGCTCGCCTTGAAGGCTCTCTGCTTTGGGAAGCCGATTTATGTGCAAATCGGCTGGCTCTGCATGATCAAGCCCAGGCTAATTCGGCTAAGTTTTTGCCTTGGCCAAGGCTCGGGGGGCAGCAGGCTTGGTGGATACGATCGGCTGTTCCTTCATTGCAAACCTTCGTCACAGTTGATGAGTGCTGAAAAGGATTATTGGGTTTGGTTGGGAAAGTTCAAAAGTTTTTCCTGAAGATCCTGCATTTTCTGCCAGATTTAGAAAATCATCAGTTGAAGAAGGGAAGAGCGAATTTCGAAGGACCGATGCGGTGCTATCGGCTCATTACGCATTGGTAAAGGGGGCGAATCGGCAAGGACAGTAGAAGAGGGAATCGGCTTAATTAAGCTCAGAAGAAATCGGCAAAATCAAATTGGGGAAAAGAAAAAGTTCTTCATTGATAGGCAAGATTTTTTACATAAAGAGCTAATTGCTCTCAAAAGGAAATATGAGGGGTACATTGCCCCGTCTACTACTGCTGATCCTATTCTAGAGGTCCTAATCTACGGGCCGTCGCTGCCCTCATCGTCGCCTTCGTCGCTGCCGTCGGCGCTGCTCCCGGCAGGCTCGTCGTCGCTCCAATGGCCGCCGGGCCCTCGTCGTCTTCATCTTCTCCGTCAGCGTCGCCCTCGTCGCTGTCGAAGTCACTAAAGTTGCCCGGCCAAGGGCAGAACCGCTGGCCGGCGGCTCGTCGGAGGAGCTCTCATTGTCGTCTTCCTCCTCCTCTCCCTGCTTCCCTTCCTCCCGAAGAGGTGAAGTCACAGGAGAAGTTGTCGTCGTCGCTCTCCTCCTCCGGTTCCCCAACGGCGAGGAAGCGGAGGTCACTCTCCCCGTCGGTCAAGGATTTGTCATCCTCGGACCAGACGAAGGAGTCATGGTCCTCTTTGTCCCACTTCGTTGGGGCGAGGATATCGTACGCCGCCTGCGTGCCCCACGAGGGCGTCTCCTCTCGGATAGGAGAGGACACGTAGGAAAGACCTGATGAGGAGGAAGAAGAGGAGGACGAAGACATGGTGGCAGAGGAGGGTTTTTTGGAGGCTAGTGCGAAGGGGATGAGGAAGGTGACTGTTTGCTGCGGTTGAATAAAAGGGAGCATAGTAAAAATTCAATGCCACAGCAGTTCCCGAGGAGGTGGTGCTAGAACCGTCTAATCGCGCAGAGAAGTTGAGAAGGCAAGTTGTCATGATGAAGGACTCTGCGACGTTTCTGCTCTGCCACGACATGACCCGACGAAAGGAGAGCGTAATGATTTTGGAAATGTCATTTCCAAAACCAGGGGGGCATGTGTTATCACCAGAATTTGACCAAGCCGGAGGTGGGCCGCGATCAAGACGAATTTGAAGATATATGCGTGGAGAGATATGTAAATCGGCCTTGTGTATCAAGTTTGGGCTAGTTAGCCCGTGTATCTTTACTTAGTAGGTTACGTAGAAGTTAGAGTTTTACCCGTGCACGGTATGGTGCACGCCCACATTAGAAAGTCCCCTGGACTATAAATATGTATCTAGGGTTTATGGAATAAACAACAACCAACGTTCAACACAAACCAATCTCGGCGCATCGCCAACTCCTTCGTCTCGAGGGTTCCTCCGGTAAGCACCATGCTGCCTAGATCGCATCTCGCGATCTAGGCAGCACGAGCCTGCCTAGTTGTTCATGCGGTGCTCGTGCTGATGGCGAGCAACGTAGTTATCGTAGACGCGTTAGGGTTAGCATCGTTCTTAGCATCATATGCTCGCGTAGTGCAACCCTTGCGCGTCTAGCCGTCCTTGTGCCTCATCATGGGTGCAGGGGCGCACCCCGCTTGATCTTTATTTAGTAGATCTGATCCGTTATGGTCGCTCCTTGATTCATCAAGGATTAGTTTAATATCTGCAATAGTTAGGCCTTACAAAGGGTTGGAGGATCCAGCGGCATGCAGGGTGTAGTTTGCTGCCCCTAGACAGGACGTTCCGAGGATCAACCTAGTGTTGGTTTTTAGGCCTTGTCTAGGGCTGGCTTACGTTTACCGTGCGTGAGCGCGAGGCCCAATCGTGAGTAGGATGATCCGATTATGCGGTGAAAACCCTAGATCGTCGTGGATCTCATATGCTTTATCTTGATCAGCAGGACCACCATATATTCGGCCACCTTGGACGAATCATGGGTGGATCGGCTCCATGAGCCGATTCACAGGACAACCTGAGAGCCGATCGAGGCTCGTATTTAACGTGTACGTGTGTGCCCTGCAGGAAACTAAGCGAGGCATCATCCACACCTTCCTGACCAGGTATAGGTCAGGTGGCACGCCCTTGCGACCCGCATCGGCGCGGGACCAGGAGGCTTTGCGGGCCGTCGCTCTGAGGGACTGGGCCAGCCGCAGCCCTAGTCATTCCCGCTCTACGGTGTTGGCTGGCCATCGCCACTGGTTTCGACGTCAACAGTTGTCCCGATTTCTGTCACTTCGGGGCCATTGGTTCGGACAACGACGTGTGTATACAACTTGCAGGTAAGATCATAAACAACGAATATCTTCATGAATCAATAACATGTTCAGATCTGAGATCATGGCACTCGGGCCCTAGTGACAAGCATTAAGCATAACAAGTTGCAACAATATCATAAAAGTGACATCTACGGATACTAGGCACTATGCCCTAACAATCTTATGACTATTACATGACCAATCTCATCCAATCCCTACCATCCCCTTCAGCCTACAGCGGGGGAATTACTCACACATGGATGGGGGAAACATGGCTGGTCGATGGAGAGACGTCGGTGGTGATGGCGGTGAAGATCTCCTCCTATTCCCGTCCCGGCGAGGTGCCAGAACGGAGACTTCTGGCTCCCGAGACGGAGTTTCGCGATGTGGCGGCTCTCTGGAGGGTTTCTGGCGACTTCGACTTCTCCTCGTGCGTTTTTAGGTCGAGGGCGATAAGTAGTCCGAAGGAGGGCGTCGGGGGCCAGCCGAGGGGGCCACACACTAGGCCCGCGCGGGCCCCTCCCGGGCCGCGCCGGCCTAGTGTGTGGGGCCCTCGTGCCCCCACCTGGCTTGCCCTTCTGGCTCCGCCAATATTCTGGGAAAATAGGGCCTTCTGTATAAATTCCGAGGTTTTTCCCGAAAGTTGGATTTCTGCACAAAAACGAGACACCAGCAATTCTGCGTTAGTCCGTGTTAGTTGTATCCAAAATACACAAATTAGAGGCAAAACAATAGCAAAAGTGTTCGGGAAAGTAGATACGTTTTGGACGTATCAACTCCCCCCAAGCTTAGCTAATTGCTTGTCCTCAAGCAATTCAGTTAACAACTGAGCGATAAAAGAAC
Organism: Lolium multiflorum; assembly: GCA_030979885.1. NCBI lineage: Eukaryota > Viridiplantae > Streptophyta > Magnoliopsida > Poales > Poaceae > Lolium > Lolium multiflorum. Next base: position 109,040,963 of record CM061749.1, read on the forward strand.
TTTCACGAACACATTTGCTCATATGATGTATATATTCTCATGCTATGGCTAATACTTAAGCAGTTCATAATGAGATACATGCAAATAAGATCATCCAACAGCTATGTCAATCATGGAGAGGTACCAACAATTAATAATAAGCATCATGAATTATGTATATAAGCAGGATTGCAATGTTCATAAGAGAGTATGATAAAGTGGTATCTCGCTTGCCCGTATTTGATCGGCAAAACATAAATGCCCAGGCACCTCTGGAGTTCATAGAAAGACTAGAAGTAGTGATTGTCAAAGATAAAAGCATCAAAGTTATACCACAATCAATCATATTTTGAGACAAGCATATTATACTAAGAATGACAGTTGTGCTCTCAAGATAGTGCTCAAAGAAAGAATGGAGACACAACATAAAAGTAAAAGATTGACCCTTCGCAGAGGGAAGCAGGGATTAACATGCGCTAGAGCTTTTCATTTTTTAAAACAGGAGTAAAATTATTTTGAGAGGTGCTTGTTGTTGTCAACGAATGGTAATGGGTACACTAACTACCTCATCAACCGGACTCCCAAGAGCGGCTCCCATGAATTATTTGTATGTTTATGTGGCACTCCTTCCAACCTTTCTTACACAAACCATGGCTAACCGAATCCTCGGGTGCCTGCCAACAATCACATACCATGAAGGAGTGCCTTTTTATTTAAGTTTTATTATGATGATGACACTCCCCCCAACCTTTGCTTACACAAGCCATGGCTAACCGAATCCTTCGGGTGCCGTCCAACAATCACAAACCATGAAGGAGTGCCTTTTTATTTAAGTTAATTAATTTGGGACTGGGAATCCCATTGCCAGCTCTTTTTGAAAAATTATTGGATAAGCGAATGTGCCACTAGTCTATATGAGAGTCCGTCAAAAGTAAATGACAAGGTTGAAAGCTAAACACCACATACTTCCTCATGAGCTATGAAACATTAACACAAATTGAGAAGCATTTTGAAAGTTTTAAAGGTAGCGCATGAGAATTTACTTGGAATGGTTTGAAATGCCATGCATAGGTATTTATGGTGGACACTTTGGAACAACTTGGTTTTCAGGTGTTTGGAAGCACGAGCGGCGTTCCCGCTCAGTACAAGTGAAGGCTAGCAAAAGACTAGGGAGCGACAAATCAAGAGAGCAGTAACTGTCATAATCATGCTTGCGTCAAAATAAATTAACGGAGGCATAAAAGTGATACAAGAACTCTGAAGCAACATAAATCATCGAAGCTTGATTGACTTTTTGTTCAGTCATATGCATGCGTGAGCATGTGCCAAGTCGATATAAATGAATTATTCAGAGGAGGATACCACAATGCCATACTTACTTATGAATAAAACAATGCAAGCGAACATCCATGACATGCTACTCATATTAATAAATTGGAGCTAAACATGAGAGATCATGAACTACTAGACTTTCTCAAATAACATATACCTCACATGAACCAACTAAGCATGCTCACATGGATGAGTATATGTACAAAAATGAAAACAAATAGAGTTCATACCAGCCTCTCACCACAATCCAATTGTTGTAGATCGTCATTATTGCCTTTCACTTGTGTAGCTTGGATAATATGAAATGAAAACCACGCTCCAGCCACCGAAGACCATTGAACTAATGATGAACTTTACAAACCAAAGAAGAACAGCAAATATTTTTGGTGTTTTCGAATTGGAAACAAGAACAAAAGAAACAAGCAAACAAAGCAAAATCTTTTTGGGTTTTCTTGTAGTAAACTAGCAATAGCAAATAGAGCGAAACAAATGCAAGAAACCAAAGCAAACAAATAGTGAAGAGAAACAACAGAAGTATTTTTGGTCTTTTTGTGTTTTAGGAAAGAAACAAAGCGAAAACAAAAGAATGCAAACTAACAGAAAACACAGAAATCTGCCAAAACCTGACAGCAGTACAGAAATCGAAATTAACAAAAATCTTCGATTGCTCAGCTCAAAAAGTGTTCAACTAATGAAAGTTAGATAACAACCTGGGGCACATGCTAAAAATTGGCAACTCAAAATAACGTTCTGGCTGTGCGTACGAATTTTTTTGGTAACAGCTCAGAATCTGTTTTTGGACAGCACTTCCCCAAATATCATCTCCTTCTCATTAGAAAACCACTCTAAGAAACTAAACAAGTATGTACAAGTATCCAGCAACCATAATATGCAAAGAATGAGTGATGCCGGTATACCTCCCCCCAAGCTTAGGCTTTTGGCCTAAGTGGAGTTCATTCCCAACGAGGGTCGGAGTTCCACGCCGGTGGATCATACATGGAGTGATAATAAGGCCCCTGCGCAGAAGAATGTCGTGGAGGTTCCACATGACCATAATGTTGATATGAGGAGCTCGCTGCATCGTATGAAGAGTCGGGGTGCTCCTCGGCCTCCTCCGTGCCTTCCCTTGCACGATGGCCTTCCCTTTCTATGTATGCGTTTAGCTCATTTTCTGTGATCGACCACCCTTTCCTGGCATCAAGGTTAAGCAGAGCAGGTGCAGGCAATCGTACTAGTTTTTCAATTTTCTTCGTTATTCTCCATTTTTTCTTATACAAAGTTATCCTATAATACAGGTTGTTCAAATTAGATGCATCTGAAATAAACTCATGTTTAATCATGGAAACAACATCAAGTTTCTCTATGGAAAGCGGAATATCTAGATGGTGAGGTTCTACACCATGCATAGCTAATAAGCGAGAGGCGATAAGACCTCCACAAATTCCTCCTTTCTCACGGTTAGTAGCAAGTCTACAAGCTATTAAAGCACCCAAATTATAGGTCCTATCCTGTTGCAAAGCGCAGCTAAGAAAGCCATATCTTGAACAGACAACTTACTCGCATACCTTCTAGCAAGAACGCACTTTGTAACGAAGTAAGCGAAGTAGCGGATAGCTGGTTGTTGAATGCTACTAATCTTACCACCATCATCGGAGAAGCTCCTCGCATTACAAATCATTGTATAAATATTCGAGAGCTCCCGCGGCGTTCCCCTGACCTTCTCGCAGGATCCCCACTGCGGCACTCTAATTGCACAAAAATCACTGAAAGGCAAGTTGATAGTTTTGTTATAAATCTTGTACCGGACCATGGGGTTAGTTTGAGACCGATGAAATTCGAAATCCTGCACAACCGACACCGTTAGTTTAGCATATTGGTAAGGTTCACCAACAGTAAAACCTTCCAACCCTGCATTGGAAATCAGTGTTTGAACATCTTGCAGGATTCCTGCATTCCGCATAAAATCCGTGCATGGGTAATAAGAGGGGTATACTCCCTCTTCGCGGTGAACTCTCATGACTTGCTGCACCTCCAATTCTTGTTGGTTTAGTTGGTGCCTACTTCCTTCCATTTTCTGAAATTTTTCAACAATCATTATAAAATTTGATTTCAAGGTATATAATTGAGGGGAACTACTATAGGAACTTGCTAGAGTACTAAACATGCATCAAAACTAGTTTCTACCACTTAGAACAAGCATGCAAGCTCACTAAACATGTTATCTATAGCAGCAAAATATTCAAGATATACTCAACTAAATAAAATTCTAATTGGACAATCAAAGGAGTCACATACCAAGGAGCAAATGTGCCATATTTCAGACAGAAATCTGGGCTGAGCAAAGGGATCGAGAAATCGCAAGTTCTTGAGCAGAAACGCGAGTGAGAGAAAGTGAGTACGAGTTTTTTCGGGAGAGAGAATGCACTGAGTGAAAGAGATGATGAAGTGGGGCAAAGGGGGACCCACACACCAGGGTGGCGCCCCCTCTGCCGCGCGCCTGTGCCACCCTGGGTGCCCCACTGGTCAGCCCCAGGTGCTCCAGTGTGCCTCTTCAAAAAATAAGACTACCAGTATAATTTTTGTAAATTTTGAGAACTTCGAAAAATGCACATTTCTGGGTGTTCAATTAATTATTACTGCGCAGGAAAATGATTTCCAAAATCTTAAACAACTAAAGCATATTGCAAAACAAAAAGTGCTACAGCAAGTAAAACAAATGGAGGGAGAAAGAAAGAAAGAAATGTTGTTTAGCTCTTTTATGCATTAAAATATACTTGTTAACAAGGTTGATCAAGTCTTGCTACCAAATAAATTTTATATGACATAAGAAGAAATAAACCTCAAATCAATCATGTTACCTTATATTGAATTGATATGGATCCAATCACAAGAGTTTGATATTCTTCTTTAGGCTCATATATAGGACAATCAATGGATCCCACTTTGATAGTTTTCACATTAAAAATTGTATTAACTCCATATACTTTATCAATCCTCTTGGGAAAATAGACGGTATGTTCCTTGTCATCAACATTGAAAGTAACCTTGCCTTTATTGCAATCAATAACAGCCCCTGCAGTATTAAGAAAGGGTCTTCCAAGAATAATAGACATATTATCATCTTCAGGCATTTCCAACACAACAAAATCAGTTAATATCAAGCAATGTTGAGTAACTTGAACAGGAACATTTTCACATACACCAACAGGAATAGCAGTAGATTTATCAGCCATTTGCAAAGATATATCAGTTGGTATCAACTTATCTAAATCAAGTCTCTTATAGAGAGAAAAGGGCATTACACTAACTCCTGCTCCCAAATCACATAGAGCAGTTCTAACATAATTATTCTTGATGGAACAAGGAATAGTCGGTATACCTGGGTCTCCAAGCTTCTTTGGAACCTTACCATTGAAGGAGTAATTAGCGAGCATAGTGGAAATCTCCTCATTGGGAATTTTCCTTTTGTTAGAGACAATATCTTTCATATACTTTGAATAAGGAGGCAATTTAATAGCATCAGTCAAAGGGATTTGCAAAAATAAAGGTTTCATCCAATCACAAAATTTATTATAATGTTCCTCCTCCTTTGATTTCAGTTTCTTAGCAGGAAAAGGCATTGGCTTTTGAACCCAAGGTTCTCTTTCATTACCATGTTTCTTTGTAATAAAATCTTCTTTAGTGTACTTTTTATTTTTAGCATGCTTTTAAGTTCTTCTTCAACCTCTTCTTTATCAGGAGTATCATCCTTATCATTATCTTTATCATGTTCATTACCACTTTCAGTTTCAGCATCAGAAATAGAAATACTATTAGGATCATTAACAGGTTCAGAGGATTCTACAACATTCTTATGTTTCTTTTTCTTTTTCTTAGATGGAGCACTAGTTTTAGTTAGTTGAGAATCTTGTTCAACTCTTTTGGGATGCCCTTCAGGATATAGAGGATCCTGGGTAGAAACACCACCTCTAGTTGTTACTTCATAAGCATGTTTTTCTTTAGAATTATTTCCCAACAAGTCATTTTGCACTTTAGTGAGTTGATCAATTTGAGTTTGAACAATATGAAAATGTTTAACAAGTATCTTAACATCATTGGAGGTTCTCTCCACAATATCATGCAATTCACTAATAGCTCGAGAATTTTTCATTAAATGATTCTCTACTCTCATATTAAAGTTTTCTTGCTTAACAATATAATTATCAAACTCATCTAAGCATTGAGCGGGAGGTTTTGAATACGGAATATCTTCCCTAGTAAAGCGTTGAAGAGAGTGTACCTCAATCATGGATGAAGGGGGAGTTATCTTACATAAATCTTCTATAGGAGGTAAATTCTTCACATCTTCAGGTTTAATACCCTTCTCTTTAAGAGACTTCTTGGCTTCCCTCATATCTTCATCATTTAATTTAATCATACCCCTCTTCTTCAATATCGGTGTCGGGGTTGGTTCAGGTGTAGACCAATCATCATGATTCCGGCCTATTTTAGCCAATAATTCTTCAGCGTCTGGAGTTCTTTTCCTGAAAACACAACCAACACAACTATCCAGGTATGCCCTAGACTCAATGGTTAGTCCACTATAAAATATATCAAGTAAATCATGCTTTTCCAAATCATGATCAGGCCGAGCTCTAATAAGAGAGCAAAATCTCGCCCAAGCCTCAGGCAATTTCTCTCCATCTTCCCGGTCAAAATTATAAATTCTCTGCAAAGCAATATGTTGAGCGCTAGCAGGAAAGTATTTTCGAAAGAAAACATCACGCAAGTCAATTGGACTTCTAATAGAACCAGGAGGCAAATTATTATACCAAGTTTTAGCATCATCCTTTAATGAGAAAGGAAAAATTTAGCGACAAAATAAGTACGCATCTTGACATCATCAGAAAACAAGCTACTCAGAGTAGATAACTCAATCATGTGTTCAACAGCACTTTCTTTTCAGTACCACAAAAGGGTGTTTTCTCAACAATAGCTATATGAGATAGATCAAGAGAAAATCATAATCTTTATCCTTAATGTTTATAGGAGATGTGGCAAATTTAGGATCGGGAGACAGTTTATATCTAACAGCATGTTCTGCAAGCAACTTTTTAATTTTTCTTGCATCAGTAGTAGCATTGCATTTTTCAATAAAATCATCATCAAGTTCCACATAATCTTCATCAAGATCATCACTAGAATATTCAACAGACTCAGGTGAATTAACAGGTGTAGCAGCATTTTCATTAGGAGTTTCAGTATTTTCAATTTGCCTAGACCTAGCGATTGTAGCATCTATAAAAGATCCTAACGAACCATCATTATCAAACACAGCAGAAGCATCATCACAATTATAAGAGGAATTTTCAGATTCAGCAGAAGTACCAGCATTTGAAGCTTGTGGTGGTGAAACAAGTTTCCTTATCACAGATGGTGAATCAAGAGCAGCAGAGGTACTAAGAGTTGTACCTTTTCTTGTAGTGGATGGTAATATGGCGACTTTAGTATCGAGGTTTACCCATGATGGAGAATTTGCAGCGAACAATATCAATCCAAGTGAACTTCCAAATAAAGCTATGCTCCCGGCAACGGCGCCAGAAAATAGTCTTGATGACCCACAAGTATAGGGGATCGCAACAGTCTTCGAGGGAAGTATTACCCAATTTATTGATTCGACACAAGGGGAGACAAAGAATACTTGTAAGCCTTAACAGCGGAGTTGTCAATTCAGCTGCACCTAGAAACAGACTTGCTCGCAAGAGTTTATCTAGTAACAGTTTTATAGCAGAACGGTTAGCGAAATAACAGCAGAGTAACAAAGACAGCAGTGATTATAGTAGACAGCAGATTAAAATACGTAGGCACAGGGACGGATTAACGGGCATTGCATGGATGAGAGAAACTCATATAACAATCAAAGTAGGGCATTTGCAGATAATAATAAAACGGTATCCAAGTACTAATCAATCAATAGGCATGTGTTCCATATTTAGTCGTACGTGCTCGTAATGAGAAACTTGCACAACATCTTTTGTCCTACCAGCCGGTGGCAGCCGGGCCTCTAGGGAAACTACTGGATATTAAGGTACTTCTTTGAGTACCGGAGCAAAGCATTAACACTCCGTGAACACATGTGATCCTCACATCACTACCATTCCCTCCGGTTGTCCCGATTTCTTTCACTTCGGGGCCATTGGTTCCGACATCGACGTGTGTATACAACTTGCAGTAAGATCATAAACAACGAATATCTTCATGAATCAATAACATGTTCAGATCTGAGATCATGGCACTCGGGCCCTAGTGACAAGCATTAAGCATAACAAGTTGCAACAATATCATAAAAGTGACATCTACGGATAGTAGGCACTATGCCCTAACAATCTTATGACTATTACATGACCAATCTCATCCAATCCCTACCATCCCCTTCAGCCTACAGCGGGGGAATTACTCACACATGGATGGGGGAAACATGGCTGGTCGATGGAGAGACGTCGGTGGTGATGGCGGTGAAGATCTCCTCCTATTCCCCGTCCCGGCGAGGTGCCAGAACGGAGACTTCTGGCTACCGAGACGGAGTTTCGCGATGTGGCGGCTCTCTGGAGGGTTTCTGGCGACTTCGACTTCTCCCGTGCGTTTTTAGGTCGAGAGCGATAAGTAGTCCGAAGGAGGGCGTCGGGGGCCGAGGGGCCACACACTAGGGCCGCGCGGGCCCTCCCCGGGCCGCGCGCCTAGTGTGTGGGGCCTCGTGCCCCCACCTGGCTTGCCCTTCGGGCCGCCAATATTCGGGGAAAATAGGGCCTTCTGTATAAATTCCGAGGTTTTTCCTGAAAGTTGGATTTCTGCACAAAAACGAGACACCAGTGCAATTCTGCTGAAAACAGCGTTAGTCCGTGTTAGTTGTATCAAAATACACAAATTAGAGGCAAAACAATAGCAAAAGTGTTCGGGAAAGTAGATACGTTTTGGACGTATCATACCTCCGTGTCAGGATCTGATTGCTTGAACTGGTGCAGCGATAGGAAGGGGAGGAAGAAGGGCTCTGGTTGGCCCAGATCTACAGGATAGCTAGGAACAATAATATTGGAAAGGGTAAAAACTGATAAGGAAATTTAGGGTTTTCATTGCTTGGCCTCCCAGCCACCCACGCACCTCCTTTTATAAGATAAGGAAAGGCGCCCAAGCATTGTTTAGTACAATTAAGAGTTACTTAATGATTAACCGAGATTACAGAAAGCGACTTTAGAATCATGTCTTGACTTGGTCTAACGTAGCATCAACCGTCCGATGCTTCATCATTGGTCCTTGTTGGTCACAGCTGCTAGAGGATCCTGACATACACAGATTGCACGGAGAATTCTCCGGACGCCTTAAGCGACCAGGAGATAATGTCCTCCTGATTAGAGACCAACATTGCTTGATTGTGTAAATTGTCCCACTCCACCGTCTCATCTAACCCAAACTGTCTCTAAAACCTTATTCTGTATTCCACTTGGAGAACCTCCCCGGTCAGGTCAGCGTCCTAGTGTCGATAGTGATGAAAGGATCCACACAACATCCAAAAAGGAGAGGGAAGTGCTTGCACGCGCTGCCAAACCCTTCCACCAATCTAACTAGAAATATGCGTGTTTCCCATTGAGAACCTTGTGCTTCGCTCCTAGCTTGAATAACCACTTGATTTTTTTAATGGTCCTCCAAATATGGGGTAGTTCTCCCTTGCAAATAATCGCGACCCCCCAAGTATTTTGCATGAATAATATCCGTCCAAAGCCATTTGTCGTTTTGGTATAACTTCCAAATCCATGTGAGCATGAGGGCAATATTCATCCTTTTTGTGTTGAAGACTCTCAGTCTCTCGAAGGCCTTCGATCAGACCATCTGCCAATCACGATTTTGTCAATTCCGACCTCCCAGCTAAGCCCAGGAACAAACCTTGCCGTGGGTCCACCCTATGACCTACCTGTTTAGGTAGGAAGTCCCAATCCGCCACGCCTAGCCCTTAGTGGCTTGTCGCTAACTGGGATCCCAAGGTACTTAATTGGGAAACTACCCAGCTTGCAATTGAGCATGTCGTACCCTTTGTTTTCCCTCCTTGGGAACCCCAATCACCACAACCTCACTGTTGTGAAAATTAATCTTGGGTCCTGACATGTTCTCAAAAGGAGAGTAATATCAATTTGAGATTCCTGAACCCCTAATCACTAGACTCAATCATGGCCATCTTGTCATCGGCATACTGCAAGTGTTCCTCACCCCCCACCCTAAGATGAGTTGCGGGACCACCCCATGTATATGACACACCAAGTTAGCCCTAGACAACATGGCTGTAAGGCAGTCAACCATGAAGTCGAAGAGAATGGGTGAAAGCGCATCACGCTGCCTCACGCTCCTAGCATTCCGGGAGAAAGGGCCAATCTCACAGTTCACATTAGTCATTGTTTCTCCCCTGAACCAATTGCATCAACCTGTGAACCACCATTTGTGAGAAACTCTTGTTTGTGAGAACCTCCCTAAGGAACTCCCAATTCACCCGATCATAAACCTTCTCAAAGTCCAATTTGAGAAATAGGCCTCCTAGCCTTCTCTCTCTAAGTTCATGCATGTGCAATCGCATGAATGGCCAACACCCTTATGTAAGCACCCGCCTTTTATAAACGCCGCTGCAGTCAATGGTTCTATGGGCTAACGGCGCTAGACGAATAGCGTAGGCTTTAGTGACAAACTTGAAAATAACATTGATCAGCTTAATCGGCAAAATTGTTTGATCGAATTGACACCCTTGACCTTGGGGATCAACGAAATAATCCCAAAGTTGAGGCGAGCGATATCCACCTTCCCTAGCTAGGACGAAGTCATTAAGTATGGATAGGATTGGACCCTTCCGGATTCCCCAGAATCTCTTGAAGAAGAGCACCGACAACCATCGGGTCCCGGCTTCATACTCTGTAGGACAAAACTTACAATCTGAGGTCGAAAAGGGATGGAACGTACGGTAAAACTGGAAACACAATTGCATTATGTCTTGCTATTACAAATTAATACGCCCTGGAGTGTACCTGTGCGACAACGTTGTGTAGGCGGCGAGGCGAAACTCCCATGTTCGTCTAGTAGAATGAATGATCGACCGCCAACTGAAGTTGCCCTTTACTAACAGGATAACAGAGGCGCAGCAAGTACCCCCAAATAATCAATTAACATACTGTTTGTAGGCTTGCCAATATCCTATTCCTACACATCCCACGCTATGCACGAGGATTACTAGTATAGTAACTGCTGAGACAGCGAACCGATAACATAACACACGGCAGATAGCAACTAGTTTAGTGGGGCAATCATTATTACAGTACTGTGCTAGCGACGTACCCGTTGAGTTCAGAGACAATCGCATATCCGCATATCCCTGCTGGAAGAGAATGAGTACAAAGCCAAATCATCAAGTATCCGTGAACTAATCAAGTGTCTTATGTATTTTATCCTATGGTGTGGTGTTTGCCTTTACCACAGTCGATCTGATATGGTGCACATGTTTCTCAAGCTTTATTTTTAATTTTTGATGCATTCATGTTGATGGTGTGATGCAAAATTGGTATCCTTGTGCGCATGTTAAGAGTTTTGCTATCTTAGGAAACTAAGTAACGGCTATTGCTAAGAATAGTCCGAGCTAATCATCGAGATTTGTGCAAGTACAAACGCTATGAAATGTCAAATGTGAATAACTATTTATAAAACAACTGAGAAATGATCAAATCTAAGCCAAGGGAGAAATGGCCACTTCTTGTACGTGCTTATTAAAAATCAAATTCCAGTAGTATTGATTTTGTAACAGACAATCCAGATGTAGTTGGACTAATCAATGATCAACATCCAAAAAAGGTATGATCCTTATAAAATAGGTGCTTGTCTAAGTCCATTGAGAACGACTCACATTATAGTTGTCCCTCCCATTCCCCTTCGGTAAGCAGCTCTGCCCTGCAACGCCCACCGTCCGGACCGCCGTCTTCCCCGACTGAGGCCGGTGTGCAACCATGATGCCTTGCCGCGCCGCCCCTGCACCCCCACGCATATGCACACCTTCTTTGGCTTCGGTGACCCGCACCCGTCCCGCTGCAGCCAATTGTATCGGCCCTCCATCTGGCTCGGTCCATGAGCATGAATCTTGAAACAATAGGCGAACCGTACTGGAGTTGATTAAGCACTAATCTAATTCTTAGATGGTTGAGAATTAGAAAACCCGATAAAAAGGAGGAAGGACCAAATGAAATACATCCTTTAAGTCACTCTAAAAGAGTAGAGCTTGTGGCTACCAAGTTGGGATCAAATACAAAGGCAAGTATCCATATCAATCTCGATCACCTCCCCTCAGCAAAATGATTACTAACTCTTACAAGTAGCGGCATCTCTCCACGCAGGATTGACCTCCACCAAGTAGTTTTGGGATCTGGAAATTCTTTAGGATTAGAATTTAAGCAAGTTGCTCCTTTTCTGTACTACGGAGTATTTGCTAGTCTTGATATTTGTACAAACCATTGGATTTGTATGAAACTTCGCGCGCTGACTGGATTCCATTTCATTGGTACTCCCCACGGGCCATGGCCCAATCTCACCAAACACGGCACACAGACAAGTCTCACCTTTTGCGAGGCTCGATCACATCGAAGCTACGAAGCTGCAGCTTGTTTGTTAGACTGTTACTAAGAACAACGCACACAAAGCGATCAGAAGTACGTACCCACCAACTAATCAATTAACACACCATGGTAGTGGTCAAGGTTTTGGTTTGTCCATAAAATGTGTGTGAGCAGCTGAGCACGTAGATATATCTTACACATCCCACGCCATGCACGAGGGCACTATGATAGTACTATTAAGATCGGGAACTGCTCAGTGCTCAGACGGCCGACACAAACTATAGAATACAAGTGGTTTAATTAGTAGGGCATCTTATTACTGTGCTAGCGACGTCGTGCGAGACGATCTTTACAAGATCGTACGACTCGATATGTTCCCGTGATGTGTGCTTCTCAAACATAAGGAATACAAGGACAAATCATTGAGTGTCTATGTAATCAACTGTATTATGTAAATATTTGTCCATGATTTTGGTTGACTTGACCTCTCTATTCCCTCAATTGGTGAACAAGTTTCGCAAGATTTACTTTCAGCATAACGAATAAATGTTGATGATGTGATACGGAATCGGTATCGTTGGGTTTGTATTAATGCTTTTGCTATCTTAGGCGATTAAGATATAGCTACTCCAAGATAACACTAAAAAACCATGGTCCCTAATCGTCGAAATGGTGCAAGTTCAAAAGGATGCGAAAATGGATGAGAATGAGCTTCGTATGTAAAGTAACTATGTCTAAATGAAGTTAGAAATAACTAGTTCAAAGTCCTTTGAGGAATAGTCATCCCCATGTGTGAAAAATCAAACTTCCATGGTATTGATTTTGTATAAGATAATCTATATCTAGTGTTTGACTAATCATTGGTCAAAGTTAAAATCTGAAAATTGTGTGCCTCGTAAAGAAAAGGAGGGAGAACAAGATGGATTACATCTTTAAAACGCTCTAAAGAGGGAATTATAATTATTAAAGTATAGTATTATATTGCAACTTGTAGCTATTAGCTTGGAACTAATGACAAAGTGTATATATCGATCTCAATAACCTCCCCTCGACCAAAATAATTTACGACTAGCGGCATTTCTCTCCATGTATGCTTTTAGCACATTGCTCTTTTATTCTTTTAAGTCTTAATTTGACCTTCTTAGTACCCCATTGGATTTGTATGAAACCTCGCGCGCCACGTGACTGGATTTCATTCTATTAGAGTACTCCGTAGCAACTCGGCACGGCTCAATCTCACCAAACTTCAGCTCGCTATTTATACGTATGAGTGCCAGTTGATCAACGCAAGGACACACCCACACGCAAATCAAGCACAGCACACAGACAAGTCACAGAGATCGTGTGAGGCTTGGTCAGAAACTACATATATAGCTGCAGCCTCCAGCTAGTTCGCCATCGACCATGGGTGGTGTTAGGCAGAAGCTCCTTGCCGGCGCCATCGTCCTCACCACGGTGGGGCTAATGGCCACGGCGGCTGAGGGCTACATCTCGGGGAAGACGTGGACCGCCATCAACAGGGCGAACCGCCACGGCCCGTTCGTCGGGCTCGTCGTTCCCAACACCTTCGAGATGGTGCCCGTGCTCAACTCGCCCAGCTTCGTGGCCAGCAAGACCATCCCTAACCTCGACGTCCAAGGTACATATCGACCACTTAATCACAAGCAAATTATGATGATTTCCTTTGCTGTGCTACCCCATGCATCAAATGAGCATGAGATGCGGACGCAGGGGGCTCAACAGAACTTACCAAGAAAATTTGGGTAAGGGGGCTTTTGACCTCAAATGTTCGCATCAAGCAGGTAAAAAAAATAGTTTACACGCAGCATATGTAGAACAAGATAGACACATCCCAAAAAAACTCGCCGATGGAACAGTCCCAAAAGTTCTTGAGAAAATCACATAGCCCTGTGCTCCGGAAATGCAATTTGGCTCCTATGAGCATATGCTTCTGTGTGCGGAAACATAATTTCAGGGATGTACAAAAATATGAAGATTTTTTTTAGAGAAGCCCATGTTTTTTATTTGTAATTATTTGGCGAGAAAACGGAAATATCACGGCATGCGCTAAAAAGATAAGTTGAGTGCCAATTTTGTTGCTTTCGAGTACTGATATTTATCAATTTTATTGAGGAAACATACATAGATACATGTTTATTTCTTCATGAAAATTTGCACAAACAAAAACCATAGTAACCAAAATAGGTAAATAAAATTTCAGAATTTTCATTTTTTCCTTTTTTTAAATTTAATGTTCATTCAGAAGCATATGCTCCCAAGAGCCAAAACTTTATGCGTGTGTCTATAAATTTTGCTTAACGAATATGACTAGCGATACTAGAAAAATATATTGAAAAGTTTTTACTGCTTTTTATGTTTACAACCCCCTCGAACAATTATTTGCACGAAACAGGAAACGATCTGAACTTTTTGACCAACATTACAGGCACACATATCATTCCGTGATAGTGATATACATGTACGCTTTTTTGTATTTTTTACAAAAAATATTCTAGACAAGATTTTAAATTAATCTTACATATCGAGTACACGTAGATCTAGCTGAACTTCCCTCCGGTGACCTTTGTTTACTGCACTCTCTGTCTACTCCCTCTATAACAATTTTAAGTTTATTACACGCTCTAAGAAAAACTTTAGCCATTAAATTTGGTCAACAAAATATGATATATATGTTAAAAAATTGTATCATTGATTTATTTAAAAACATGAATTCAATAGTATAATTTTTGTAGAATTTATCTTACTCAAAGCACGTACGTAATGAGATTATAAAGCAGCGATGGACTATCTTACGTGCTCAAATAGTATAAGTAACATCGATAGGTGACTTGTCATGTTGTTTAGTCGTGTCTACTTACGACGAATAGGTATTTTCTTTGGCATAATATGCATGGACTAGCACCACGTGATTTGTTATCTTAAGCTTGAAATGTCAACAGCTGGTTGGGTCACCGAGATTGAGTTATTGACACACGCAGCTCTCATGTGAAAAACTAATGAATCACACCATTCTCTGCCCAAAAATCAGAGATTAGAATGATTGATCGAGTGATGTCCATATAGAAGAAAACTGGAGTGCTTCCCTACACCACCATAACATAATATTTTCTGGAAAGGTTAGTTTCGTCCAATCTATTATCTAGGGTGTCTTGTCTAGTCCTCGTCGATCAAAGAAAAATGTCTTCCCATCTTCCTCTCAGTCATCAACACGGTCACAAGGCGACGACCAATCTTTTTCCTCATGCGTGCCGTCATGATTCAGGGAGAGAAGGAAAACTACATGCAGAGAAACAAATTTATTGAGAATTTCTAACTGTATACAATAGACTATAAAAAGTTTTAGTCGGCGTCATTGATTTTCATAAAAATCAGTAACTTAATGAGGGTGTCCTATAAAAAAATGATGAATTTTGTCCTCCGCTGAATGTTCCAAATAATTAATAGTGCATGCATGACCTAAACAACCACACGTGTTTGAAGAGTCTTTACACGCTACTACTCGTAACACCGGGACATTGTAACCTGCTCGAGCTAGCTGCATGAACTACAAGATTCCAAAATCAAATGTTGAATGGTTTGCAACCATACTGCGAAAACGCACATAACATGTAACCATGGTACTAGCAGATCAAACAAATCTTAATTTACGAGAATGGGCAACTTTCTTAATCACGACTAACTTAATCCATGTTTTTTTCTTTGAAGGACGAAGGTTCCGCTTCGGAGCCATCGGAGGCCAAAACGTTGTCATGGTCATGACAGGGCTGAGCATGGTGAGCACGGGTCTTTGGTACTCCCTCCTGTAAAATGTAGCTAAGATATGTCTAACTTTACTAAACCTGCGATAAGTATTTAGGGTTGAAAGGAGTAAAATAAAAAAATTACGGAGTACTTCATTTGTTTAACCGTTAAAGGTTGATGCAGCTTAATGCCGGGCTGGCCACCCAGATGTTGCTGAGCCTGTTCCGGGTGAAGGGCATCGTCCACTGGGGCATCGCCGGCAACGCGAATGAGGACCTCCAAATCGGCGACGTCACCATCCCCGAGTACTGGGCCCACCTCTCTCTCTGGAACTGGCAGCGGTACGGCGACGGGAAGGAGAACGAGCTGCCGCTGGAGGCCGCCGGCGACTACACGAGGGAGTATGGCTTCCTCAACTTCTCCGACTACACAGTTGGGCAGGGCAACCCGGCGATGGCGGCGAACGAGCTCAACAGCATCTGGTACCAGCCGGAGGAGATCTTCCCGGCTTCGGGTGTTCCCGAGGAACGGCAGCACGCGTTCTGGGTCCGCGCCAGCAAGCGCTACTACGCGCTCGCGGCGAAGCTGGAGGGGATGGAGCTGCCGGCGTGCGTGAACGGGACGACAACGTGCCTGCCCCGCGCGCCGCGGGTGGTGCGGGTCAGCAGGGGCTGCAGCGGTAACGTGTTCCTGGACAACGCACGGTACCGCCAGTTCCTGCGCACCAAGTTCGAGTGCACGCCCATCGAGATGGAGAGCGCCGCCGTCGCGCTCGTCGCGTACCAGCAGGGTGTCCCGTTCCTCACCATCCGCTCGCTGTCGGATCTGGCCGGGGGTGGATCCGCGCTCGGGAACGAGGCCAGCACGTTCATCAGCATCGCCGCTCAGAACGCCGTGGACGTCATGCTCAAATTTGTGCCGCTGCTAAAGGAGCAATAGGGCGATGACTAGCCAGCAGCCGCAGATCCGTGCACATGCACAACGGGTCATTGTTTTACACCCCTCTCTTTTCTCCCCTCTGTAGTACTTCCTCTGTTTAATCATTCTTTATTGTGGTTATGAACTAAAACCACTATGAGAATTGTGAAAACAGAGGAAGTAGATATATAGTTTTGTACCACTTGCGTGTTCAACTTGCCCTTGCTGATTTCAGAGTTGCAAGTGGTTAAACACACGATTTGCAGAGAAATAAATCAATAATTGGATGTGATACAGTACAGGTTAGGTGAAATTTCATATGTGCGCGTTTTGTTTTTCGCATTTATAGATGTGTAATACAATAGAATGGACTAGTATTAAAGATCAAGGTTCTTCTCTTTTTTTTCTCCCCTCTTCAGTACTTCCTTTGTTCCATAATTTTTGTTATGGTTTTAGTCGAAGATGAGGAATAGTACATATGTAGTTCGGTACCACTTGTATGTCTTGCGCGTTGATGTCTACGGGTGCTTCTATTCTTGTAGACAGTGTTGGGCCTCCAAGAGCAGAGGTTTGTAGAACAGCAGCAAGTTTCCCTTAAGTGGATTACCCAAGGTTTATCGAACTCAGGGAGGAAGAGGTCAAAGATATCCCTCTCAAACAACCCTGTAATCACAAAGCAAGAAGTCTCTTGTGTCCCCAACACACCAAATACACTTGTCAGGTGTATAGGTGCACTAGTTCGGCGAAGAGATAGTGAAATACAAGTAATATGGATGTATATGAGTGGTAATAGCAATCTGAATAAAATATGGCAGCGAGTAAACATGCAACAAAACAGTAAACAAACGGAGATTCGATGCTTGGAAGCAAGGCCTAGGGATCCTGCTTTCACTAGTGGACACTCTCAACAATGATCACATAATAGGACTACTCTACACTCTTTGTTGGATGATGAACACCACTAACTGTGTAGGATTACACGAACCTCAATGCCGGAGTTAACAAGCTCCACAATATTCGATATTCATGTTTAAGTAACCTTAGAGTGCAAGATAGATCAACACAATTACACCAAGAACTAACATAGCGTGCACACTGTCACCATCACACCATGAAGGGGGCATAGATCACATCAACACTATCATAGTAATAATTAACTCCATAACCTACAAGAGATTATGATCATAATCTACGCCAAGTACTAACACGGATGCACACACTGTCACCATTACACCGTGAAGGAGGAATAGAGTACTTTAATAACATCACTAGAGTAGCACATAGATAATATTCAACTAGATCACATAAAGAGAGAGATGAACCACATAGCTACACGGAGCCCTCAGCCCCGGGGGTGAATTACTCCTCCTCATCATGGAGACAACGATGGCGGTGAAGATGGCGGTGGAGACGGCGGTGGAGATGACTCGGGCAATTCCCCCAGGGTGCCGGAAGAGACTTGTCCCCGAATTGGAGTTTCGCGATGTGGCGCGAGTCTTTCTGAGTTTCGTCAAAGGGTACTGCGTTTTAGGTCGAAAGGGGTTATATAGGCGAAGAGGCGGCGCGGGAGGGCTGGCAGGGTGGCCCCACCATAGGCCGGCGCGGTCCGGCCCGCGCCGCCTTATGGTGTGGTGGCCCCGGCCCCTCTCCGACTCTTCTGTTCTGGAGCCTTCCGGGAAAAATAGGAGGTTTGGCGTTGATTTCGTCCAATTCCGAGAATATTGCCCGAACAGCCTTTCTGGAACCAAAACAGCAGAAAACAGCAACCTTTTCGGCATCTCGTCAATAGGTTAGTTCCGGAAAACGCATAATAATGACATAAAGTGTGAACAAAACATGTCGGTATTGTCATAAAACAAGCATGGAACATCAGAAATTATAGATACGTTGGAGACGTATCAGCATCCCCAAGCTTAGTTCCTACTCGTCCTCGAGTAGGTAAACGATAAAAGATAATTTCTGAAGTGACATGCTACCAACATAATCTTAATCATACTATTGTAAAGCATATGAGATGAATGCAGCGATTCGAAGCAATGTTAATGCAATGAGTAAACAACTGAATCATAAAGCAAAGACTTTTCATGAATAATACTTTCAAGACAAGCGTCAATAAGTCTTGCATAAAAGTTAACTCATAAGCAATAAATTCTTAGTAGAAAGCTTTGAAACAACACAAAGGAAGATATAAGTTTCAGCGGTTGCTTTCAACTTTAACATGTATATCTCATGGATAATTGTCAATACAAAGTAATATAACAAGTGCAATAGGTAAACATGTAAGAATCAATGCACACAATTTACACAAGTGTTTGCTTCTAAGATAGAAAGAATAGGTAAACTGACTCAACAATAAAGTAAAAGAATGGCCCTTCAAAGAGGAAAGCATCGATTGCTATATTTGTGCTAGAGCTTTGATTTTGAAAACATATAGAGAGCATAAAAGTAAAGTTTTGAGAGGTGTTTGTTGTTGTCAACGAATGGTAGTGGGCACTCTAACCTCCTTGCCAGACAAACCTTCAAAGAGCGGCTCCCATTTTATTTTTATTTTTGGGTGGCACTCCTTCCAACCTTTGCTTTCACAAACCATGGCTAACCGAATCCTTCGGGTGCCTGCCAACAATCTTACCATGAAGGAGTGCCTTTTATTTTAGTTTTATTATGTTGACACTCCTCCCCACCTTTGCTTTCTCAAGCCATGGCTAACCGAATCCTTCGGGTGCCTTCCAACAATCACATACCATGGAGGAGTGTCTATTTTTGTTAATTAATTTGGGACTGGGAATCCCATTGCCAGCTCTTTTTGCAAAATTATTGGATAAGCGGATGAAGCCACTAGTCCATTGGTGAAAGTTGCCCAACAAGATTGAAAGATAAACACCACATACTTCCTCATGAGCTATAAAACATTGACACAAATAAGAGATAATAAATTTTGAATTGTTTAAAGGTAGCACTCAAGCAATTTACTTTGGAATGGCAGGAAATACCACGTAGTAGGTAGGTATGGTGGACGCAAATGGCATGAATATTGGCTCAAGTATTTGGATGCATGAGAAGTATTCCCTCTCGATACAAGGTTTAGGCTAGAAAGGTTATTTGAAGCAAACTCAAGTATGAAATGGTGCAGCAAGACTCACATGTAAACATATTGTAAGCATTATAAGACTTTACATCGTCTCCTTGTTGTTCAAACACCTCAACCAGAAAATATCTAGACTTAGAGAGACCAATCATGCAAACCAAATTTTAGCAAGCTCTATGTATTTCTTCATTAATAGGTGCTAAGTTTATGATGCAAGAG
The DNA here is from genome assembly GCA_030979885.1 of Lolium multiflorum. NCBI lineage: Eukaryota > Viridiplantae > Streptophyta > Magnoliopsida > Poales > Poaceae > Lolium > Lolium multiflorum. The sequence goes on from CM061749.1 coordinate 109,060,871, forward strand.
CTTAAACATGAGCACAACAATTGCCAAGTATCACATTATCCAGACATTTTACCAATTACCACATGTAGCATTTCCCGTTTCCAACCATATAACAATTAACGAAGCAGTTTCAACCTTCGCATGAAAATTAAAAGCTAAGAACACATGTGTTCATACGAACCAGCGGAGCGTGTCTCTCTCCCACACAAGCATTTATTCAAACAAAAACAAAACAAAAACATACAGACGCTCCAAGTAAAGTACATAAGATGTGACCGAATAAAAATATAGTTTCAAGAGAAGGAACCTGATACTTTGTCGATGAAGAAGGGGATGCCTTGGGCATCCCCAAGCTTAGACGCTTGAGTCTTCTTAGAATATGCAGGGGTGAACCACGGGGCATCCCCAATCTTAGAGCTTTCACTCCTCTTGATCATAGTATATCATACTCCCTCTTGACCCTTGAAAACTTCCTTCACACCAAACTTCAAGCAAACTCATTAGAGGGTTAGTGCACAATTAATAATTCACATATTCAGAGGTGACACAATCATTCTTTACACTTCTGGACATTGCATATAACTTCTGAAAGTTAATGGAACAAAGAAACTCATTCAACTTAACAAAAGCAGCAATGCGAAATAAAAGGCAGAATCTGTCAAAAACAGAACAGTCCATAAAGACGAATTTTAAAATGGCACCAGACTTGCTCAAACGGAAAAACTCAAAACTAATGAAAGTTGCGTACATATCTGAGGATCACGCTCGTAAATTGGCAGATTTTTTCGAATTTTCTACAGAGACTTGTGCCAGAATTCGTGATAGACAGCAATGCTGTTTCTGCGCAGCGATCCCAAATATAACATCAACTTTAGCATAGAAACTTTACTTGGCACAAAAACTTGATAAGGAGAGGTTGCTACAGTAGTAAACAACTTCCAAGACTCAACAAAACAAAAATTGCTGTAGTAAAATAACACATGGGTTATCTCCCAAGAAGTTCTTTCTTTATAGCCATTAAGATGGGCTCAGCGGTTTTGGTGATGCACCCGCAAGAAATAGTATTTGAAGCAAAAGAGAGCTTCAAGAGGCAAATTCAAAACACGTTTAAGCCTAACATGCTTCCTATGCAGAGGAATCTTGTACACAAATAAATTCATGAAGAACAAAGTGACAAGCATAAGAGGATAAAACACAAGTAACTTCAAGATTCTCAACATAAAGAGGGGAAACTTAATATTATTAAGATGAATACAACCATGTTTCCCTCTCTCATAATAACTTTCAGTAGCATCATTGATGAAATGCACAATATAACCATCACTTAAAACATTCTTATCATGGTTCATATGCATAAAGGTATCATTATTTTTGTCATAAGAAAAACTCTTCTCATTAATAGTAATTGGAGCAGGATCATTATCAAGAATTTGAACATGGTAAACAAGTTGCATACTAAGGGAATGGTTTTTGGCAAGCCCATCATAACTATGACAAGTTTCATAAGGATAATTGTAACATGTGTCATATACATCTCTATAGCAATTATCTAAACCAGAATATGTAATATCATCATTTTCACTAAAAGTAGAGGTCTCAAATACAGGATCTTCAAGCACAACATCCCCAAGCTTAGAGCTTTCAATATCATCGTTTAAGGGGACATGAATAATGCTATCATCATTACTTTCATAATCAGTACCAAAGAGATTTTCAATATCAAAGGTATTGTGCTCATCCAAATCACGATCACTAATATGGGTAAAGGGTATAGGAAGATCATCGTACTCAGATTCATTATCATAATAATCATTAGGCGCAACATACTTACGTTACCTATTGTTACCTCATACACGCGGGGATATGCCATTGCCTCTTTCTCTTTATTCTCCTTCTTCTTCTTCTTCTTCTTCTTCTTCGTTCCTTTCTTCTTCTTCTTTCTTCTCCTCGTTCCCTTCTTTAGGAGGAAGAGGCTTGAAGGGTGGCTTGTCCGCATAACCTGATTTACTTTCAAAAACAATAGAAGAAACTTGGGAGGATCCCTCCTTTTCATTAATTAATTGAAAACACACAGCGGTCCTATCATATTTTGGCAAGGTGTCATCTTCTAAAATATTCTGTATGTAAGTATTTGTATGGCAATTATTAATGCAATAAGAAAAACACCCATGCAGGACATCATCAATATCAAGATCGTTAATATTTAACAAAGAAATTTTTCTTGATAACTCTTCACACTTCAAAAATAAGGTAAGTTCATCATGCTGATTAGGAATAATTTTATCATCACAATACAAATTTGCAGCACTCATGGGGTTCGAATTATCATTGGAGGAGCATTGAAAATTAAAATGACCAACTCTATGGCAAAGTTCACAAATAAAAGGATAGAGGGCACACACTTTTTCTCCAAGATCATCTAGAGCCCTAGACCACTTTCTAGTTTTTTCATTCCTATGATGGATACAATATTCTTCCTCAATTTGATTAATTCCACAAGGTCTATGTATTCCACAAAAATTAACATGCTTATAGGAAATAGCATTTTCAGAAGTTTGAACATGTTCATTGCAATCATTAATAACAGTTTCATCCTTCATGCAAGCGTCTTTAAAAGGTTCATGATACTTATCAAAATTCTTCCTAGGCAATTCAATGTGAGAAGCAAAAGCTTTATAAAGATTTGCAGCAACTTGAGAGTCAAGACCATAAGTAGCACTCATATTTCGAAATTTACCACTATCCATAAAAGTTTCAATGCATTCATAATCATAATTTATACCTGACTCTTTACCTTTGTCATTCTCCCAATCTTCAGCGTTCTCCTTAATCCGATCAAGAAGGTCCCTTTTAAACTCTTCTTTGTTGCGCGTGAATGATCCAGAACAAGTAGTATCCAGCAAGGTCTTATCTTGAAAAGAAAGTCTTGCATAGAAATTATCAATGATGATATTACCTGGAAGCTCATGATTGGGGCATTTGAGCATTAAAGACTTCAATCTCTCCCATGCTTGGGCAATACTCTCTCCATCATGAGGCCAGAAATTATATATGCGGTTTCGGTCTTTGTGAATTTCACTTGGAGGATAGAATTTAGAATAAAATAGAGGCACAATATCCTTCCAATCAAGAGAATGCTCATCCTTCAGCAGTTTATACCAATGCGCCGCTTTACCAGACAGCGACATAGAGAATAGTTTCTTCTTCACTTCATCCATAGAGATACCTGCACACTTGAATAACCCGCATAATTCATGCAAAAACAGTAAATGATCTCCAGGATGGATAGTTCCATCCCCTTCATAGCGGTTATCCATAACACGTTCAATAATTTTCATAGGGATTTTATATGGAATACTTTCAGTAGATGGATTTAAAATATCACAAGCATCATTAGAATTATCGCATATGGGAGATAAAATATTATCAGAGCAAATTTTCTCCCCTAAAGATGGGAAGCTAAAAAGATCACAAAAACTAGCTTCCCCAAGCTTAGACTTCTCCATAGCATTAGCAGTAATTGCATTCATACTAATAACATCGCTACTATCATGCAAATAAGGTTCCATAGGTTTTTTAATTTTCTCATCAAACAATTCTAAATTAGGAAAAAGATTAAAAAGCTCACCAATTTTTTTGTTGTTTTTCATTATGCCTAACTAGTGAAAATAAAAACAAGAAACAAAAAGATGCAATTGCAGGATCTAAAGGAAATAGCTTCGAGCACTCACACACCGGCAACAGTGCTAGGAAATAGCTTAGTAGTCGGAGGATGTGAATACCTTTTACCTTACCTCCCGGCAACGGCGCCAGAAAAGTGCTTGATGTCTGGTGCTTCTATTCTTGTAGACAGTGTTGGGCCTCCAAGAGCAGAGGTTTGTAGAACAGCAGCAAGTTTCCCTTAAGTGGATTACCCAAGGTTTATCGAACTCGTGGAGGAAGAGGTCAAAGATATCCCTCTCAAGCAACCCTGTAATCACAAAGCAAGAAGTCTCTTGTGTCCCCAACACACCAAATACACTTGTCAGGTGTATAGGTGCACTAGTTCGGCGAAGAGATAGTGAAATACAAGTAATATGGATGTATATGAGTGGTAATAGCAATCTGAATAAAATATGGCAGCGAGTAAACATGCAACAAAACAGTAAACAAACGGAGATTCGATGCTTGGAAGCAAGGCCTAGGGATCCTGCTTTCACTAGTGGACACTCTCAACAATGATCACATAATAGGACTACTCTACACTCTTTTGTTGGATGATGAACACCACTAACTGTGTAGGATTACACGAACCCTCAATGCCGGAGTTAACAAGCTCCACAATATTCGATATTCATGTTTAAGTAACCTTAGAGTGCAAGATAGATCAACACAATTACACCAAGAACTAACATAGCGTGCACACTGTCACCATCACACCATGAAGGGGGCATAGATCACATCAACACTATCATAGTAATAATTAACTCCATAACCTACAAGAGATTATGATCATAATCTACGCCAAGTACTAACACGGATGCACACACTGTCACCATTACACCGTGAAGGAGGAATAGAGTACTTTAATAACATCACTAGAGTAGCACATAGATAATATTCAACTAGATCACATAAAGAGAGAGATGAACCACATAGCTACAGCGGAGCCCTCAGCCCCGGGGGTGAATTACTCCCTCCTCATCATGGAGACAACGATGGCGGTGAAGATGGCGGTGGAGACGGTGGTGGAGATGACTCCGGGGCCCCCGTCCCGGCAGGTGCCGGAACAGAGACTTCTGTCCCCCGAATTGGAGTTTCGCGATGTGGCGGCGCCCCTGGGTCTTTCTCGTCCAAAAGGTACTGCGTTTTTAGGTCGAAAGGGGTTATATAGGCGAAGAGGCGGCGCAGAGGGCTGGCAGGGTGGCCCCACCACAGGCCGGCGCGGCCAGGGTCTGGCCCGTGCCGCCTTATGGTGTGGTGGCCCCCTGGCCCCTCTCCGACTCTTCTTCGGTGTTCTGGAGCCTTCCGGGAAAAATAGGAGGTTTGGCGTTGATTTCGTCCAATTCCGAGAATATTGCCCGAACAGCCTTTCTGAACCAAAAACAGAACAAAGAACGGCCTTTCGGCATCTCGTCAATAGGTTAGTTCCGGAAAACGCATAATAATGACATAAAGTGTGAACAAAACATGTCGGTATTGTCATAAAACAAGCATGGAACATCAGAAATTATAGATACGTTGGAGACGTATCACGCGTCCAACTTTCCCTAGCTGATTTCACAGTTTCGGGTTGGTGATCGCACAAGTTGCAGCCAAATAAATTAATTGTTGGATCTGATACTCCCTCCGATTCATATTACTCCACACGCTAATATAAATATATCTAGATATATTTAATTATAGATACATTTATTTTAGTGACAATTAATATGGATCGGAGGGAGTACAAGTTAAGGAAACTTTCATATATGTGCAATCGTGATGGAGCCGTTAGAGGTCTCTGGCGGCGCAGGCGGCGATGCCGTCGTGGTGGTAGTGACGTCGCCCGCCCTAGGCAAGTTTTGGAGTTCTTCATCCGGGAAAGACGACGACGCCCCCCTGTTGAGGTCCTCATCATGTTCTCCTTCGCCAGAGGTTTACCGGCGGTCCTCGTTGGAGGGTGTTTCTAGCCCGTGATCAATGTAAGTCAAAAGTTTTAAAAAATAGGATCCCGGAGAGTCATGTTGCTTCTTTAGTCCCGATTGCCCACAAACCAGGACTAAAGGCCTCCACATGGCAGTTATCAAAGGCTGGGGCTGGAGAACCTTTAGCTCCGGTTGGTAACACCAATCAAGATTAAAGGCCTCCACGTGTCGAGTGCGCGGTCGAGCGCTAGAGGATCTTTATTTTGTGTTTCTATTTTCATTCTGTGTTTACCATTTAACTTTTTTTGTGTGTGTTTCATTTCTTATTTATTTCAAACAAATTTTCGTATACATATTCCATGCTACTACATTGTACACGTTGATACATATATAATATAATTTCTCTTACAAGCATATATGATACGTCTCAAACGTATCTATAATTTTTGATGGTCCATGCTTGTTTTACACCAATTGTTATATGTTTTGTTTACACTTTGTGGCACTTTTATGCATTTTTCGGAACTAACCTATTGACAAGATGACACAGTGTCACCTATAACAGTGAATAAGTATTCTGTGAAATATAGCCTAAGAGACCCACACAGTGCACACACTGTCACCTTTACACACGTGGGACAAGGAGTCTCCGGAGATCACATAAGTAAAATCCACTTGACTAGCACAATGACATCTAGATTACAAGCATCATCATATGAATCTCAATCATGTAAGGCAGCTCATGAGATTATTGTATTGAAGTACATAGAGAGAGATTAACCACATAGCTACCGGTACAGCCCCGAGCTCGATGGAGAACTACTCCTCCTCATGGGAGCAGCAGCGGTGATGAAGATGGCGGTGGAGATGGCAGCGGTGTCGATGGAGAAGCCTTCCGGGGCACTTCCCGTCCCGGCGGCGTGCCGGAACAGAGACTCCGTCCCCCAGATCTTGGCTTCGCGATGGCGGCGGCTCTGGAACTTTTCTCGTACCGTGGCTTATTCGTATCGAGGTTTAGGTCAGGGACCCTTAAATAGGCGAAGAGGCGGAGTCGGAGGGCTGACGAGGCGGTGACACACTAGGGGGGCGCGGGCCCAGCCCTGGCCGCGCCGCCCTATCATCTGGCCCACCAGGGCTCCCCTCGGTGGCTCTCGGTGTTCGAAGCTTCGTGGAAAAATAGGATGCTGGGCATTGATTTCGTCCGATTCCGAGAATATTTCCTTACTAGGATTTCTGAAACCAAAAACAGCAGAAAACAGGAACTGGCACTTTGGCATCTCGCCAATAGGTTAGTTCCGGAAAACACATAATAATGACATATAATGTGTATAAAACATGTAGGTATCATCAATAAAGTAGCATGGAACATAAGAAATTATAGATACGTTTGAGACGTATCAAGCATCCCCAAGCTTAGTTCCTACTCGTCCTCGAGTAGGTAAACGATAACAATGATAATTTCTTAAGTGACATGCCATCATAACCTTGATCATACTATTGTAAGCATATGAGATGAATGCAGCGATCAAAACAATGGTAATGACATGAGTAAACAAATGAATCATAAAGCAAAGACTTTTCATGAATAGTACTTCAAGACAAGCATCAATAAGTCTTGCATAGGAGTTAACTCATAAAGCAATAATTCAAAGTAAAAGGTATTGAAGCAACATAAAGGAAGATTAAGTTTCAGCGGTTGCTTTCAACTTGTGACATGTATATCTCATGGATATTGTCAATGTAAAGTAATATAACAAGTGCAATATGCAAGTATGTAGGAATCAATGCACATTCACACAAGTGTTTGCTTCTTGAGGTGGAGAGAGATAGACTCAACATAAAAGTAAAAGAAAGGTCCTTCAAAGAGGAAAGCATCGATTGCTATATTTGTGCTAGAGCTTTTATTTTGAAAACATGAAACAATTTTGTCAACGGTAGTAATAAAGCATATGTATTATGTAAATTATATCTTACAAGTTGCAAGCCTCATGCATAGTATACTAATAGTGCCCGCACCTTGTCCTAATTAGCTTGGACTACCGGATCATCGCACACATGTTTTAACCAAGTGTCACAAAGGGGTACCTCCATGCCGCCTGTACAAAGGTCTAAGGAGAAAGCTCGCATTTTGGATTTCTCGCTTTTGATTATTCTCAACTTAGACATCCATACCGGGACAACATGGACAACAGATAATGGACTCCTCTTTAATGCATAAGCATGTGGCAACAATTAGTGTTCTCATATGAGATTGAGGATATATGTCCAAAACTGAAACTTCCACCATGATTCATGGCTTTAGTTAGCGGCCCAATGTTCTTCTCTAACAATATGCATGCTCTAACCATTAAGGTGGTAGATCTCTCTTACTTCAGACAAGACGGACATGCATAGCAACTCACATGATATTCAACAAAGAGTTGATGGCGTCCCCAGAAGCATGGTTATCGCACAACAAGCAACTTAATAAGAGATAAAGTGCATAAGTACATATTCAATACCACAATAGTTTTTAAGGCTATTTTGTCCCATGAGCTATATATTGCAAAGGCGAATGATGGAAATTTAAAGGTAGCACTCAAGCAATTTACTTTGGAATGGCGGAGAAATACCATGTAGTAGGTAGGTATGGTGGACACAAATGGCATAGTGGTTGGCTCAAGGATTTTGGATGCATGAGAAGTATTCCCTCTCGATACAAGGTTTAGGCTAGCAAGGTTATTCGAAACAAACACAAGGATGAACTGGTGCAGCAAAACTCACATAAAAGACATATTGTAAACACTATAAGACTCTACACTGCCTTCCTTGTTGTTCAACCCAATACTAGAAATTATCTAGACCTTAGAGAGACCAATTATGCAAACCAAATTTTAGCAAGCTCTATGTATTTCTTCATTAATGAGTGCAAAGTATATGATGCAAGAGCTTAAACATGAGCACAACAATTGCGAAGTATCACATTATCCAAGACATTTTACCAATTACTACATGTAGCATTTTCTGTTTCCAACCATATAATAATTAACGAAGCAGTTTCAACCTTCGCCATGAACATTAAAAGCTAAGAACACATATGTTCATATGAACCAGCGGAGCGTGTCTCTCTCCCACACAAGGATGAACTTATTCAGAGAATGAAAATAACAAAACGAAAATAAAAGCACACAGACGCTCCAAGTAAAGTACATAAGATGTGACGGAATAAAAATATAGTTTCACTAGAAGAAACCTGATAAGTTGTCGATGAAGAAGGGGATGCCTTGGGCATCCCCAAGCTTAGATGCTTGAGTCTTCTTAAAATATGCAGGGATGAACCACCGGGCATCCTCAAGCTTAGGCTTTTCACTCTTCTTGATCATAGTATATCATCCTCTTCTCTTGACCCTTGAAAACTTCCTTCACACAAACTTCAAGCAAACTCATGAGAGGGTTAGTGCATAACCAAAATTCATATATTCAGAGGTGACACAATCATTCTTAACACTTCTGTACATTTCACAAAGCTTCTGAAAGTTAATGGAACAAAGAAACTCATTCAACATAGCAAAAGCGGCAATGCGAAATAAAAGACAGAATCTGTCAAAAACAGAACAGTCCGTAAAGATGCTTCTGGACTGAGCACTTAACTTGCTCAAATGGAAAAACTCAAAACTAATGAAAGTTGCGTACATATCTGAGGATCACGCTCGTAATTTTTCAGATTTTTTCGAATTTTTTACAGAGACTTGTGCCAGAATTCGTGACAGACAGCAATGCTGTTTCTGCGCAGCGATCCCAAATATAACATCAACTTTAACATAGAAACTTTACTTGGCACAAAAACATGATAAGGAGAGGTTGCTACAGTAGTAACAACTTCCAAAACACAAATACAAAATAAAAGTACTGTAGCAAAATAAACACATGGGTTATCTCCCAAGAAATTCTTTCTTTATAGCCATTAAGATGGGCTCAGCAGTTTTAATGATGCTCTCATGAAAATAGACAATGAAGCAAAAGAGAACATCAAGAAGCAATTTCAAAACACATTTAAGCCTAACCCACTTCCTATGAAAAGGAATCTTGTACACAAATAAATTCATGAAGAACAAAGTGACAAGCATAGAAAAGCAACACAAGCGCAATTTCAAGATTCTCAACATAAAGAGGGGAAACTTAATATTATTAAGATGCATATAACCATATTTCCCTCTCTCATAATTTCAGTAGCATCATGAACAAACTCAACAATATAACTATCACATAAAACATTCTTGTCATGAGCCATATGCATAAAATTATTACTCTCCACATAAGCATAATCAATTTTATTAGTTGTAGTGGGAGCAAATTCAACAAAGTAGCTATCATTATTATTCTCATCAAGTGTAAGAGGCATAGTATAATAAAATTTACTCTCCATAGTAGGCGGCACCAAAAGACCACTATCATTATAATCATCATAAATAGGAGGCAAAGTATCATCAAAGAAAATTTTCTCCTCAATGCTTGGGGGACTAAAAATATCATGCTCATCAAAACCAGCTTCCCCAAGCTTAGAATTTTCCATATCATTAGCAACAATGGTGTTCAAAGCGTTCATACTAATATCATTGCTACCAGCATGCAAATAAGATTCCATAGGTTTTTTAATTTTCGCAGCAAACAATCCATGTCTTAACTCAGGAAATAAAATAAGAAGCTCATTGTTGCTCTCCATTATGCCTAACTAGTGTAAACAAGAAACCAAAAGATGCAATTGCAGGATCTAAAGGAAATAGCTTTGAGTACTTACAATGGCGCCGGAAAATAGCTTAGTAGCCGAGATCCGGAGTGTGAGTACCTTTTACCTTTCCTCCCGGCAACGGCGCCAGAAAATAGCTTGATGTCTACGGGTGCTTCTATTCTTGTAGACAGTGTTGGGCCTCCAAGAGCAGAGGTTTGTAGAACAGCAGCAAGTTTTTCCTTAAGTGGATCACCCAAGGTTTATCGAACTCAGGGAGGAAGAGGTCAAAGATATCCCTCTCAAGCAACCCTGCAACCACAAAGCAAGAAGTCTCTTGTGTCCCCAACACACCAAATACACTTGTCAGATGTATAGGTGCACTAGTTCGGCGAAGAGATAGTAAAACACAGGTGGTATAGATGGTGGTAATATTGCAGAAAGTAAAGATGCAGTAAAACAGTAAACAAGCGGCGCCAGAAAATAGCTTGCTGGCGTGGGAAGCAATTCTTTGTGGAAACAAGGCCTAGGGATCATACTTTCGCTAGTGGACACTCTCAACATTGATCACATAATAAATAAGTTCTCTTTCCTTTGTGCTACATATACTCTTGTTAGATGATGAACACCACTAATTGTGTAGGATTACACGAACCCTCAATGCCGGAGTTAACAAGCTCCACAACATTCGATATTCATATTTAAGTAACCTTAGAGCATAATAGATCTTTGCAAAATAAACCAAGTACTAACATAGCATGCACACTGTCACCATCACACTATGAAGGAGGCATAGATCACATCAATACTATCATAGCGATAATCAACTCCATAACCTACAAGAGATTATGATCATAATCTACGACAAGAACTACACAATGCACACACTGTCACCATTACATCATGCAGGAGGAATAGACTACTTTAATAACATCACATGAGTAGCACATAGATAAATAGTGATACAAAACACATTGCAATCATAAAGGGATATAAATAAGCACTTCACTATGCCATTCATAACAGTGAATAAGTATTCTGTGAAATATAGCCTAAGAGACTGATACGCGTAGATGCACACGTCCGTTGGGAACCCCAAGTGGAAGGTATGATGCGCATAGAAGCAAGTTTCCCTCAGTATGAAACCAAGGTTTAATCGAACCAGTAGGAGCCAAGAAGCACGTTGAAGGTTGATGGTCACGAAATGTGATGCGGCGCAACACCAGGGATTCCGGCGCCAACTAGGAACCTGCACAACACAACCAAAGTACTTTGCCCCAACGAAACAGTGAGGTTGTCAATCTCACCGGCTTGCTGTAACAAAGGATTAAACGATCGAGTGGAAGATGTTTGCAAAGAAAACAGTAAAACAAGTAGATTGTATGCTATGGAAAGAATAGGACCGGGTCCACAGCTCACTAGAGGTGTCTCTCCCATAAGATAAAAGCATGTTGGGTGAACAAATTACACGGGCAATTAACAAATAGAGAAAGGCATAATAATGCATATACATGACATGGTAAATATAGTGAGATTTAATTGGGCATTACGACAAAGTACATAGACCGCCATCCAACTGCATCTATGCCTAAAAAGTCCACCTTCAGGTTATCGTCCGAACCCCCTCCGCATTAAGTTGCAAAGCAACAGACAATTGCATTAAGTATTGTGCGTAATGTAATCAATAACTACATCCTTAGACATAGCATCAATGTTTTATCCCTAGTGGCAACAGCACATCACAACCTTAGAAATTTCTGTCACTGTCCCAGGTATCAATGAAGGCATGAACCCACTATCGAGCATAATTACTCCCTCTTGGAGTTAAGAGTAAAAACTTGGCCAGAGCCTCTACTAATAACGGAGAGCATGCAAGATCATAAACAACACATGAACAATAGATTGATAATCACCATAATCATAGTACTCTATCCATCGGATCCCGACAAACACAACATATAGAATTACATATAGATGATCTTGATCATGTTAGGCAGCTCACAAGATCTAACAATGAAGCACAACAAGGAGAAGACGACCATCTAGCTACTGCTATGGACCCATGGTCCAGGGGTGAACTACTCACTCATCACTCCGAGGCGACCATGGCGGTGTAGAGTCCTCCGGGAGATGGATCCCCTCCAGGGTGCCGGAGGCGATCTCCGTAATCCCCCGAGATGGGATTGGCGGCGGCGGCGTCTGTAAGGTTTTCCGTATCGTGGCTCTCGGTACTGGGGTTTCGCGACGGAGCTTTAAGTAGGCGGAAGGTCAACGCGAGGGCCACACGAGGGCCCAGGGGGCAGGGCCGCGCGGCCAAGACCTAGGCCGCGCCCACCCCCTCGGCTGCCTCGTGGCCCCACTTCGTTAGGTCTTCGGCCTTCCGGAAGCTTCGTGCAAAAATAGGACCCCGGCGAAAGTTTCGTCCAATTCCGAGAATATTTCTTTACTAGGATTTCTGAAACCAAAAACAGCAGAAAACAGCAACTGGCTTTCGGCATCTTGTTAATAGGTTAGTTCCGTAAAATGCATAAATATGACATATAATGTGCATAAAACATGTAGGTATCATCAATAAAGTAGCATGGAACATAAGAAATTATCGAGTTGGAGACGTATCAGCATCCCTGTTAGTTCTGCTCGTCCCGAGCAGGTAAAACGATAACAAAGATAATTTCTGAAGTGACATGCCATCATAATCTTGATCATACTATTTGTAAACATATGTAATGAATGCAGCGATCAAAGCAAAGGTAATGACATGAGTAAACAATGAATCATATAGCAAAGACTTTTCATGAATAGTACTTCAAGACAAGCATCAATAAGTCTTGCATAAGAGTTAACTCATAAAGCAATAAATCAAAGTAAAGGCGTTGAAGCAACACATAAGAAGATTAAGTTTCAGCGGTTGCTTTCAACTTGTAACATGTATATCTCATGGATATTGTCAACATAAAGTAATATAACAAGTGCAATATGCAAGTATGTAGGAATCAATGCACAGTTCACACAAGTGTTTGCTTCTTAAGGTGGAAGGAGATAGGTAAACTGACTCAACAATAAAAGTAAAAGAATGGTCCTTCAAGAGGAAAGCATCGATTGCTGTATTTGTGCTAGAGCTTTTATTTTGAAAACATGAAACAATTTTGTCAACGGTAGTAATAAAGCATATGAGTTATGTAAATTATATTTTACAAGTTGCAAGCCTCATGCATAGTATACCAATAGTGCCCGCACCTCGTCCTACTTAACTTGGACTACCGGGTCTTCGCATGCCATGTTTCAACCAAGTGTCACAAAGGGGTACCTCCATGCCGCCTGTACAAAGGTCCAAGGAGAATGCTCGCATTGGATTTCTCGCTTTTGATTATTCTCAACTTAGACATCCATACCGGGACAACATGGACAACAGATAATGGACTCCTCTTTAATGCATAAGCATGTAGCAAAGTTATTATTCTCATATGAGATTGAGGATATATGTCCAAAACTGAAACTTCCACCATGATTCATGGCTTTAGTTAGCGGCCCAATGTTCTTCTCTAACAATTTTGCATGCTCCAACCACTAAAATGATAGACCTTCAGACAAGACGGACATGCATAGCAACTCACATGATATTCAACAATAGTTGATGGCGTTACCATGGTTATCGCACAACAAGCAACTTAATAAAATATAAAGTGCATAAGTACATATTCAATACTACGATAGTTTTTAAGGCTATTTTGTCCCATGAGCTATATATTGTAAAGGTGAATGATGGAATTTTAAAGGTAGCACTCAAGCAATTTACTTTGGAATGGCGGGTAAATACCATGTAGTAGGTAGGTATGGTGGACACAAATGGCATAGTGGTTGGCTCAAGGATTTTGGATGCATGAGAAGTATTCCTCTCGATACAAGGTTTAGGCTAGCAAGGTTATTTGAAGCAAACTCAAGGATGAACAAGTGCAGCAAAACTCACATAAAAGACATATTGTAAACATTATAAGACTCTACACTGCCTTCCTTGTTGTTCAAAACTCAATACTAGATATTATCTAGACCTTAGAGAAACCAAATATGCAAATCAAATTTTAGCAAGCTCTATGTATTTCTTTATTAATGGGTGCAAAGCATATGATGCAAGAGCTTAAACATGAGCACAACAATTGCCAAGTATCACATTATCCAAGACATTTTTAGAATTACTACATGTAGCATTTTCCAATTCCAACCATATAACAAATTAACGAAGAAGAAACTTCGCCTTGAACATTATGAGTAAAGCCTAAGGACACATGTGTCCATATGCAACAGCGGAGCGTGTCTCTCTCCCACAAAGTGAATGCTAGGATCCATCTTATTCAAACAAAAACAAAAACGAAAACAAACCGACGCTCCAAGTAAAGAACACAAGATGTGACCGAATAAAAATATAGTTTCAGGGGAGGAACCTGATGATGTTGTCGATGAAGAAGGGGATGCCTTTGGGCATCCCCAAGCTTAGACGCTTGAGTCTTCTTAAAATATGCAGGGATGAACCACGGGGGCATCCCCAAGCTTAGAGCTTTCACTCCTCTTGATCTTAGTATATCATTCTCCTCTCTTGACCCTTGAAAACTTCCTTCACACCAAACTTCAAGCAAACTCATTAGAGGGTTAGTGCATCATTAATAATTCACACATTCAGAGGTGACACAATCATTCTTTTCACTTCTGGACATTGCATAATGCTACTGGACATTAATGGATCAAAGAAATAAATCCAACATAGCAAAAGAGGCAATGCGAAATAAAAGGCAGAATCTGTCAAAAACAGAACAGTCCGTAAAGACGAATTTATAAATGGCACCAGACTTGCTCAAATGGAAAAACTCAAAACTAATGAAAGTTGCGTATATATCTGAGGATCACGTCGTAAATTGGCAGATTTTTTCGAATTTTCTACAGGGAATTATGCCCAGATTCGTGACAGACAGCAATGCTGTTTCTGTGCAGCGATCCCAAATATAACATCAACTTTGACATAGAAACTTTACTTGGCACAAAAACATGATAAGGAGAGGTTGCTACAGTAGTAAACAACTTCCAAGACTCAATAAAACAAAAAATTGCTGTAGGTAAAAACATGGGTTGTCTCCCATAAGCGCTTTTCTTTAACGCCTTTCAGCTAGGCGCAGAAAGTGCAAATCAAGTAACATCGAGAGTAGAAGCATCAACATCATAATTTGTTCTAATAATAGAATCAAAAGGCAACTTCATTCTTTTCTAGGGAAGTGTTCCATACCTTTCTTGAGAGGAAATTGATATTTAATATTACCTTCCCTCATATCAATAACAGCACCAACAGTTCGAAGAAAAGGTCTTCCCAACACAATTGGACAAGATGCATTGCATTCGATATCCAAGACAACAAAATCAACGGGGACAAGGTTATTGTTAACCGTAATATGCACATTATCAATCCTCCCCAAAGGTTTCTTTTTAACATTATCGGCAAGATTAACATCCAAATAACAATTCTTTAATGGTGGCAAGTCAAGCATATCATAAATCTTTTTAGGCATAACAGAAATACTTGCACCAAGATCACATAAGGCATTACATTCAAAGTCATTGAATTTCATTTTAATGATGGGCTCCCAACCATCTTCTAACTTTCTAGGAATAGAAGTTTCAAGTTTTAGTTTCTCTTCTAGCTTTTATGAGAGCATTTGTAATATGTTTTGTAAAGGCTAAATTTATAGCACTAGCATTAGGACTTTTAGCAAGTTTTTGCAAGAACTTTATAACTTCAGAGATGTGGCAATCATCAAAATCTAAATCATTATGAGCTACAGCAATGGGATCATTGTTCCCAAGGTTGGAAAAATTTCAGCAGTTTTATCACAAGCAGTTTCAGCAGTTTTAGCAATTTCAGGCAGTTTTGTACGCTTTGCACTAGGAGTAGAAACATTGCCAACACCAATTATATTACCATTGATAGTAGGAGGTGTAGCAACATGTGAGGAATTAGCATTACTAGTGGTGGTAATAGTCCAAACTTTAGCTACATTATTCTCTTTAGCTAGTTTTTCATTTTCTTCTCTATCCCACCTAGCACGCAACTCAGCCATTAATCTTATATTCTCATTAATTCTAACTTGGATGGCATTTGCTGTAGTAGTAATATTATTATCAAGATCATTATTAGGCATAACTTTCAACTTTAAAAGATTAACATCGGAGGCAAGCCTATCAACTCTAGAAGCGATAGTATCAATTTTATCAAGCTTTTCCTCAACAGATTTGTTAAAAGCAGTTTGTGTACTAATAAATTCTTTAAGCATGGCTTCAAGACCAGAGGGTACACTTCTATTATTGTTGTAAGAATTCCCATAAGAATTACCATAACCATTACCATTAGTAGAAGGATATGGCCTATAGTTATTACCAGAGTTGTTCCTATAAGCATTGTTGTTGAAATTATTATTTTTAATGAAATTCACATCAACATTTTCTTCTTGAGCAACCAATGAAGCTAAAGGAACATTATTTGGATCAACATTAGATCTACCATTCACAAGCATAGACATAATCACATCAATCTTATCACTCAAGGAAGAGGTTTCTTCAACAGAATTTACCTTCTTACCTTGTGGAGCTCTTTCCGTGTGCCATTCAGAGTAATTTATCATCATATCATCAAGAAGTTTTGTAGCCGCCCCCAATGTGATGGACATAAAGGTACCTCCAGCAGCTGAATCCAATAAATTCCGCGAAGAAAAATTTAGTCCTGCATAGAAGGTTTGGATGATCATCCAAGTAGTCAGTCCATGGGTTGGGCAATTCTTTACCAAAGTTTTCATTCTCTCCCAAGCTTGAGCAACATGTTCAGTATCTAATTGTTTAAAATTCATTATGCTACTTCTCAAAGAAATAATTTTAGCGGGAGGATAATATCTACTAATAAAAGCATCCTTGCATTTAGTCCATGAATCAATACTATTCTTAGGCAAAGATAGCAACCAATCTTTAGCTCTTCCTCTTAATGAGAAAGGAAACACTTTCAATTTAATAATATCACCATCTACATCTTTATACTTTTGCATTTCACAAAGTTCAACAAAATTATTGAGATGGGCAGCAGCATCATCAGAACTAGCACCAGAAAATTGTTCTCTCATGACTAGATTTAGTAAAGCAGGTTTAATTTCAAAGAATTCTGCTGTAGTAGCAGGTGGAGCAATAGGTGTGCATAGGAAATCATTATTATTTGCATTTGTGAAGTCACACAACTTAGTATTTTCAGGGTTGGCCATTTTAGCAACGGTAAATAAAACAAACTAGATAAAATAAATGCAAGTAACTAATTTTTTTTTGTGTTTTCGATATAGAGAGCAAGACAAGAAATAAAGTAAAACTAGCAACTAATTTTTTTGTGTTTTGATTTAGTGCAGCAAACAAAGTAGTAAATAAAATAAAGCAAGACAAAAACAAAGTTGAGAAGTGAGACTTTGGAGATCTCCCCAACGGCGTTTTGATACGCGTAGGCACACGTCCGTTGGGAACCCATGAAATACGTATAGCCTTGATACGCGCGAAGCACACGTCCGTTGATGGAACCCCCAAGTGGAAGGTATGATGCGTATAGAAGCAAGTTTCCTCTCGCATGAAACCAAGGTTTAATCGAACCAGTAGGATGCCAAGAAGGACGTTGAAGGTTGATGGTCTCGAAATGTGATGCGGCGCAACAACAGGGATTAATGCATATACATGACATGGTAAATATAGTGAGATTTAATTGGGCATTACGACAAAGTACATAGACCGCCATCCAACTGCATCTATGCCTGTCCACCTTCAGGTTATCATCCGAACCCCCTCCAGTATTAAGTTGCAAAGCAACAGACAATTGCATTAAGTATTGTGCGTAATGTAATCAATAACTACATCCTTAGACATAGCATCAATGTTTTATCCCTAGTGGCAACAGCACATCACAACCTTAGAACTTTCTGTCACTGTCCCAGGTATCAATGAAGGCATGAACCCACTATCGAGCATAATTACTCCCTCTGGAGTTAAGAGTAAAAACTTGGCCAGAGCCTCTACTAATAACGGAGAGCATGCAAGATCATAAACAACACATGAACAATAGATTGATAATCACCATAATCATAGTACTCTCTATCCATCGGATCCCGACAAACACAACATATAGAATTACATATAGATGATCTTGATCATGTTAGGCAGCTCACAAGATCTAACAATGAAGCACAACAAGGAGAAGACGACCATCTAGCTACTGCTATGGACCCATGGTCCAGGGTGAACTACTCACTCATCACTCCGAGGCGACCATGGCGGTGTAGAGTCCTCCGGGAGATGGATCCCCTCCCAGGTGCCGAGGCGATCTCCGTAATCCCCCGAGATGGGATTACGGCGGCGGCGTCTGTAAGGTTTTCCGTATCGTGGCTCTCTGCACTGGGGGTTTCGCGACGGGAGCTTTAAGTAGGCGGAAGGTCAACGCGAGGGCCACACGAGGGGCCCAGGGGGCAGGGCCGCGCGCCAAGACCTAGGCCGCGCCGGCCACCCCCCTGCCTCGTGGCCCCACTTCGTTAGGTCTTCGGTCTTCCGGAAGCTTCGGGCAAAAATAGGACCCTGGGCGAAAGTTTCGTCCAATTCCGAGAATATTTCTTTACTAGGATTTCTGAAACCAAAAACAGCAGAAAACAGCAACTGGCTCTTCGCATCTTGTTAATAGGTTAGTTCCAAAATGCATAAATATGACATATAATGTGCATAAAACATGTAGGTATCATCAATAATGTGGCATGGAACATAAGAAATTATCGATACGTTGGAGACGTATCAACGGTGCACACACTGTCACCTTTACACACGTGGGACAAGGAGTCTCCGGAGATCACATAAGTAAAATCCACTTGACTAGCACAATGACATCTAGATTACAAGCATCATCATATGAATCTCAATCATGTAAGGCAGCTCATGAGATTATTGTATTGAAGTACATAGAGAGAGATTAACCACATAGCTACCGGTACAACCCCGAGCCTCGATGGAGAACTACTCCCTCCTCATGGGAGCAGCAGCGGTGATGAAGATGGAGATGGCAGCGGTGTCGATGGAGAAGCCTTCCTGGCACACTCCCCGTCCCGCGGCATGCCGGAACAGACTCCTGTCCCCCATCTTGGCTTCGCGATGGCGGTGGCTCTGAACTTTTCTCGTACGTGGCTTATTCGTCGAGGTTTAGGTCGTGGACCCCAAATAGGCGAAGAGGCGGAGTCGGAGGGCTGACGATGCGGTGACACACTAGGGGCGCAGCCGGCCGCGCCGCCCTATCATCTGGGCCCACCAGGGCTCCCCTCTGGGGCTGTTCTGGAAGCTTCGTGGAAAAATAGGATGTGGGCATTGATTTCGTCCGATTCCGAGAATATTTCCTTACTAGGATTTCTGAAACCAAAAACAGCAGAAAACAGCTGGCCCTTCGGCATCTCGTCAATAGGTTAGTTCCGAAAACGCATAATAATGACATATAATGTGTATAAAACATGTAGGTATCATCAATAAAGTAGCATGGAACATAAGAAATTATAGATACGTTTGAGACGTATCAGAAGTCTCTATAAAATTGAGGTGTGTTAGTACCTCCTATGAATGCTCAAAGTGACAGCGTGGGGTGTTCATTAGTACTTGGGAATACATCTTTAAGGTTTGCTTTTGCAGCCCTACGCGGTGAATTAGTGTTCGTTATCCAACCGGAGAGTAGTTCAGAGTAGCATAGTGAAGTGCTTATATTTATATTCCTTTATGATATCATTGTTGAGAGTGACCACTAGTGAAAGTATGATCCCTAGGCCTTGTTTCCAAACATCGAATCACCGTTTATTTACTGTTTTACTGCATGTTTACTTGCTGCCATATTTATTTCAGATTGTTATTACCACTCATATTCATCCATATCACTTGCATTTTACTATCTCTTCGCCGAAATAGTGCACCTATACACTTGGCAAGTGTATTGGGTGTGTTGGGGATAGAAGAGACTTCTTGTATCATAATTGCAGGGTTGCTTGAGAGGGATATCTTTGACCTCTACCTCCCTGAGTTCGATAAACCTTGGGTGATCCACTTAAGGGAAACTTGCTGCCGTTCTGCACTTGGAGGCCCAACACTGTCTGCAAGAATAGAAGCGTGCGTAGACATCAATATACAATATGGTATATTATCTATTTAATTACATGAAGATCATTACATTACATGGAGGCATTAGCGGCAATGGTTTTCTCCGGTTGCAGTATGCAGTAATTGCAGGGTTGCTTGAGAGGGATATCTTTGACTCTACCTCCCTGAGTAAACTTGCTGCTGTTCTACAAATCTCTGCACTTGGAGGCCCAATACTGTCTACAAGGATAGAAGCATGCGTAGACATCAAGCTCTTTTCTGGCGCCGTTGCTGGGGAGAAAGAGGATTTCTGCAAGGGGAGTCTCTCATCTCCAATCTCTTTACTTTGTTATAGTTTGCTTAGTTTACTTTTTTTTTTCTTTATTATATCAAAAATACAAAAAAATAGTTTCGTTTATAGTTGTTTTTATATCAAAAACACAAAAAGTTTATTTCTATTATAGCTGTTATTTCTGTTGCTTAGTTTTAATTTTGCTAAAATGAGTATTCCTGAAGTTGAGGTTCGTTCTTTTAAGCAACAAGGGGGAGAAAGTTTGAAAGATGCTTGGTATAGAATAAGTAATGCTCATCATAGATGTACTAAAAAATATTCTACCATGATCCTCCTTAGAAATTTTTATGTTGGTTTATCTAGCTGGAATAGATATGTTTTGGATACTCTCACGGGGTAATTTTCTGGGTGCTCCCTCTTTGGAAGCCTGCAATTTAATTGAAAGCTTGGTAGGAATCCCACCTACTAATGTTGTTAAAACTGAGAACACTTTGGAGGATGTTATAGAAAGACTAAGCTCTCTAGAGAAAAGTTTGCCATATTACCTAGGTAATGCTAGCCAAATTAATAAATCCATAGAAAGTATCAATAAAAGAATCACTTTTTTAGAAGCTAGCAATACCCATGATAATATAAACCTTAGGATTGGTAATCTAGAGGATGCTATGGAAACTTTAAGTTCAACTTTTTCTTCTCTTGGGTTTAAGAAGGAGAAAGCTTTTGTGGGAAAAGAGCAAAAAATTATGTATGTTCCAAGGCACCTAAACCAAAACCCCATAATATGTTTAAAATTGATAAAACTTTTAGTACAACTAAGAGTGGCTTACATGTTGAATCATCTCCAGGGGTATCTAAAGTGCCTATTTTGACAAGTTGTGTTTTAGAGGAAGTGATTGATCTTGATGCTTCTTCACTTGATAATACTTGATGCTCGCTCTTTTTCTGCGCCTAGCTAAAAGGCGTTAAAGAAAAGCACTCTTGGGAGATAACCCATGTTTATTTCTGTAATTTTTCTTTTGTTGAGTCTTGGAAGTTATTACCTCTGTAATAACCTCTCCTTATCATTTTTATTTTGTTTTTGTGTCAAGAATAGCCTCTAATAGGGAGAAAGTAAGTTTTGGGGAAGTTGCTGTCCTGAAAACAGATTCTGTGTTGTTACCATAAAAATTCGTAAAACTAGCCAGGGCAGAATTTTGAGCTGTCATTTTTTATGAATATGCCCCAGGTATTTAACTTTAGTTAGTTGACCACTTTTCGAGATGAGAAGCAGAGGATTTTCGAAAAAATCGATCTTTACCTGCTGTTCTATTTTTGACAGATTTCTTCACTATTTGCATTTGCCTCTTAAATCTCTTTCTTTTTGAGTTCTTTTGATCAAAGAGCTTTTTGAAGAGTTGCTACAGTAGCTAATGCTTTAATAGATGTTTGATATATGTTAGTACTAAACACAAGTGGATTTGTTTATTTTGATTGTACTAATGCTGCTAATAGAGAATTGTGTGAAGTTTTGTATGAAGGAAGTTTTCAAGTGTAGGGAGAGAAGAATGATGTGATGAGATGAAGAATGGACAAAAGCTCAAGCTTGGGGATGCCCCTGCACCCCAAGAAATATTCAAGAGGTACAAGCGTCAAAGCTTGGGGATGCCTGATACGTCCAAAACGTATCTACTTTCCCGAACACTTTTGCTATTGTTTTGCCTCTAATTTGTGTATTTTGGATACGACTAACACGGACTAACGCTGTTTTCAGCAGAATTGCTCTGGTGTCTCGTTTTTGTGCAGAAATCCAACTTTCGGGAAAATCTTCGGAATTTCTTCAGATGGCCCTATTTTACCAAAATATTGACGGAGCCAGAAGGGCAAAGGAGGTGGAGGCCCGAGGGCCCCACACCATATGGCGGCGCGGCCCAGGGGGGGCCCGCGCGGCCCTATGGTGTGGCCCCCTCGGCCGGCCTCCGACGCCCCCCTTCGGACTACTTATTGGTTTCGACCTGAAAACGCAGTCGAAGTCGCCAGAAACCCTCCAGAGAGCCGCCACATCGCGAAACTCCGTCTCGGGAGCCAGAAGTCTCCGTTCACTCCGGGACGGGGAATTGGAGGAGATCATCACCGCCATCACCGCCAACGCCTCTCCATCGACCAACCATGTTTCCCCCATCCATGTGTGAGTAATTCCCCCGCTGTAGGCTGAAGGGGATGGTAGGGATTGGATGAGATTGGTCATGTAATAGTCATAAGATTGTTAGGGCATAGTGCCTAGTATCCGTAGATGTCACTTTTATGATATTGTTGCAACTTGTTATGCTTAATGCTTGTCACTAGGGCCCGAGTGCCATGATCTCAGATCTGAACATGTTATTGATTCATGAAGATATTCGTTGTTTATGATCTTACCTATAAGTTGTATACACATGTCGCTGTCCGGAACCAATGGCCCCGAAGTGACAAGAATCGGGACAACCGGAGGGGATGGTAGTGATGTGAGGATCACATGTGTTCACGGAGTGTTAATGCTTTGCTCCGGTACTCTATTAAAAGGAGTACCTTAATATCCAGTAGTTTCCCTAGAGGCCCGGCTGCCACCGGCTGGTAGGACAGAAGATGTTGTGCAAGTTTCTCATTGCGAGCACGTACGACTAAATATGGAACACATGCCTATTGATTGATTAGTACTTGGATACCGTTTTATTATTATCTGCAAATGCCCATGCTTTGATTGTTACATGAGTTTCTCTCATCCATGCAACGCCCGTTAAATCCGTCCCCGTGCCTACAGTATTTTAATCCTGCTGTTTACTATAATCACTACTGCTGTCTTTATTTCACCGCTCTGTTATTTCGCTATTTCCACCGCCATAAAACTGTTACTACTGATAAATTCTTGCGAGCAAGTTCCAGGTGCAGCTGAATTGACAACTCCGCTGTTAAGGCTTACAAGTATTCTTTGTCTCCCCTTGTGTCGAATCAATAAATTGGGTAATACTTCCCTCGAAGACTGTTGCGATCCCCTATACTTGTGGGTCATCAAGACTATTTTCTGGCGCCGTTGCCGGGGAGCATAGCTTTATTTGGAAGTTCACTTGGATTGATATTGTTCGCTGCAAATTCTCCATTATGGGTAAACCTCGCGATACTAAGATCGCCATATTACCATCCACTACAAGAAAAGGTACAACTCTGAGTACCTCTGCTGCTCTTGATTCACCCTCTGTGATTGATAAACTTGTTTCACCGCCACATGCTTCGCGTGCTGGTACTTCTGCTGAATCTGAAAATTCTCATAATATTGATAATGTTTCTGCTGTGCTTGATGATAGTGGTTCATTGGGATCTTTTCTAGATGCTACAATTGCTAAGTCTAGACAAATTGAAAATACTGAAACTCCTAATGCTGCTACACCTGTTAATTCACCTGAGTCTGTTGAATATTCTAGTGATGATCTTGATGAAGATTATGTAGAACTTGATAATGATTTTATTGAAAAATGCAAGGCTACTACTGATGCAAGAAAAATTAAAAAGTTGCTTGCAGAACATGCTGTTAGATATAAACCATCTCCTGATCCTAAATTTGCCACATCTCCTATAAACATTAGGGATAAAGATTATGATTTTTCTCTTGATCTATCTCATATAGCTATTGTTGAGAAAACACCCTTTTGTGGTACTGAAAAAGAAAGTGCTGTTGAACACCTGACTGAGTTATCTACTCTTAGTGGCGTGTTTTCTGATGATGTCAAGATGCGTACTTATTTTGTCGCTAAAATTTTTCCATTCTCATTAAAGGATGATGCTAAAACTTGGTATAATAATTTGCCTCCTGGTTCTATTAAAAGTCCAACTGACTTGCGTGATGTTTTCTTTCGGAAATACTTTCCTGCTAGTGCTCAACATGCTGCTTTGCAGAGAATTTATAATTTTGACCAGGAAGATGGAGAGAAATTGCCTGAGGCTTGGGCTAGATTTTGTTCTCTTATTAGAGCTCAGCCTGACCATGATTTGGAAAAGCATGATTTACTTGATATATTTTATAGTGGACTAACTATTGAGTCTAGGGCATACCTGGATAGTTGTGCTGGTTGTGTTTTCAGGAAAAGAACTCCAGACGACGCTGAAGAATTATTGGCTAAAATAGGCCGGAATCATGATGATTGGTCTACACCTGAACCAACCCCGACACCGATAGTGAAGAAGAGGGGTATGATTAAATTAAATGATGAAGATATGAGGGAAGCCAAGAAGTCTCTTAAAGAGAAGGGTATTAAACCTGAAGATGTGAAGAATTTACCTCCTATAGAAGATATATGTGAGACAATTCCCCCTTCATCCATGATTGAGGTACACTCGCTTCAACGCTTTACTAGGGAAGATATTCCGTATTCAAAACCTCCTGCTCAATGCTTAGATGAGTTTGATAATTATATTGTTAAGCAAGAAAACTTTAATATGAGAGTAGAGAGTCATTTAATGGAAAATTCTCGAGCTATTAGTGAATTGCATGGTATTGTGGAGAGAACCTCCAATGATGTTAAGATACTTGTTAAACATTTTCAAATGGTTCAAACTCAAATTGATCAACTTACTAAAGTGCAAAATGACTTGTTGGGAAATAATTCTAAAGAAAAACATGCTTATGAAGTAACAACTAGAGGTGGTGTTTCTACCCAGGATCCTCTATATCCTGAAGGGCATCCCAAAAGAGTTGAACAAGATTCTCAACTAACTAAAACTAGTGCTCCATCTAAGAAAAAGAAAAAGAAACATAAGAATGTTGTAGAATCCTCTGAACCTGTTAATGATCCTAATAGTATTTCTATTTCTGATGCTGAAACTGAAAGTGGTAATGAACATGAGGAAGATAATGATAAGAATGATACTCCTGATAAAGAAGAAGTTGAAAAAGAACCTGAAAAGCATGCTAAAAATAAAAAGTACACTAAAGAAGACTTTATTACTGAGAAACATGGTAATGAAAGAGAACCTTGGGTTCAAAAGCAAATGCCTTTTCCTGCTAAGAAACTAAAATCAAAGGAGGAGGAACATTATAATAAATTTTGTGATTGGATGAAACCTTTATTTTTGCAAATTCCTTTGACCGATGCTATTAAATTGCCTCCTTATTCAAAGTATATGAAAGATATTGTTACTAACAAAAGGAAAGTCCCCAATGAAGAAATTTCAACTATGCTTGCTAATTACTCCTTCAATGGTAAGATTCCAAAGAAGTTGGGCGACCCAGGTATACCGACTATTCCTTGTTCCATCAAGAATAATTATGTTAGAACTGCTCTATGTGATTTGGGAGCAGGTGTGAGTGTGATGCCTTTTTCTCTTTATAAGAGACTTGATTTAGATAAATTGATACCTACTGATATATCTTTGCAAATGGCTGATAAATCTACTGCTATTCCTGTTGGTTTATGTGAAAATGTTCCTGTTCAAGTTACTCAGCATTGCTTGATATTAACTGATTTCGTTGTGTTGGAAATGCCTGAAGATGATAATATGTCCATTATTCTTGGAAGACCCTTTCTTAATACTGCAGGGGCTGTTATTGATTGCAATAAAGGCATGGTTACTTTCAATGTTGATGATAAGGAACACACTGTCTATTTTCCCAAGAGGATTGATAAAGTATGTGGAGTCAATACAATTTTTAATGTGAAAACTATCAAAGTGGGATCCATTGATTGTCCTATATATGAGCCTAAAGAAGAATATCAAACTCTTGTGATTGGATCCATATCAATTCAATATAAGGTAACATGATTGATTTGAGGTTTATTTCTTCTTATGTCATATAAAATTTATTTGATAGCAAGACTTGATCAACCTTGTTAACAAGTATATTTTATTGCATAAAAGAGCTAAACAACACTTCTTTCTTTCTTTCTCCCTTTCACCTATTTTATTTGCTGTAGCACTTTTGTTTTGCAATATGCTTTAGTCATTTAAGATTTTAGAAATCATTTTCCTGCGCAGTAATCATTAATTTAATACCCAGAAATGTGCATTTTTCAAAGTTCTCTAAAAATTACAAAAATTACACCGTTGGTCCTATTTTTCGACGAGGCACCTGGGAGCACCAGAGGATGACCTGTGGGGCACCAGGGGGTGCCACACCATAGGCCGGCGCGGCCAGCAAGGGGGCCGCGCCACCATGTGGTGTGGGCCACCCCTTGCCCCACTTCACCATCTCTTCCTCCCAGCATCTTCTCTCTCCCGAAAAAGCTCGTACCAAGTTTCTCTCACTCGTGTTTCTGCTCAAGAACTCGCGATTTTTCGATCTCCTTGCTCAGCCCAGATTTCTGTCTGAAATTTGGCACATTTACTCCTTGGTATGTGACTCCTTTGATTGTCCAATTAGAATTTCATTTGGTTGAGTATATATTGAATATTTTGCTGCTGTAGATAACATGTTTAGTGGGCTTGCATGCTTGTTCTAAGTGGTAGAAATTAGTTTTGATGCATGTTTAGTACTCTAGCAAGTTCCTATAGTAGTTCCCTTCAATTACACACCTTGAAATCAAATTTTATAATGATTGTTGAAAATTTCAGAAGGGGAAGATGAAGAAATTCAAGTTTGGAGAGTTGTTCAAGAAAGCAACAACCAGCACCGGTAGGCCCTCAAGGGCGTCTACTCAAATTAGGCGATCCTACAATGAGGATGTCATCGCGCCTAGCTTCGCGCCCGAGGAGGACCATGGGGCTCCTAATGCTTCATCCTTCCCTTGTTATGAGTTTCTGACCAATGCAGGGATATTGGATGACTTCTTCACCCTCGTCAACAGGGCAGGCCTAGCCACCTACGTGGGAGACGAGAGGGGACAATATTACAGGCTCACCAAAATTTTCGTTGAGAGCTTCAAGTTCCACAACACGGAATATGAGCCGACAGTCGCATTCAAAATTTATGATATTCCTGTTACCATGAAATTGGAAGAATTTTGTTGTGCATTGGGTATTGCCCCTGTAGGTACAGCAAGGAGGATTGATGACAACCCCCGGGACTTGTTGGAGCTCTACCGAGGGATCACCGGGGATGATTGCCGCACCATCCAGCGAGGGAAGATAAGAAACATTCAACTCCCCGCTATTAAGTATTTCGCATATTACATTGGTACTAGCATTTTGGGTAGAGAAAATACTAGTAACATCTCTAGCTACCATCTTGCTTTCTTGAATGTTGCACTTACTGGAGAGACACCTTATCATCTTGGTTCTCTTATTGCTCGCCGCCTGTCTAGCAGGGGGCCTATTTTTGGAGGAACTATTGCACTGCGCATTCTAACACATCTAGATATTCCTCTTGATTCTAATGATGTACCATTAACCCCTAGGAAGCTAGATATTGCTGCTATGAAGAGCCATCGTTTTGTTACTACTGACTCCACTATAGATAATATGGTCTATAAAATGTTGTTTGCTGATGGGAATGAGAAAGAAATCCCTCTTCCCCAGCAGGGTTTGTTTAATATTGACAGGCAATCATGGTCGCTAACAAAGGAGGTGGTGGAGGAACATATGAAGATACAAGAATTCCACCAGCAACATGACTCCGAGAACGCCGAGCCCTCCTACGACTACACCGTCACGTACCCCGACGTTTCCTCCAGCACATACATGGAACCGGGTCGTTCTTCGTCATATTACGAAGACACCACTTCATGGGGACCGTGGGAATGAACTCCACTTAGGCCAAAAGCCTAAGCTTGGGGGGAGGTATACCGGCATCACTCATTCTTTGCATATTATGGTTGCTGGATACTTGTACATACTTGTTTAGTCTCTAGAGTGGTTTTCTAATGAGAGGGAGATGATATTTGGGGAAGTGCTGTCCAAAAACAGATTCTGTGCTGTTACCAAAAAAATTCGTACGCACAGCCAGAACGTTATTTTGAGTTGCCAATTTTTGAGCATGTTCCCCAGGTTGTTATCTAACTTTCATTAGTTTAACACTTTTTGGTCTGAGCAATGGAAGATTTTTGTTATTTTCGATTTCTGTACTGCTGTCAGGATTTGGCAGATTTCTGTCATCCTGCTTTTCTGTGTTTCTGTTAGTTTGCATTCTTTTGTTTTCACTTTGTTTCTTTCCTAAAACACAAAAAGACCAAAAATATTTCTGTTGTTTCTCTTCACCATTTGTTTATTTGGTACCTTGCTCTTAGTTTGCTTTATTTGCTATCGTTAGTTTGCTATAAGAAAACCCAAAAAGATTTTGCTTTGTTTGCTTGTTTTCTTTCGTGCTTGTTTCTAATTCGAAAACACCAAAAATATTTGCTGTTCTTCTTTGGTTTGTAAAGTTCATCATGAGTTCAATGGTCTTCGGTGGCTGGAGCGTGGTTTTCATTTCATATTATCCAAGCTACACAAGTGAAAAGGCAATAATGACGATCTACGACAATCTGATTGTGGTGAGAGGCTGGTATGAACTCTATTTGCTTTCATTTTTGTACATATACTCATCCATATGAGCATGCTTAGTTGGTTCATGTGAGGTATATGTTATTTGAGAAAGTCTAGTAGCTCATGATCTCTCATGTTTAGTTCCAATTTATTAATATGAGTAGCATGTCATGGATATTTGCTTGCATTGTTTTATTCATAAGTAAGTATGGCATTGTGGTATCCTCCTCTGAATAATTCATTTATATCGACTTGGCACATGCTCACGCATGCATATGACTGAACAAAAAGTCAATTAAGCCTCGATGATTTATATTGCTTCAGAGTTATTGTATCACTTTTATGCCTCCGTTAATTTATTTTGCCGCAAGCATAATTATGACAGTTACTGCTCTCTTGATTTGTCGCTCCCTAGTCTTTTGCTAGCCTTCACTTGTACTGAGCGGTGACGCCGCTCGTGCTTCCAAACACCTGAAAACCAAGTTGTTCCAAAAGTGTCCACCATAAATACCTATGCATGGCATTTCAAACCATTCCAAGTAAATTCTCATGCGCTACCTTTAAAACTTTCAAAATGCTTCTCAATTTGTGTTAATGTTTCATAGCTCATGAGGAAGTATGTGGTGTTTAGCTTTCAACCTTGTCATTTACTTTTGACGGACTCTCATATGGACTAGTGGCACATCCGCTTATCCAATAATTTTGCAAAAAGAGCTGGCAATGGGATTCCCAGTCCCAAATTAATTAACTTAAATAGACACTCCTCCATGGTTTGTGATTGTTGGACGGCACCCGAAGGATTCGGTTAGCCATGGCTTGTGTAAGCAAAGGTTGGGGGGAGTGTCATCATCAATAATAAAACTTAAATAAAAAGGCACTCCTTCATGGTATGTGATTGTTGGCAGGCACCCGAGGATTCGGTTAGCCATGGTTTGTGAAAGAAAGGTTGGAAGGAGTGCCAACCAAAAATAAATAAAATGGGAGCCGCTCTTGTGAGTCCGGTTGATGAGGTAGTTAGTGTACCCATTACCATTCGTTGACAACAACAAACACCTCTCAAAATAATTTTACTCCTGCTTTACAAATGAAAAGCTCTAGCGCATGTTAATCCCTGCTTCCCTCTGCGAAGGGTCAATCTTTTACTTTTATGTTGTGTCTCCATTCTTTCTTTGAGCACTATCTTGAGAGCACAACTGTCATTCTTAGTATAATATGCTTGTCTCAAAATATGATTGATTGTGGTATAACTTTGATGCTTTTATCTTTGACAATCACTACTTCTAGTCCTTCTATGAACTCAAGAGGTGCCTCGGCATTTATGTTTTGCCGATCAAATACAGGCAAGCGAGATACCACTTTATCATATTCTCTTATGAACATTGCAATCCTGCTTATATACATGATTCATGATGCTTATTATTAATTGTTGGTACCTCTCCATGATTGACATAGCTGTTGGATGATCTTATTTGCATGTATCTCATTATGAACTGCTTAAGTATTAGCCATAGCATGAGAATATATACATCATATGAGCAAATGTGTTCGTGAAAGTTCTTTTATCGCTCAGTTGTTAACTGAATTGCTTGAGGACAAGCAATAAGCTAAGCTTGGGGGGAGTTGATACGTCCAAAACGTATCTACTTTCCCGAACACTTTTGCTATTGTTTTGCCTCTAATTTGTGTATTTTGGATACACTAACACGGACTAACGCTGTTTTCAGCAGAATTGCTCTGGTGTCTCGTTTTTGTGCAGAAATCCAACTTTCGGGAAAATCTTCGGAATTTCTTCAGATGGCCCTATTTTACCAAAATACTGACGGAGCCAGAAGGGCAAAGGAGGTGGAGGCCCGAGGGCCCCACACCATATGGCGGCGCGGCCGGGGGGCCCGCGCGGCCCTATGGTGTGGCCCCCTCGGCCGGCCTCCGACGCCCTTCGGACTACTTATTGGTTTCGACCTGAAAACGCACGGAGAAGTCGAAGTCGCCAGAAACCCTCCAGAGAGCCGCCACATCGCGAAACTCCGTCTCGGGAGCCAGAAGTCTCCCACTCCGCCGGGACGGGGAATTGGAGGAGATCATCACCGCCATCACCGCCAACGCCTCTCCATCGACCAACCATGTTTCCCCCATCCATGTGTGAGTAATTCCCCCGCTGTAGGCTGAAGGGGATGGTAGGGATTGGATGAGATTGGTCATGTAATAGTCATAAGATTGTTAGGGCATAGTGCCTAGTATCCGTAGATGTCACTTTTATGATATTGTTGCAACTTGTTATGCTTAATGCTTGTCACTAGGGCCCGAGTGCCATGATCTCAGATCTGAACATGTTA
Organism: Lolium multiflorum; assembly: GCA_030979885.1. Classification (NCBI taxonomy): domain Eukaryota; kingdom Viridiplantae; phylum Streptophyta; class Magnoliopsida; order Poales; family Poaceae; genus Lolium; species Lolium multiflorum. The sequence continues at coordinate 109,092,350 of CM061749.1, forward strand.
TTGATTCATGAAGATATTCATTGTTTATGATCTTACCTATAAGTTGTATACACATGTCGCTGTCCGGAACCAATGGCCCCGAAGTGACAAGAATCGGGACAACCGGAGGGGATGGTAGTGATGTGAGGATCACATGTGTTCACGGAGTGTTAATGCTTTGCTCCGGTACTCTATTAAAAGGAGTACCTTAATATCCAGTAGTTTCCCTAGAGGCCCGGCTGCCACCGGCTGGTAGGACAGAAGATGTTGTGCAAGTTTCTCATTGCGAGCACGTACGACTAAATATGGAACACATGCCTATTGATTGATTAGTACTTGGATACCGTTTTATTATTATCTGCAAATGCCCATGCTTTGATTGTTACATGAGTTTCTCTCATCCATGCAACGCCCGTTAAATCCGTCCCCGTGCCTACAGTATTTTAATCCTGCTGTTTACTATAATCACTACTGCTGTCTTTATTTCACCGCTGTTGTTATTTCGCTATTTCCACCCATAAAACTGTTACTACTGATAAATTCTTGCGAGCAAGTCTGTTTGTGCAGCTGAATTGACAACTCCGCTGTTAAGGCTTACAAGTATTCTTTGTGTCCCCTTGTGTCGAATCAATAAATTGGGTAATACTTCCCTCGAAGACTGTTGCGATCCCCTATACTTGTGGGTCATCAATGCCCAAGGCATCCCCTCTTCATCAACAAAACAACAGGTCATCTCTCTATGCGCTATATTTTTATTGCTTCATACGCTATGTGTTGTTCTTGGAATGTCTTTATTTTTGTTTTTTATTTTGTTTGCTGTAGCATATGTTGGATCCCGGCACATTTGTTTTGGAGAAAGACCCGCTTCGTTTTAATTGCATAGAATGCTCTAGTTTTCGTTGTTATTGTTCTGCGAGTGTTCTAGTTTTCGGGTACTGCGTTTAGCTCTTGTTCTTTCACTTGAATTTTGTTCAGAGCTTGTTAGTATTATTTATTTATGTATGATTAGCTCTCTGGTCCATATTGTATTTCATCTCTGAGAGTTATTTCAAATAAGTTGATTGGTGTTGGATACGAGTAAAATGTTTCATGACTATAGTGATGCAAAATGAAGCTTGTCTAGACTGTGGCATAGACTTTGGCATGTCATGTTGGATATTATTCTTGTCATATGCTTAGTATTTATTGTTGTAGCATGACTTATCTCAAATAGCTGAGAGTGCATAATGTGTCATTGAAAGAATCATGTGTTGTTTCCATCATAAAAGCATAATATTGTGGTATTCTCCTTTGATGCTTTATTGGGTTGACTTGGCGCATGCTTATACCATGTTATGACTATAACCAGTCAACTAAAGCCTCTATGATCATTTAGTTTTTGACTTTTAATATCAATTTATGCTTTGATTGATAATGTTTTGTCGCTATGCATGATTATGGCCATTATATCTCTCTTAGTTGGTCGCTCCCAGTCTTTTGCTAGCTTTTGCCTGTACTGAGTATGAACTCTACTCGTGCATCCAACCACCAATAATCAAAGTTTTCCAATTGTGTCCAACATATCTACCTACTAGCATTATTGCTATTCCAAGTAATTCATCATATTTTTATTTATCTTCCAAATTAAATTTTGGCATGAGAAAATTAGTTAGTAAAGCTCTCACGAACTTGATGGCACATTTACTTTCTTGCACTTAATAAACTTGATCATTGTGCCTATCTTATGAAGTTTATATGTTTGCAAATTGCAAGTTGGGAGTTAGTATAACCATGCTTTCATGGGGAACACTTTCGACATTGCACTTATATTTAGTTGATGTCATGTTCTTTTGTTTATGGATGCCTAGCGGTGCAAAATAAAATGGAAACTTGTAAGTCCATGGAGTTTGTATATGAGTTAGAGAAACGCCTGGGCCGCTAATCTAAGCCATGCATCATTCATGGTGGAAATTTACAGCTAAACCATAGTGAGCATTCTATGAAGCATTTTCAATAAAAAGCTATACCCATAGTAAATAAAAAATTGCTGAGATGCTCATTGTCTGTTTGTCTTGTCATTTTGGCATGGGATTGCTCCTACAAGAGTACCTCCATATCATCGGGCAAGAGGTACCCCGTTGGCGGTTCTCAATGATACATGTATACTTACAATGACAAGAACTTATTTGGGACCTAAGTTGAGTAGCATGAGGTTTAGGTACTCGCATTCAAGGGGCATGAGATTTTCAACTTGTGATTTGCAAGCATATAGCTCATTTTTGATTCACATTAACTTTAACCATTCAAGATGCTTATGATAGGGGCAATGAGAGCTCAAAACTAATAAGTACCATACTTTTTGGAAGGTTTATAAAACTTGTTTATCTTGCTTACTCTGCAAAGATTCTCTCTTTTTCTTTCATGTTGAGTCTTCATCTTCTACTTTATGAACCAATTAAGAGAGCATAGTTTTCATTCTTAGCGCAATGTGCATAGTTCCAAACTTATTATTGATTGATTCATGATTATGACTATTGTTTGTTCTTAAATTACTTGTATCAAGTCACCCTTTGAACTTTAAAGGTGTCCTAGCATTTATGTTTTGCTACTTCATAAAGGACATGTTCAGTACCACTTTGCTATGTTTTCTCTATGCCCATAAACAAATAGTTGCTTTCAATGCACTTCTTCATGTTATAATATAGTTACCAAGTTCTATTGAATTATATCTATCATACCTATATTTAGATTACTTTGATCCCAGCTCACAATGCTTTACAATGCTTGATCAAGATTGTGTTGGTTGCATGTCACCTCAAAAATTATTTTGTTATCACTTACCTACTCGAGGACGAGCAAGAGTTAATCTTGGGGATGCTGATACGTCTCAAACGTATCTATAATTTTTAATGCTCCATGCTTGTTTTACACCAATTGCTATATGTTTTGTTTACACTTCGTGGCACTTTTATGCATTTTCCGGAACTAACCTATTGACAAGATGCCACAGTGTCAGTTCCCTGTTTTATGTTGTTTTGTATTTCAGAAAAGTTGTACAGGAAATATTCCCGGAATTGGACGAAACAAAAGCCAAAGTTCCTATTTTTCCGGAGAGAAGACGGAGTCCAGAGTAGAGACGGAGGAGGGCCAAAGGGTGGCCAGACCATGCCTAGGCGCGGCCTGGCCCTGGCCCGTGCCTAGGGGTGGTCTGGGGCCACCAGGCCTCCACCGACCTCGCCCTTCCGCCTATATAAAGCTCCCGACGCAAAAATCCTAAATGAATCGGCCTCCATCCACGAAAAGTTCCATAGCTCTGCCGCCGTCGCAGACAAGATCCGGGGGACAGAAGTCTCTGTCCCGGCACCCTGCCGGGATGGGAAATTGCCCCCGGAGCCATCTCCATCGACTTCACCGCCATCTCCATCTTCATTGCTAGCTCCCATGATAAGGAGGGAGTTGTTCTACCCCGGGGCTGAGGGCTCTACCGGTAGTTATGTGGTTTATCTCTCTCTCCCATGGTGTGATATTTATGTGCCTTGAGCTTTGTAATCTAGATGTCGTTATGCTATTCAAGTGGATTTTACTTATGCGATCTCCGGAGACTCCTTTTCCCACGTGTGTAAAGATGACAGTGTGGGTCTCTTAGGCAATATTTCACACAATACTTGTTCACTGAATTATTATTTGAGTTGGATGTCTCTATAAAATTGTGGTGTGTTAGTACCTCATATGAATGCTCAAAGTGACAGCGTGGCGTGTTCATTAGTACCTGGGGATACATCTTTAAGGTTTGCGTTTGCAGCCCTACACGGTGAATTAGTGTTTGTTATCCAACCGGAGAGTAGTTCAGAGTAGCATAGTGAAGTGCTTATATTTATATTCCTTTATGATATCATTGTTGAGAGTGACCACTAGTGAAATTATGATCCGTAGACCTTGTTTCCAAACATCGAATCACTGTTTATTTACTGTTTTACTGCATGTTTACTTGTTGCCATATTTATTTCAGATTATTATTACCACTCATATTCATTCATATCACTTGCATTTTACTATCTCTTCGCCGAACTAGTGTACCTATACACCTGATAAGTGTATTGGGTGTGTTGGGGACTGATGCGCGTAGATGTACACGTCCGTTGGGAACCCCAAGAGGAAGGTATGATACGCACAGTGGCAAGTTTTCCCTCAGAAAGAAACAAAGGTTTAATCGAACCAGGTGACAAAGGATTAACTTGTCAATGCCTACAGATTGTAGACTAGGGTTTTGCTAGAAGTAGAGGGCAAGTAGATCTCGAAGGTTCAGGCGGAAAGTACTCGACGATTATGAAAACTAGGGTTATGTTGACAGTAGATTCGATCCTTTCTTTGTCCCTCGACTCCCCCTTATATAGGAGGCGGAGCCGAGGGTTTCGTAATATACAAGTTACAGAGTTCGAGAGGGTTTCATACCCAACCCGTAAAATTACAAATCTCTATCTTTCCTAATACAAACTATCTTTCCTTAACACTAAATGGGCTTCCAAGTCTTCTTATTCTTCGAGTCTTGGGCCTTGAGTAAACCCCGGGTACCATCTTTGGCAGGCCCATTGGGGATGCCTATGTCAGTAGCCCCCGAGATTTTTCTTGAATCGAAGAATCAAGGAAAATCTCCAATTTTACTCATTACATAATCTTTCGATATGTAAACATTATTTTGTACAGGGATAACGGTAGTTGGGGCTAGTTCATCTGACGGATCAGGTACTAGTTAACTGCTCTAGTGGCAATCCGCAAAAACCTACTTCAAGATCACGTCCCGGACATGATCTCGGGATACTGGTGTAAACTTCGACAGTGCCGCTTAAGGTCTTACCATTCTGTCGAGTCCCAGTCATATTTTATCGGGTACCTAACGCGTCCGTTAGGATTTTTCTTCGTATCTGTTGATACGGAAAATAGTAGCAATCCGCCGTCAGAGACGGTGCCACGCCGCTCAGAACGGATCTGGGGTCTTACCTTCGCAAAGTTTTGCGGCATTCAGAGATTTATTCGCGACTTTTAGCGCTCTGAGAATATTTTGTCGAGTGCTTTTCGACTGCTGGAATAGCACATTTTATCGAGTCATATTTGATGACTTATTTTGTCTTCCCGATGGGAGTATATGTAGAGTTATCTGTATAACTCGAAATATACTCACTCGTACTTCTTTCTTTTAATAAAAATTCATCGGGCACGCGAACAGCGTTCCCGATGGGAGTAGCCCCCGAGGCTACAGCCAAGGACTTGTGCTTGGGTGTAGGCTCCACAGATTAGTATTCCTTGCCGCTATATTTATCAATCCTTCTCTATATTTTTATATTTATCGGGTGCGCGACCAGCGCTCCCGATGGGAGTAGCCCCCGAGGCTATGAACAAATACTTGTATTTGATCATAGGCTCTTGCCATTTCTATTTTGTCATACTTGAAATTTTCTTTTTCCAGAGTAGCCCCCGAGCGTTTGGGCAAAAACTTGTATTTGATCAAAGGCTCCCGAGATAATCTTAGGTTGTCGATAAACTTTTGAAGCCTCATAGTCGAGCTTTTCTTTCATCTTGACGACGTCATTGCTGATGATAGCCACGATTTCTATTTTGGAAACTGACCATTACCGCTTCTTTCACTGCCTTGTGGGTCCCAATTCCTGATCTAACGGACACGTCGTGCAAGTGGGGGACACATGTTCTCCCCTTTTTCTGGCACACGTTCTGTAACCTCGTCAATGTTAAAATACCTTTTTACCCTTGTTTCCACGTGGTGATCATCTCCCGCATTCTTTTTCCATCCAACGGTCCGCCGCTTCACCGCACCTCTATATAAGATCCCCTTCTTCTTCCTCGAGCACTTCCGCTCGCGCCGTTCCCCTGCTTGTACCTGCAAAACTTCCTCCTGCGCCCCACAACTCTCAGAGCTCATCTCTTCGCAGCTGCATTCCTCCGCCATTGTTGATGCCACCGCGTCGCTTGACCAGGCACAGCACACCTGATTCATCGATGGCTGCCGCGGATCTAGGAGCCGCGGAGTGGGAAAGGTCCAAGATCACGAACCAGGACCTGAATCTCTTGAAGAAGCTGGGGATCAGCAAGAAACCCAAAGCGGTTTGCTTCCCCAGTGAAGAAAGCTACCCAACCCCTCCAATGGGGTATCGGGTAAGTTTTGTTGATCACCTTATCCGCGGTCTTTCCGCCCCCATTCACCCTTTTCTTCGGGGATTGCTTTTTGTTTATGGTCTCCAACTTCACCACCTCACGCCCAACTCTATCCTTCACATTTCCATTTTCATCACCCTCTGCGAAGCCTTCCTTGGTGTCCAGCCTAACTGGGCATTATGGAAGCGCATTTTCTTCTGTCGCCGTAATGGCTCTGCCAATGTCGCCTATAATATAGGCGGCGTTGTTATTTCTGTTCGCTCCTCTGTCAACTACTTCGACGTCAAACTCCCTGACTCCGTTCAAGGGTGGCGCAAGAAGTGGTTATATATTCGTGAAGAAAACCATGGATGCGCTGAAGACAATATTCCTCCTTTTGACGGTGCCGAGAAAATCCTTCGCCGCCGTTCTTGGGACGCAGAAGCTACCGAGGAAGAAAGAACTTCGACGGAGGCCCTGATGACTCGCATCCATGAGTTGCAGAATACTCGTGGAAAAGAATTATCAGGCATCCAAATTACGGCGTATTTCCTTAGGACTAGAGTGCAGCCTCTTCAGGCTCGCAAAAACCCTTTCTGGAATTATGCTGGCGATGAAGACACAGATCGCTTGTCGACGAATTTGGAAGTCAAGGATTTGGATAGGCTTATCCGAAAAATTTCATCTCTCAAGAAGAAAGATTCTATCCCTTCCACTTATCGCGTAAAACCATACAGCGCCACCAATGCGCTTCCTAAGGTAAACATTGTCGCGTAATTTGTTATTGCCTTGCTATTTGTGTTGTTACTCCTTTCTGACATCCTTCCTTCTTTTTATACAGGACCACCCAAATCTTGTTTCACTTCCTCCTCTTCCGGAAGGTGGGGAAGTCGAAGAAAGGGCCGTTATCTCCGACGATAACCAAGATGCCCCCTCTTTTGCAAATGAACCCGCAGAATCTCGAAAATCTGCGGGATCTGATGAAAAGGAGGATGCCTCTGAAGCCACTGCGTCGGCACAATCTCCTCCTCCTGCTGTTTCTCCAAAGAACAAAAGGAAAAGGAATGATGCCGAAGATTCCGGCACCTCCAAGGCCGAAGAAGCTGTTCCTTCTCGCCAAAAGGCAGCTTATGATCCATACCTCGAGACTCTCATCAGTTCGTAAGTACCCTCTCTCTGTTTATTTGTACTTGAAGATTTTTGTCTATCTTGCTTTTTATGTTGTCGACATTTACTCGTAGTGATGATGAAGAAGAAGTACCAACTGCTGATGTGGCTGCTCGAACGAGTACGTCACATACATTAGTCGCCTCGGAGACGCCAGTTGAAGGAGAAGAAACTTCGCCTCCTCGACAAAACGTCGGCGCTGCTACTCCTCCTTCAAGCCCCCTTGTCCCTTCACCAAAAAGGGCAAGGGTTGAAACAATCCCGGAGCCTACTCTTCAATCGAGTAGCTCTTCTAACCCTCTCTTGGATGATGTAAGTTCTTAATTTGCTTGTCGCTGTTTATATTTTCTCCATTTGCTCCTATGTGCCGTCATTTTTCCCATACCGACATTTTCTTTCTTTGTCTTTCCTTGATAGCCTATGATCAAAGAGCTTCTTCGCATCGGTGCCCAATTCGTTGGGTACCGTGATTACGCCAGTAAAACTGAAGGTAGTGCCTGGCTACTTCTTTTTGCTTCTGCTTCCTTTCTGCTTTATTGTCGACGTTTGTAGCTAATCTTGTCTTCCTTTTTCAGAGAAACTGGCAGAAGCCAATGAACGTGCTGACACGCTTGCTCAAAAATTAGAGCAATGTGAAGAGGCTCGTAAAAAGGCTGAGTCAGATGCTGTTCAAGCTAGGCGAGAAGCTGACAAAGCCAAGGCTGATGCTGCTAGTGTCGAAGATATTCGGAAACGTCTGCACGCTGCCGAGACTTCGTTAAGCGAGCACATAACTGCGCAATCTGCTCGCGAAGCAGCGATCACCAAACGTATAAGGATACAAAATCGTCGCTTTGTCAGTAAGTATCTGCACCACTTCATATCCTTTGGATTTTTCTTTTTTGCACTTGTTTGTTGATCGGATTTTCTTTTTATTTTGACAGATAAGACCTCTCAAGAATTTGAACTTGAAGATCCCGACAATGATCCTCTTCTTGACGCCGTTTCGTTCCTTGAATTTCATGGGACGGAAGCGCGTGAAGGCATTGATGAAGCCAGGACAGGGTTGTCGAGGCTTTTCCCCTACTTCTTCCCGAAGAAAGAGGAACCCGCAACTTTCCTTGGTCTTGCCAAGTGCTTTAATCCTCCCGAAGATCTTGGGCTGAAGATGCGCCATGAGAATATGAAGGTTGCCGTTGAAAGCACCGTTGCCTTAGTTGCTGATAGTCAACAGACTATTGACTGGGCCAAAGTGGGCGACACGGAGCAGATAGAGCAAACAAAATGGCGATCATTGATCAAGGCGGCAAAGCTGAATACGAAGAAAATCCTGGCCTATCTCGGGATCAAGCCATCTTCGACTCCCAGCTCGTCAAAGCCGGAGGTCTAATTGAATGCCTTTGCTTTTTCTATATTTTGCTTTCTTTATTTCTTTTGCTGTTGTCGCCATTCTAGCCTTGGCGACAATTATTCTGTTAGACCTTTTGGAGAACTTCGTTTGTAATGACCATGTAAACTTTCTAGAAAGCAATGAAATTCCTCTTGGTACTATCATTGATCCTGGGATTTTCTTTTCCAGTTAATATTTGATAATTATTCAACCAACCCTTGCTCTCCCGACGCTGTGCCTGCGTCTTCCTTCTCGAAGAAGGTAAAAACCGATGATAATCTCCTTGAAGGTTCTTCAAGCAAACCTGTGTCGGAAGATTTACAAGAACTTCGACAACAACTTCAATCCATGAAGAAACAAACTTTGGCAATGATGGAACAATCTCGGAAAGCATCTGAACAAGAAGAGCTTGCTCTTCATCAAGCCAAAGAGGCTATGGTTGCCAAAGATGCTGCTGTATTGGAAGCAGAGGGAGCTGCTACCCGAGAAAATAGCATGCTCGAACTAATGTTGGAAGCTAGCACAGATATGTTAGGTATGTACCTCCAACCTTATGGTGCCTCTTCTTTATTTTACTGTGCTTTCTTCCAAATTTCTTGCTTTGTTGCCTAATAGGCTCGGTTCTTGATGCTGCCGCCGAGGATCAAAGAGTGAATGAGAGGACGAATCTTCTTGTCAATCTTTCCCTTAATCATGGCTGTTTATTTTGGGCCACCCCTGAACGAACCCAGCAAATTGTCAGGTTCCAAGATCGTGCTTGCCAAGTGCGCGAATTTCTCAGTTTTTGCACGACCACATTGACCCTTGTTTTCAAGACTTTGTTTCCTCGAAATGAAGTTCCGACAACTCTTCCTGACTTGCTGGAGGCCTTCAGAGATGCTCCTCGTATTCATAATTTTGTGCGAGCTCAACTGACCGCCGGAGCAAGATTTGCCATGATTATGATACATATTTGCCATCCAAAATTAGACCTGACGAAGATTGTCGTTGATTGCCTGGCGAAGAAAACGCGGCAAGAAGAATAATATTGATGCAATCAATGAGATGGTGACTCCTGTGGCCGAGTCGATGATAGATGAGCTTCTTCGGATGGATTCAGAATTCTTCGTCAAGGGATCTTATGCTGAGCATAAAACAACCAGAGGCTTGTCAATAGATACTATTTTAGGTTCTGACTGATTTGTAAAACTTTGTCGAAAAAATTTGTTGTATATCACAAAGTGCTCTATATTGTTGGAGCCCCCGAGCCTTTTGGCTAGAGTTTGTACTATTTTTCTCTTTCAAAGATTTCTTCTTGTGTTGTAATAAAACATCTTGATGGACTGCAGGATCTTGGTGTCGAAGTTCTATATTTTTGTTTGTCGGGTTTTTGGACCAAAGTGATGAGATTTTCTGACGTGTGTACTATATTTAATCATTACCAGCTTCCGATTTATGTATTTGGCGAGGTATTATTGTACCAAGGCGAAATATTTTCAGTAAATCGAGTTTGTCTGTTTTGATACTTGAAGGTGTAGAGCCCCCGAGTGTGTCGACGAATAAGAAGTATATCTTTACTATTTTTATTATATTGCAGCACCGCGAGCCCGCCTCCGAAAAAGGAAAAGAGTGCGTCTGAAAACTCGCGGGCGTTTCAGTACATTGTATGTTTACAGAGGAGACTATATTTCGGTATCTAGGCGTAAAAACGCCTAAGCTGCGCCACGTTCCAAGGATTTGGCTCAACGTTCCCCGTCTTCTTGTCCTTGATTCTGTATGCTCCTCCTTCGATTACTTCTGTGACGATGTAGGGTCCAAGCCATGGTGACTCGAGTTTTTCATGACTTTTTTGATTGAGTCGCAAAACTAAATCACCAACTTGAAAAGATCTTGGCCGCAATCTTCGACTGTGGTAATTCTTCAGGTCCTGTTGATATTTAGCGACTCGCGACAGACTTCGTCTCGAGCTTCGTCAAGTGCATCGACGTCCTCCAAAGCTTTTCTCGAGGTTTCTTCATTATATTCTGTGACTCTTGGAGAATCATGCTCGATTTCTATCGGCAGGACTGCTTCGGCTCCATGGACAAGAAAACGCGTTTCTGTCGCCGTATTTGGTGTTGTTCGGATACTCCACAACACACTTGGCAGCTCCTCCGGCCAAGTATGCCGAGCTTTTTCCAATGGACCTAGCAGGCGTTTCTTGATACCATTGCAGATGATGCCATTGGCTTTCTCGACTTGACCATTGGTCTGTGGATGTGCGACAGACGCAAAACTCAACTTAATGCCCACTTCTGCGCAGTATGCTTTGAACTCCTTGGACGTAAAGTTGCTGCCGTTGTCTGTGACAATGCTATGAGGGACTCCAAATCTGAAGACGATGCTTTTCACGAACTTAATCGCCGACGCACCGTCCGGTGAATTTATCGGCTTTGCTTCGATCCATTTTGTAAATTTGTCGACAGCGACAAGCATATACTCATAACCTCCTGGCGAAGCTTTGTGTAGTTTTCCCACCATGTCGAGACCCCATTGAGCAAAGGGCCAAGATAGTGGGATTGGCATAAGTTCTGCTGCGGGAGAGTGAGGTTTGGCGGCAAATCTTTGGCACGCGTCGCAAGTTCTCACTATTTCCTTCGCGTCCTCTATTGCTGTTAACCAATAAAATCCTGCTCTGAAAACCTTAGCCGCGATGGCCCGGCTGCTCGCGTGGTGCCCGCATATCCCTTCGTGCACATCTTTCAGGATGATTCTTCCTTCTTCGGGTGTAACGCATCTCTGTAGCACGCCCGAAATACTTCGTTTGTACAACTCCCCTTTTACCACAGTGAAAGCTTTTGATCTCCTGATTATTCGCCTTGCTTCAACTGGATCGTCGGGTATCGTTTTTCTTAGGATGTATGATATGTAAGCCTGCATCCATGGAATTTGCACCATCATGACTAGCTCCTGCTCCTCTTCTTCTTCTATTGTGTCGTTGGTGATACTTGAGGGTTTCTCTTTCTTTTCCTTCTTTGTTTTCGCTGGCTTTGTTGATCTCTCGCTTATCTCTTCCCAAAACACGCCTGGAGGAATCGCGAGACACTGTGACCCGATGTTTGCAAGAACGTCGGCTTCATCGTTACTCATCCTGCTGATGTGGTTTACCTCGCAACCATCAAATAATTTCTCCAGCTCATTGTACACCTCTTTGTATGCTATCATACTTTCGTTGACTGCATCACATTGATTCATAACTTGCTGTGCCACCAATTGTGAGTCGCCGAAAATTTTCAATCGGGTTGCACCACAAGCTTTCGCCATCTTCATCCCGTGTATGAGAGCTTCATATTCTGCTTCATTGTTAGACGCGTTTGGGAACGTCATCCGCAAAACATATTTCAACTTATCGCCTTCAGGTGATACCAATATCACGCCTGCTCCAGCACCTTCCAACCTTTTGGACCCGTCGAAGTTCATGGTCCAAGTTCTCGATAAATCTGGAGGCCCCGTGTTTTGTAGTTCCATCCACTCTGCAATGAAATCTGGTAAAACCTGCGATTTTATTGCTTTTCTTTTTTCATACGTGATGTCCCGAGGAGAAAGTTCTATTCCCCAAAGGGAGACACGGCCCGTAGCTTCTGGGTTGTTCAGTATATTTGACAGGGAGCTTCATTGACCACTATTATCGGGTGCGCCGAAAAATAGTGTCGCAATTTTCTTGCTGTCGTGAATACTCCATATGCCAGTTTCTGATATTGCGGGTACCGCTGTTTTGAAGGCGACAATACTTCGCTGATGAAATATACTGGCCTTTGAACTCCATGAAGCTTGCCTTCTTCTTCTCTCTCGACTACTAGGGCTGTGCTGACCACCTGAGGTGTGGCTGCAATGTATATGTAACATCCCTAGTTTTCAAAATACAAAAACCTGCATGCATTCATGGCATCTTTGCATATGTTCATGTACACACAAAATGTTAAGCACAATTGGGAAAATTATAGCTACATATCCTATTTGCAAAGAACTATATTTCCCTACCATGCTAAATTGTGTCAAAACCTTGTTCTCCATTGTTTAAATCAAAGCCCTGGATTTTACAAAAATTTAGAAACTGGTTTGACCCTAATTGGTTTCCTAAAACAAAAGTTGTGAAGAAAACAGTAAAAAGAGAAAGGAAAAATGAAAAGAACAAAAAAAAAAGAGAAACGGTTCGGACAGGCCAAATGGGCCAGCCCGACCATTTCGGCCCAAAACGGCCGCACCGCACCGGCCCACTCGGCGGGAGAAGCGGCCCGTAGCCGAACCGCCTCTGCCCCTTTTTTTTTCGCCGGTGGGACCGCCTGACGCGGGGCCCACGTCGTCTTCCTCCCGTGTCCGACGCGGACACACCGCCGCCGCCGCGTTGACCTAGATTGGCGCGGACGAATCCGCACCGTCCGAAGCCGCCTCGACGTCCGCGCCCTGCCCTATATAAAGCCCGCGACCCCCGCGTCCTATTCCCCCAACCGCTTCCGCCGCCTCGCCGCCAAGCGCCGCCAATCGCTCGCCGAAGTGCCGTAGGCCGCGCCGCCTCCAGCCGAGCGCCGCCACCGCCCCAGGCCGCCATCTGCCGCGCCGCCACCACCAAGCTCACCGCCGCGCGCCGCCGCACCCCGTAGCCACCTCCGCCACCGCCAGAGATCGCCGCAGCCGCCGCGCCCATCGCATACCGAGCCGCCCCGCCACCCCATCGACGCCGGCCAGGTAAATCCCGGCCCTTTTCTTTTATTTTTCTTTTTGCTTTCGCCCAGCCGTTAGATCTAGATCCAGCGGATCAAAATAGATCCCGTACCGAATCGGTACGGGCCAATCCGAGCGCGCCGCGTGGCAGTCCCAGTCAGCGCCGCCGGTTGGATTGGTCAAACCGTGGTTTAAATTTGAATTTGAATTCCAGATTGCTGTCCAACTTGTAAAATCCATATAAAATCAACCACTGGGCCAAATTTTACAAATTTTGTAGTTTCGGAAAGCTTACAATCTGTAGAACACCTTTATGCAATAATATAGCATGGGTACTGTGATAGATTTCGTAGTAAAATTCAGATAGAGAATTTGACTATTATACACTATAAAAATTATATAAAATAATCTACCGGGCCAAATTTTATAAATTTGTACTTTCTGGAATCCTCAGAATATGTACTACAGTATGGTATAGGAGTTGTACAACTTTGATACGTGCACAAACTTGCTTTAATAAAATCTATTCAAATCAGTAATTCAGTCATAATTCAAATTCTATAAATGATTTTCGAGTAATTCCAATTGCTGTGCCTTTGTATTACTGTAACCTATCCAGGGAGGTCAAATTCATATTTTTACAACACATAATGCTTACAGTAGCTAATTAATAAGATTGTATATGTTATGTAGATACTCGATTCATGGTTTTTCTAAATCAAATTAAATGCCCAGAATACTTTATTAACATTGCACATATCAGAGAACACATAATGCAACACTTACACACTACCTCTCTTGTGAAGTTAAATTGTTGCATAGCATGCATGCATACATGTCTATGTTTGTCATATCGAATGTTTGTTTATTTTTGTTGTGCTTGTTTGATTAGATTGTGGAGGAGATCAAGGTGGTGCTTGTGATTGCTGTGATTGTGCGGGTTGCTTTGATCAAGGCAAGTGACACTCAATTACCTACTATTTTGCTAAGCATTAGTGTTTTGTAAATTAGTATGCATGGTAGGATTTTGTTTTCGAAAGTTATGCTATGCTTATCAAATCCTAGTAGTGTGTAGCCATCCATGAACCCTTGCTAGGATTTGAAGTTGCCTAGCAATAACAAAGTGCCACTGCTGTTTTGATCAATTTGGATTATGAGTATTGGAAATTAAAGTTAACAACTTTAAAGAATCACCTGGGTGGGTTGTTTGTGTGGTGGGCGGCTGCTCAGGGCTCCGACCCTGGAGTAACCAGTGGCAGGTGGGTGCCTGAGAGTGCGCAGTTGAATAGTGGTTGCTCTAGACTGCACCTCTGGTTTTCACCAGGGGATCGTGCGGGGGTTTATTATCTGTAATGGTTCTAAGCCTGTGAGTTTCACTTGTGGATGGCCACCCAGGATTAAAGAGATTAATATGTCGTCCATGTTTTAGTTAGCTTCCAGTGCAGCCTTATGGTATTATGGGCTCTGCCGGGATTAAGTAAGTTGTGAGGCCAAACTTGTTGCTTGACATGATGATGTGGCTAGCTACCAAACGGGAACGGGTCTAGCTAGTTATGGTGGAAGCCTCCCTCTGAAAGATCTTGTCTCATTTCTTCTCTTGGGAAGGGTGGGTCGTAAGGTGAAAGTGCACAACCTCTCGAGAGTAAACCTAAGATCTTAGCCGTGTCCCCGGTTACGGACAACTTGAGCTTTCTAGGCAGGGAATGTACGGAAGAATCTCATCACCTTTTCTGAATAAGTTAAAATTTGAGTAGCAACTGTCGGATAGTACATGGGAGATGTAACCATGATACTGTTTATGACATCATTATGAGTTTTGCAAAATGTTTTGATTTGAAATAAAATGTAGGATAAAATTGGCTTTGTGCAAATTTGCCTAAACTCCACTTGCCAAATATCATGTAGATAGCTATGCCCAAAACATCCACCATATAAGTGTCATTTGCCAGTACATCATTGTACTGACCTCCATTCGTGGGGCTGCATATTCAAACGTGCAGGTTCGTCTGAGGAGGAGTACTAGGTAGGATCTCGAGTCTACATTCCAACATGTCTGCCTGTGGCGCATGAAGACAATGGAGGCTCACTGCAGTTATTTTTCCGTTGTGTTTGCTTTGAACATTTAAATTTGAGCTAGTCCATTTGACTATGCAATTTGTAAGACGTTATTTTATATCCTGAGGATCTGCGTTGTAATAAATTTGATACTATTGCTATGATTACTACATTTGAAATGTGTGTGCTATCAGTGATCCCGGGAATAGCACTATACACAGGTATCTTGCCTTTATTTAAAAGGTAGGGTGCTACAGTATAAGAGGAGAGGTTCTTTCTCTTTAGGCGCCACCAATATCGGTGGTGTCGAAATTGCCCGCTTGAGGTTCTCGAAGGCTCTATCTGCTTCTTCGTTCCATTGAAATTTTTCCCCTTGTTTGATCAATGCATAGAACGGTAGCGCCTTTTCTCCTAGCCTGGCGACGAATCTGCTTAAAGCTGCGACTCGCCCCGTTAGCTGTTGTATTTCTTTCAACTTTGTTGGCTTTCTCATAGTCACTATGGCCTGGATTTTTTCAGGGTTGGCTTCAATCCCTCTTGCTGATACTAAGAACCCGAGGAGTTCTCCTGCGGGAACTCCAAAGGAGCACTTTGTCGGGTTCAGCTTGAGACAGAACTTGTCGAGGTTGTCGAAGGTTTCCTTCAAATCTTCGATCAGAGTTGACCCCTTCTTTGATGTTATTACGACATCATCAATGTAGACTTGTACATTTTTCCCAATCTGTGTTGCTAGGCATTTCTGCATCATCCGCTGATATGTTGCTCCCGCGTTTTTCAAACCAAAGGGCATTGTTTTGTAGCAAAACACGCCGTAAGGTGTGATGAACGCTGTCTTGGCTTCATCTTCTTCTTTTAGTCTGATTTGGTTATAACCAGAGTATGCGTCCAAAAAGGAAAGACGTTCGCATCCTGCCGTGGAGTCGATGATTTGATCGATCCTTGGGAGGGGAAAGTGATCCTTGGGACAATGTTTATTGAGACACGTAAAGTCGACGCACATGCGAAGGACTATTGTGTGTTTTTTCGGCACCATCACTGGGTTAGCTACCCATGTGGCTTCGGTAGATATTTCTCTGATGAAACCAGCATCTTTGAGTCGATCTATTTCTGATAACATGGCTTTGCGACTAGGTTCCGAAAAACGCCGCAAAGGTTGCTTTACTGGTCTTGCGAGAGGATCCAAATTGAGGTGGTGCTCGGCAAGTTCCCTGGGTACTCCTGGCATGTCAGCTGGACACCATGCGAAGATTTTCCAGTGCTCACGGAGGAACTCGACGAGCGCGCTTTCCTATGCGACGTCCATGTTTGCGGCAATGGATGTCGTTTTCTTTGGATCTGTTGGGTGGATCTGTACCTCTTTTGAATCCTTGGTTGTATTGAAGGTTGGCTCCTTGGAAGATCTCCCTACCTCTGGCAGCACATCATAATCGGTGAACCTTGGCGCCGCATATTCTGCTTGCATCCCAAAAGTTTCTGATAGTCGATGAAAATCCTTGTCGCATTTATCGGATAACGCGAAACTTCCTTTGATTGTGATAGGTCCCTTGGGTCCAGGCAACCTCCACAACAGATATGTATAATGCGGCACTGCCATGAATCTGGCATATGCTGGTCGTCCCAACAAAGCATGATATTGCGACGGGAAATCCACAACTTCGAACTCCAAATTTTCTATCATGTAGTTTTCTCGGGTTCCAAACTGAACGTCGAGGTTGATCTTGCCCAACGGGTAACTTGGCTTCTCTGGTGTAATCCCGTGGAAACGTGTGTCAGTTGGTTTCAAGTTTGCCAGGGATATGTTCATCTTCCTCAATGTATCTGCATACATGAGGTTTAAGCTGCTACCGCCATCTATGAAAACTCTCGACACGTCAAAACCAGCGATTACTGCGGGTAAGATGAGTGCTGATTGTCCTGGTCGAGGAACTTGCTGCGGATGGTCTGCGATTGTGAAGCCGATGTCTTGCCCCGACCAATTTAAGTACTCGACTGTTGGTGGAGGCATCTTTTCTGCCATGAACACTTGTCGCGAGATTACCTTCTGCGCCCTGTTTGATGGCCTAGCTTTCTGAATCATCGAGACCGCACCGTTAGAATTGGGATCAACATATGGAGGTGGATGTGGTGCTGCCGCTATTCTAAGCTGGTGCCGATTTTCGTCCGTAATTGCGGGAGGAGGTGGAAGGTGGATCTCGCTCCTTGGCCCCTGGGGGTTTCTATTCGTGGCTTGGGCATTTGCGATTCCTGCGGCTCGCAACATTGCCTGAAAATTTCGGCAATCTTTCTGGAGATGCCCTGACTGCCTCTTTCCATTATTGTCAAGATAAAAATGCATCTGGCACGGACCGTTCATCATCTCTTCGGGGGACACATAAGGTCTTTGGAACCTTGGTCCATTGTTTTGTCTGTTGCCGCGAGAATCGCCTCTATTGTCGCCTTGATGCTCGTTACTCCTTTGATAGTCATCTCGACTGTTTCCTCCAGGATTTCCTCGAAAACCAGCCGATATATGGCCGGGAGCATCGTTGTTGTAGAACTGGCGAGAAAATCGCCTTCTATTTTGATAATTTCGACCACGATCCTCTTCTGGCGACCTGTGTCGCTTATTGTATATTGCGTCTTCTCCATCTGCCCATTTATTGGCTATCTCCATGAGTGCTGATATGGTCTTAGGGTTAGTTCTCCCCAAGTCCTCGACAAAGTCTCCTCGCCGAATTCCTGCTACGAACGCATCTATTGCTCGCTCGTCAGATATATCTTCTGCCGAGTTTTTTATAATGTTCCACCGCTGTATGTATTTTCTCATCGACTCGTCATGTTTTTGTCGACACGCCCTCAGTTCTTCCAATGACGCAGGTTTCTTGCAGGTGGATCGGAAATTTTTCACGAAGATATCCTCAAAGTTATCCCAGCTGTCGATGGAACTTGGGGGGAGTTTCTTTATCCAAGATCTCGCGGCACCGCTTAAGTGAACTTGGATACTTTGCATGGCTGTTGCTCTGGTTCCTCCTACCAGCTTCACCATCTCGAGATAATCCACGAGCCAATCCTCGGGATCTTGCAGGCCGTCGAATTTCTTGAAATTTTCGGGTAGCTTGAACCCTTTTGGGACTCGAGTCTTTCGAACTCTTCTCGTGAAACACGGGAGCCCACACATATCTTCGTCGGCAACTTCTGGTGAATGCTGACGCTCTCTTCTTTCTTGTCGCGCTCTGTCCACCCTTACTTGGACTGCTGTGTCTCTTGCTCCACTTGTTCTTGGGGGATCTTGAACTGCTGCGGTGGGTCGTGGACTATTTTGCCTAGGGTTTTCTTCGGGAGGCGTTGTTGCAAACGCTGTTCCCATAACTCCTACTCCAGCCATCGCCATATTGAACAATGGTTCTCTCGGGTCCCCAGGAGGTGGTCTGGACGCCAAGATGTAAGCTTGTGTTGCCATGTAACCTGCCTCTGGCGTTTTTGGGATGATATTTCCCCTTTCATCAATCGACATAAAGGACATGTCGAGATTTTGAATTATGTTTCCTCTCTCTGCTTCGGGTATGTTTTGCAGCCGAGACATTGCTCTCCTCCGAGCTTCTCTGTGACTGTCTCCCGAAGTTCCTGATTGTCGACTTAAATCTGCTCGGCGTCTGCTTGATGCGGAAGCTGCCTCTTTTCTTCTATTTAGTGATGCTGTCTGTTTTTCCAACTCTCTGCTTACTCGAGCAAGTCTATATTGATATGCTTGTAATTCTTGTACAGTAGCAGTGGTGGTCATAGGTTCTGAACCATCCATGGCTCTTGCAGCCCTGTCCCATGCTGCTTGCGGGAGCTGTACTCTTTCTCGGGGTGAGGACCCGACGTATTTAGTGCCTAGGCCTTTTCTGAGATCAGCGGGATCGATGTAAGGATTTCCCAAATCATCGAAAGCCTCTGACGTTTCTGGTTCTGATCGGCCTGCCTCTTCTATCGCATAGATCTGATGATATTTTGCGTATTGATTTTTGTCGGGATTGGTGACACCATCATAAAGAGTGGTGAAAACCTTTCCGATGGCAGCAGATTTGTCGATGAAGTTGAAGCTGTCGACGCTGTCGTAGTCGCTGCTTATAAAGGAGTCCGCAGACGACTCGAAGGATGTGTTGCTGAAGATCTTAGCGAGCTTTCCGCTTGCCTTGTTGTCGATGAAGCGTGGCGACGAAAACTCTTCGTTACTCGACGAAAAGCTAGAATCGACCGCTGAAAATTCCGACGAGATCGGAACTTCGAGACGGTAGGATCCTTCCTTGTTGACGCCAAATCGGAATTCTCCGAACGTCATGATGATGGGCTCCTCCAGATAGGCACATGCATCCATACGGGAGGGCGGGTGAGGAATAAAATTGACTAGATCAGTTTTTCCCTTGTTACCTCGATCCATCGCATTGCTTGCCACCGACGAAGTCGACGATCTTGAACGTGCCATCGAGATCAGCTCCTTGCAACCTCTAATTCCCACAGACGGCGCCAATTGACAAAGGATTAACTTGTCAATGCCTACAGATTGTAGACTAGGGTTTTGCTAGAAGTAGAGGGCAAGTAGATCTCGAAGGTTCAGGCGGAAAGTACTCGACGATTATGAAAACTAGGGTTATGTTGACAGAGATCCTTTCTTTGTCCCTCGACTCCCCCTTATATAGGAGGCGGAGCCGAGGGTTTCGTAATATACAAGTTACAGAGTTCGAGAGGGTTTCATACCCAACCCGTAAAATTACAAATCTCTATCTTTCCTAATACAAACTATCTTTCCTTAACACTAAATGGGCTTCCAAGTCTTCTTATTCTTCGAGTCTTGGGCCTTGAGTAAACCCCGGGTACCATCTTTGGCAGGCCCATTGGGGATGCCTATGTCACCAGGAGGAGCCAAGAAGCACGTTGAAGGTTGATGGTGGCGAAATGTGATGCGGCGCAACACCAGGGATTCCGGCGCCAACGTGGAACCTGCACAACACAACAAAAGTACTTTGCCCCAACGAAACAGTGAGGTTGTCAATCTCACCGGCTTGCTGTAACAAAGGATTAACCGTATTGGGTGGAAGATGATTGTTTGCGAAGAAAACAGTAAAGAACAATTGCAGTAGATTGTATGCGATGTAAAGAATAGCACCGGGGTCCACAGTTCACTAGAGGTGTCTCTCCCATAAGATTAAAGCATGTTGGGTGAACAAATTACAGTCGGGCAATTGACAAATAAAGAGGGCATAACAATGCACATACATGATATGATAAATATAGTGATATTTAATCAGGGCATTACGACAAAGTACATAGACCGCCATCCAGCATGCATCTATGCCTAAAAAGTCCACCTTCAGGTTATCATCCGAACCCCTTCCAGTATTAAGTTGCAAGCAACAGACAATTGCATTAAGTATGGTGCGTAATGTAATCAACAACTACATCCTTAGACATAGCATCAATGTTTTATCCCTAGTGGCAACAGCACATCCACAACCTTAGAACTTTCTGTCACTGTCCCAGATATCAATGGAGGCATGAACCCACTATCGAGCATAAATACTCCCTCTTGGAGTTAAGAGCAAAAACTTGGCCAGAGCCTCTACTAATAACGGAGAGCATGCAAGATCATAAACAACACATAGGTAATAGATTGATAATCACCATAACATAGTATTCTCTATCCATCGGATCCCGACAAACACAACATATAGTATTACAGATAGATGATCTTGATCATGTTAGGCAGCTCACAAGATCCAACAATGAAGCACAATTAGGAGAAGACGACCATCTAGCTACTGCTATGGACCCATAGTCCAGGGGTGAACTACTCACTCATCACTCCGGAGGCGATCATGGCGATGAAGAGTCCTCCGGGAGATGATTCCCCTCTCCGGCAGGGTGTCGGAGGCGATCTCCTGAATCCCCCGAGATGGGATTGGCGGCGGCGGCGTCTCTGGAAGGTTTTCCGTATCGTGGCTCTCGGCAGAGGGTTTCGCAACGAAGACTTTAAGTAGGCGGAAGGGCAACGCAGGGGGCCACACGAGGGCCCCACACACTAGGGCCGCGCGGCCCAGCCTGGCCGCGCCGCCTAGTGTGGCGGCGCCTCGTGGCCCCACTTCCTTTCCCCTCGGTCTTCCGGAAGCTTCGTGCAAAAATAGGACCCCGGGCGTTGATTTCGTCCAATTCCGAGAATATTTACTTACTAGGATTTCTGAAACCAAAAACAGCAGAAAACAGCAACTGGCTCTTTGGCATCTTGTTAATAGGTTAGTGCCGGAAAATGCGTAAATATGACATATAATGTGTATAAAACATGTAGATATCATCAATAATGTAGCATGGAACATAAGAAATTATCGATACGTCGGAGACGTATCAGCATCCCCAAGCTTAGTTCTGCTCGTCCCGAGCAGGTAAACGATAACAAGGATAATTTCTGGAGTGACATGCCATCATAACCTTGATCATACTATTGTAAGCATATGTAATGAATGCAACGATCAAAACAATGGTAATGACATGAGTAAACAAATGAATCATAAAGCAAAGACTTTTCATGAATAGTACTTCAAGACAAGCATCAATAAGTCTTGCATAAGAGTTAACTCATAAAGCAATAAATCAAAGTAAAGGTATTGAAGCAACACAAAGGAAGATTAAGTTTCAGCGGTTGCTTTCAACTTATAACATGTATATCTCATGGATAGTGTCAATGTAAAGTAATATAACAAGTGCAATATGCAAGTATGTAGGAATCAATGCACAGTTCACACAAGTGTTTGCTTCTTAAGGTGGAGAGAGATAGGTAAACTGACTCAACAATAAAAGTAAAAGAAAGGTCCTTCAAAGAGGAAAGCATCGATTGCTATATTTGTGCTAGAGCTTTTATTTTGAAAACATGAAACAATTTTGTCAACGGTAGTAATAATTCATATGTGCTATGCATAATACTTCCTACAAGTTGCATGTCTCATGCATAGAGTACCAATAGTGCTCGCACCTTGTCCTACTATCTCGGAAAACACGGATTCTCATCACATAACATATGTTTCAACCAAGTGTCACAAAGGGGTACCTCTATGCCGCCTGTACAAGTGTCTAAGGAGAAAGCACGCATTGGATTTCTCGCTTTGATTATTCTCAACTTAGACATCCATACCGGGACAACATAGACAATAATGGACTCCTCTTTTTCATGCTTAAGCATTCAACGATAGTTAATATTCTCATAAGAGATTGATGTTGTATGTCCAAACTGAAACTTCCACCATGATACATGGCTTTAGTTAGCGGCCCAATGTTCTTCTCTAACATATGCATACTCAAACCATTTGATCGTGAAGTCCACTACTTCAGACAAGACGAACATGCATAGCATCTCACATGATATCCAACAAAGGTAAAGTTGATGGCGTCCCCAAAAACATGGTTACCGCTCAACAAGCAACTTATAAGAATTAAGACACATAACTACATATTCATTACCACAATAGTTTTTAAGGCTATTTGTCCCATGAGCTATATATTGCAAAGGTGAATGATGGAATTTTAAAGGTAGCACTCAAGCAATTTACTTTGGAATGGCGGAGAAATACCATGTAATAGTAGATACGTCTCCGACGTATCGATAATTTCTTATGTTCCATGCTACATTATTGATGATATCTACATGTTTTATACACATTATATGTCGTATTTACGCATTTTCTGGAACTAACCTATTAACAAGATGCCGAAGAGCCAGTTGCTGTTTTCTGCTGTTTTTGGTTTCAGAAATCCTAGTAACAAAATTTTCTCGGAATTGGACAAAATCAACGCCCAGGGTCCTATTTTTGCACGAAGCTTCCAGAAGTTCGAAGAGGAGACGAAGTGGGGCCACGAGGTGGGGACACACCAAGGCGGCGCGGCCCAGCCCCGGCGCGCCGCCCTAGTGTGTGGGCCCCCCGTGACGCCCTTTGACCTACCCTTTCGCCTACTTAAAGCCTCCGTCGCGAAACCCCGCACCGAGAGCCACGATACGGATAACCTTCCAGAGACGCCGCCACGAATCCCATCTCGGGGGATTCAGGAGATCGCCTCCGGCACCCTGCCGGAGAGGGGAATCATCTCCCGAGGACTCTTCATCGCCATGATCGCTCCGGAGTGATGAGTGAGTAGTTCACCCCTGGACTATGGGTCCATAGCAGTAGCTAGATGGTCGTCTTCTCCTTATGTGCTTCATTGTTGGATCTTGTGAGCTGCCTAACATGATCAAGATCATCTATCTGTAATACTATATGTTGTGTTTGTCGGGATCCGATGGATAGAGAATACTATGTTATGGTGATTATCAATCTATTACCTATGTGTTGTTTATGATCTTGCATGCTCTCCGTTATTAGTAGAGGTTCTGGCCAAGTTTTTGCTCTTAACTCCAAGAGGGAGTATTTATGCTCGATAGTGGGTTCATGCCTCCATTGATATCTGGGACAGTGACAGAAAGTTCTAAGGTTGTGGATGTGCTGTTGCCACTAGGGATAAAACATTGATGCTATGTCTAAGGATGTAGTTGTTGATTACATTACGCACCATACTTAATGAAATTGTCTGTTGCTTGCAACTTAATACTGGAAGGGGTTCGGATGATAACCTGAAGGTGGACTTTTTAGGCATAGATGCATGCTGGATGGCGGTCTATGTACTTTGTCGTAATGCCCCAATTAAATCTCACTATATTTATCATATCATGTATATGCATTGTTATGCCCTTTTCTATTTGTCAATTGCCCGACTGTAATTTGTTCACCCAACATGCTTTAATCTTATGGGAGAGACACCTCTAGTGAACTGTGGACCCCGGTCCTATTCTTTACATCGCATACAATCTACTGCAATACTTGTTTTACTGTTTTCTTCGCAAACAATCATCTTCCACACAATACGGTTAATCCTTTGTTACAGCAAGCCGGTGAGATTGACAACCTCACTGTTTCGTTGGGGCAAAGTACTTTGGTTGTGTTGTGCAGGTTCCACGTTGGCGCCGGAATCCCTGGTGTTGCGCCGCATCACATTTCGCCACCATCAACCTTCAACGTGCTTCTTGACTCCTACTGGTCCGATTAAACCTTGGTTTCTTACTGAGGGAAACTTGCACTGTGCGCATCATACCTTCCTCTTGGGGTTCCCAACGGACGTGTACATCTACGCGCATCAGTAGGTATGGTGGACACGAACGGCATAGTGGTTGGCTCAAGGATTTTGGATGCATGATAAGTATTCCCTCTCGATACAAGGTTTAGGCTAGCAAGGTTATTTGAAGCAAACTCAAGGATGAACCGGTGCAGCAAAACTCACATAAAAGACATATTGTAAACATTTTAAGACTCTACACCGTCTTCCTTGTTGTTCAAAACTCAATACTAGAAATTATCTAGACCTTAGAGAGACCAAATATGCAAACCAAATTTTAGCAAGCTCTATGTATTGCTTCATTAATGGGTGCAAAGTATATGATGCAAGAGCTTAAACATGAGCACAACAATTGCCAAGTATCACATTATCCAAGACATTTTAGAATTACTACATGTAGCATTTCCCGATTCCAACCATATAACAATTTAACGAAGAAATTTCAACCTTCGCCTTGAACATTATGAGTAAAGCCTAAGGACATATTTGTCCATATGCAACAGCGGAGCGTGTCTCTCTCCCATACAGTGAATGCTAGGATCCATTTTATTCAAACAAGAACAAAAACAAACCGACGCTCCAAGCAAAGTACATAAGATGTGACTGAATAAAAATATAGTTTCAGGGGAGGAACCTGATGATGTTGTCGATGAAGAAGGGGATGCCTTGGGCATCCCCAAGCTTAGACGCTTGAGTCTTCTTAAAATATGCAGGGATGAACCACGGGGGCATCCCCAAGCTTAGAGCTTTCACTCCTCTTGATCATAGTATATCATACTCCTCTCTTGACCCTTGAAAACTTCCTTCACACCAAACTTCAAGCAAACTCATTAGAGGGTTAGTGCACAATTAAAAATTCACATATTCAGAGGTGACTGATGACCCACAAGTATAGGGGATCGCAACAGTCTTCGAGGGAAGTATTACCCAATTTATTGATTCGACACAAGGGGAGACAAAGAATACTTGTAAGCCTTAACATCGGAGTTGTCAATTCAGCTGCACCTGGAAACAGACTTGCTCGCAAGAGTTTATCAGTAGTAACAGTTTTATAGCAGTAGGAATAGTGAAATAACAGCAGCGGTGAAATAAAGACAGCAGTAGTCATTATAGTAAACAGCAGGATTAAAATACTGTAGGCACAGGGACGGATTAACGGGCGTTGCATGGATGAGAGAAACTCATATAACAATCAAAGCAGGGGCATTTGCAGATAATAATAAAACGGTATCCAAGTACTAATCAATCAATAGGCATGTGTTCCATATTTAGTCGTACGTGCTCGCAATGAGAAACTTGCACAACATCTTTTGTCCTACCAGCCGGTGGCAGCCGGGCCTCTAGGGAAACTACTGGATATTAAGGTACTCCTTTTAATAGAATACCGGAGCAAAGCATTAACACTCCGTGAACACATGTGATCCTCACATCACTACCATTCCCTCCGGTTGTCCCGATTTCTTCGGGGCCATTGGTTCCGGACAGCGACGTGTGTATACAACTTGCAGGTAAGATCATAAACAACGAATATCTTCATGAATCAATAACATGTTCAGATCTGAGATCATGGCACTCGGGCCCTAGTGACAAGCATTAAGCATAACAAGTTGCAACAATATCATAAAAGTGACATCTACGGATACTAGGCACTATGCCCTAACAATCTTATGACTATTACATGACCAATCTCATCCAATCCCTACCATCCCCTTCAGCCTACAGCGGGGGAATTACTCACACATGGATGGGGGAAACATGGCTGGTCGATGGAGAGACGTCGGTGGTGATGGCGGTGAAGATCTCCTCCTATTCCCCGTCCCGGCGGAGTGCCAGAACGGAGACTTCTGGCTCCCGAGACGGAGTTTCGCGATGTGGCGGCTCTCTGGAGGGTTTCTGGCGACTTCTCCTGCGTTTTTAGGTCGAAGGCGATAAGTAGTCCGAAGGAGGGCGTCGGGGGCCAGCCGAGGGGGCCACACACTAGGGCCGCGCGGCCCCGGGCCGCGCCGGCCTAGTGTGTGGGGCCCTCGTGCCCCCACCGGCTTGCCCTTCCGGCTCCGCCAATATTCTGGGAAAATAGGGCCTTCTGCATAAATTCCGAGGTTTTTCCCGAAAGTTGGATTTCTGCACAAAAACGAGACACCAGAGCAATTCTGCTGAAAACAGCGTTAGTCCGTGTTAGTTGTATCCAAAATACACAAATTAGAGGCAAAACAATAGCAAAAGTGTTCGGGAAAGTAGATACGTTTTGGACGTATCAACTCCCCCCAAGCTTAGCTTATTGCTTGTCCTCAAGCAATTCAGTTAACAACTGAGCGATAAAAGAACTTTCACGAACACATTTTCTCATATGATGTATATATTCTCATGCTATGGCTAATACTCAAGCAGTTCATAATGAGACACATGCAAATAAGATCATCCAACAGCTATGTCAATCATGGAGAGGTACCAACAATTAATAATAAGCATCATGAATCATGTATATAAGAAGGATTGCAATGTTCATAAGAGAGTATGATAAAGTGGTATCTCGCTTGCCCGTATTTGATCGGCAAAACATAAATGCCCAGGCACCTCTGGAGTTCATAGAAAGACTAGAAGTAATGATTGTCAAAGATAAAAGCATCAAAGTTATACCACAATCAATCATATTTTGAGACAAGCATATTATACTAAGAATGACAGTTGTGCTCTCAAGATAGTGCTCAAAGAAAGAATGGAGACACAACATAAAAGTAAAAGATTGACCCTTCGCAGAGGGAAGCAGGGATTAACATGCGCTAGAGCTTTTCATTTTTAAAACAGGAGTAAAATTATTTTGAGAGGTGCTTGTTGTTGTCAACGAATGGTAATGGGTACACTAACTACCTCGTCAACCGGACTCCCAAGAGCGGCTCCCATGAATTATTTGTATGTTTATGTGGCACTCCTTCCAACCTTTCTTACACAAACCATGGCTAACCGAATCCTCGGGTGCCTGCCAACAATCACATACCATGAAGGAGTGCCTTTTTATTTAAGTTTTATTATGATGATGACACTCCCCCCAACCTTTGCTTACACAAGCCATGGCTAACCGAATCCTTCGGGTGCCGTCCAACAATCACAAACCATGGAGGAGTGTCTATTTAAGTTAATTAATTTGGGACTGGGAATCCCATTGCCAGCTCTTTTTGCAAAATTATTGGATAAGCGGATGTGCCACTAGTCCATATGAGAGTCCGTCAAAAGTAAATGACAAGGTTGAAAGCTAAACACCACATACTTCCTCATGAGCTATGAAACATTAACACAAATTGAGAAGCATTTTGAAAGTTTTAAAGGTAGCGCATGAGAATTTACTTGGAATGGTTTGAAATGCCATGCATAGGTATTTATGGTGGACACTTTGGAACAACTTGGTTTTCAGGTGTTTGGAAGCACGAGCGGCGTTCCCGCTCAGTACAAGTGAAGGCTAGCAAAAGACTAGGGAGCGACAAATCAAGAGAGCAGTAACTGTCATAATCATGCTTGCGGCAAAATAAATTAACGGAGGCATAAAAGTGATACAAGAACTCTGAAGCAAAGTAGATCAGCGAGGCTTAATTGACTTTTGTTTTAGTCATATGCATGCGTGAGCATGTGCCAAGTCGATTCAAGTGAATTATTCAGAGGAGGATACCACAATGCCATACTTACTTATGAATAAAACAATGCAAGCGAACATCCATGACATGCTACTCATATTAATAAATTGGAGCTAAACATGAGAGATCATGAACTACTAGACTTTCTCACATAACATATACCTCACATGAACCAAATAAGCATGCTCACATGGATGAGTATATGTACAAAAATGAAAACAAATAGAGTTCATACCAGCCTCTCACCACAATCCAATTGTTGTAGATCGTCATTATTGCCTTTCACTTGTGTAGCTTGGATAATATGAAATGAAAACCACGCTCCAGCCACCGAAGACCATTGAACTCATGATGAAATTTACAAACCAAAGAAGAACAGCAAATATTTTTGGTGTTTTCGAATTGGAAACAAGAACAAAAGAAACAAGAAAACAAAGCAAAATCTTTTTGGGTTTTCTCATAGCAAACCAACGATAGCAAATAAAGTAAACTAAGAGCAAAGAACCAAATAAAAAAATGGTGAAGAGAAACAACAGAAATATTTTTGGTCTTTTTGTGTTTTAGGAAAGAAACAAAGCGAAAACAAGAGAATGCAAACTAACAGAAACACAGAAAAGCAGGATGACAGAAATCTGCCAAAACCTGACAGCAGTACAGAAATCGAAATTAACAAAAATCTTCCATTGCTCAGCTCAAAAAGTGTTAAACTAATGAAAGTTAGATAACAACCTGGGGCACATGCTCAAAAATTGGCAACTCAAAATAACGTTCTGGCTGTGCGTACGAATTTTTTTGGTAACAGCTCAGAATCTGTTTTTGGACAGCACTTCCCCAAATATCATCTCCCTCTAATTAGAAAACCACTCTAAGAAACTAAACAAGAATGAGTGATGCCGGTATACCTCCCCCCAAGCTTAGGCTTTTGGCCTAAGTGGAGTTCATTCCCAACGAGGGTCGGAGTTCCACGCCGGTGGATCATACATGGAGTGATAATAGGGCCCCTGCGCAGAAGAATGTCGTGGAGGTTCCACATGACCATAATGTTGATATGAGGAGCTCGCTGCATCGGATGAAGAGTCGGGGTGCTCCTCGGCCTCCTCCGTGCCTTCCCTTGCACGATGGCCTTCCCTTTCTATGTATGCGTTTAGCTCATTTTCTGTGATCGACCACCCTTTCCTGGCATCAAGGTTAAGCAGAGCAGGTGCAGGCAATCGTACTAGTTTTTCAATTTTCTTAGTTATTCTCCAATTTTTCTTATACAAAGTTATCCTATAATACAGGTTGTTCAAATTAGATGCATCTGAAATAAACTCATGTTTAATCATGGAAACAACATCAAGTTTCTCTATGGAAAGCGGAATATCTAGATGGTGAGGTTCTACACCATGCATAGCTAATAAGCGAGAGGCGATAAGACCTCCACAAATTCCTCCTTTCTCACGGTTAGTAGCAAGTCTACAAGCTATTAAAGCACCCAAATTATAGGTCCTATCCTGTTGCAAAGCGGCAGCTAAGAAAGCCATATCTTGAACAGACAACTTACTCGCATACCTTCTAGCAAGAACGCACTTTGTAACGAAGTAAGCGAAGTAGCGGATAGCTGGTTGTTGAATGCTACTAATCTTACCACCATCATCGGAGAAGCTCCTCCCATTACAAATCATTGTATAAAGATTCGAGAGCTCCCGCGGCGTTCCCCTGACCTTCTCGCAGGATCCCCACTGCGGCACTCTAATTGCTGCACAAAAATCACTGAAAGGCAAGTTGATAGTTTTGTTATAAATCTTGTACCGGACCATGGGGTTAGTTTGAGACCGATGAAATTCGAAATCCTGCACAACCGACACCGTTAGTTTAGCATATTGGTAAGGTTCACCAACAGTAAAACCTTCCAACCCTGCATTGGAAATCAGTGTTTGAACATCTTGCAGGATTCCTGCATTCCGCATAAAATCCGTGCATGGGTAATAAGAGGGGTATACTCCCTCTTCGCGGTGAACTCTCATAACTTGCTGCACCTCCAATTCTTGTTGGTTTAGTTGGTGCCTACTTCCTTCCATTTTCTGAAATTTTTCAACAATCATTATAAAATTTGATTTCAAGGTATATAATTGAGGGGAACTACTATAGGAACTTGCTAGAGTACTAAACATGCATCAAAACTAGTTTCTACCACTTAGAACAAGCATGCAAGCTCACTAAACATGTTATCTACAGCAGCAAAATATTCAAGATATACTCAACCAAACAAAATTCTAATTGGACAATCAAAGGAGTCACATACCAAGGAGCAAATGTGCCAAATTTCAGACAGAAATCTGGGCTGAGCAAAGAGATCGAGAAATCGCGAGTTCTTGAGCAGAAACGCGAGTGAGAGAAAGTGAGTACGAGTTTTTTCGGGAGAGAGAAGAGAATGAGTGAAAGAGATGATGGAGTGGGGCAAAGGGGGACCCACACACCAGGGTGGCGCGCCCCCCTTGCTGGCCGCGCCGGCCTGTGGGGTGCCACCCTGGGGTGCCCCACTGGTCAGCCCCAGGTGCTCCCAGGTGCCTCTTCGAAAAATAGGACTACCAGTATAATTTTTGTAAATTTTTGAGAACTTCGAAAAATGCACATTTCTGGGTGTTAAATTAATTATTACTGCGCAGGAAAATGATTTCCAAAATCTTAACAACTAAAGCATATTGCAAAACAAAAAGTGCTACAGCAAGTAAAACAAATGGAGGGAGAAAGAAAGAAATGTTGTTTAGCTCTCTTATGCATTAAAATATACTTGTTAACAAGGTTGATCAAGTCTTGCTACCAAATAAATTTTATATGACATAAGAAGAAATAAACCTCAAATCAATCATGTTACCTTATATTGAATTGATATGGATCCAATCACAAGAGTTTGATATTCTTCTTAGGCTCATATATAGGACAATCAATGGATCCCACTTTGATAGTTTTCACATTAAAAATTGTATTAACTCCATATACTTTATCAATCCTCTTGGGAAAATAGACGGTATGTTCCTTGTCATCAACATTGAAAGTAACCTTGCCTTTATTGCAATCAATAACAGCCCCTGCAGTATTAAGAAAGGGTCTTCCAAGAATAATAGACATATTATCATCTTCAGGCATTTCCAACACAACAAAATCAGTTAATATCAAGCAATGTTGAGTAACTTGAACAGGAACATTTTCACATACACCAACAGGAATAGCAGTAGATTTATCAGCCATTTGCAAAGATATATCAGTTGGTATCAACTTATCTAAATCAAGTCTCTTATAAAGAGAAAAGGGCATTACACTAACTCCTGCTCCCAAATCACATAGAGCAGTTCTAACATAATTATTCTTGATGGAACAAGGAATAGTCGGTATACCTGGGTCTCCAAGCTTCTTTGGAACCTTACCACTGAAGGAGTAATTAGCGAGCATAGTGGAAATCTCCTCATTGGGAATTTTCCTTTTGTTAGAGACAATATCTTTCATATAATTTGAATAAGGAGGCAATTTAATAGCATCAGTCAAAGGGATTTGCAAAAATAAAGGTTTCATCCAATCACAAAATTTATTATAATGTTCCTCCTCCTTTGATTTTAGTTTCTTAGCAGGAAAAGGCATTTGCTTTTGACCCAAGGTTCTCTTTCATTACCATGTTTCTCAGCAATAAAATCTTCTTTAGTGTACTTTTTATTTTTAGCATGCTTTTCAGGTTCTTCTTCAACCTCTTCTTTATCAGGAGTATCATCCTTATCATTATCTTTATCATGTTCATTACCACTTTCAGTTTCAGCATCAGAAATAGAAATACTATTAGGATCATTAACAGGTTCAGAGGATTCTACAACATTCTTATGTTTCTTTTTCTTTTTCTTAGATGGAGCACTAGTTTTAGTTAGTTGAGAATCTTGTTCAACTCTTTTGGGATGCCCTTCAGGATATAGAGGATCCTGGGTAGAAACACCACCTCTAGTTGTTACTTCATAAGCATGTTTTTCTTTAGAATTATTTCCCAACAAGTCATTTTGCACTTTAGTGAGTTGATCAATTTGAGTTTGAACCATATGAAAATGTTTAACAAGTATCTTAACATCATTGGAGGTTCTCTCCACAATATCATGCAATTCACTAATAGCTCGAGAATTTTCCATTAAATGATTCTCTACTCTCATATTAAAGTTTTCTTGCTTAACAATATAATTATCAAACTCATCTAAGCATTGAGCAGGAGGTTTTGAATACGGAATATCTTCCCTAGTAAAGCGTTGAAGAGAGTGTACCTCAATCATGGATGAAGGGGGAGTTATCTTACATAAATCTTCTATAGGAGGTAAATTCTTCACATCTTCAGGTTTAATACCCTTCTCTTTAAGAGACTTCTTGGCTTCCCTCATATCTTCATCATTTAATTTAATCATACCCCTCTTCTTCAATATCGGTGTCGGGGTTGGTTCAGGTGTAGACCAATCATCATGATTCCGGCCTATTTTAGCCAATAATTCTTCAGCGTCGTCTGGAGTTCTTTTCCTGAAAACACAACCAGCACAACTATCCAGGTATGCCCTAGACTCAATGGTTAGTCCACTATAAAATATATCAAGTAAATCATGCTTTTCCAAATCATGATCAGGCCGAGCTCTAATAAGAGAGCAAAATCTCGCCCAAGCCTCAGGCAATTTCTCTCCATCTTCCTGGTCAAAATTATAAATTCTCTGCAAAGCAATATGTTGAGCGCTAGCAGGAAAGTATTTTCGAAAGAAAACATCACGCAAGTCAATTGGACTTCTAATAGAACCAGGAGGCAAATTATTATACCAAGTTTTAGCATCATCCTTTAATGAGAAAGGAAAAATTTTAGCGACAAAATAAGTACGCATCTTGACATCATCAGAAAACAAGCTACTCAGAGTAGATAACTCAATCATGTGTTCAACAACACTTTCTTTTTCAGTACCACAAAAGGGTGTTTTCTCAACAATAGCTATATGAGATAGATCAAGAGAAAAATCATAATCTTTATCCTTAATGTTTATAGGAGATGTGGCAAATTTAGGATCAGGAGACAGTTTATATCTAACAGCATGTTCTGCAAGCAACTTTTTAATTTTTCTTGCATCAGTAGTAGCATTGCATTTTTCAATAAAATCATCATCAAGTTCCACATAATCTTCATCAAGATCATCACTAGAATATTCAACAGACTCAGGTGAATTAACAGGTGTAGCAGCATTTTCATTAGGAGTTTCAGTATTTTCAATTTGCCTAGACCTAGCAATTGTAGCATCTAGAAAAGATCCTAACGAACCATCATTATCAAGCACAGCAGAAGCATCATCACAATTATAAGAGGAATTTTCAGATTCAGCAGAAGTACCAGCATTTGAAGCTTGTGGTGGTGAAACAAGTTTACTTATCACAGATGGTGAATCAAGAGCAACAGAGGTACTAAGAGTTGTACATTTTCTTGTAGTGGATGGTAATATGGCGATCTTAGTATCGCGAGGTTTACCCATGATGGAGACTTTGCAGCGAACAATATCAATCCAAGTGAACTTCCAAATAAAGCTATGCTCCCCGGCAACGGCGCCAGAAAATAGTCTTGATGACCCACAAGTATAGGGGATCGCAACAGTCTTCGAGGGAAGTATTACCCAATTTATTGATTCGACACAAGGGGAGACAAAGAATACTTGTAAGCCTTAATAGCGGAGTTGTCAATTCAGCTGCACCTGGAAACAGACTTGCTCGCAAGAGTTTATCAGTAGCAATAGTTTTATAGCAGTAGGAATAGTGAAATAACAGCAGCGGTGAAATAAAGACAGCAGTAGTGATTATAGTAAACAACAGGATTAAAATACTGTAGGCACAGGGACGGATTAACGGGCGTTGCATGGATGAGAGAAACTCATATAACAATCAAAGCAGGGGCATTTGCATAATAATAAAACGGTATCCAAGTACTAATCAATCAATAGGCATGTGTTCCATATTTAGTCGTACGTGCTCGCAATGAGAAACTTGCACAACATCTTTTGTCCTACCAGCCGGTGGCAGCCGGGCCTCTAGGGAAACTACTGGATATTAAGGTACTCCTTTTAATAGAGTACCGGAGCAAAGCATTAACACTCTGTGAACACATGTGATCCTCACATCACTACCATTCCCTCCGGTTGTCCCGATTTCTGTCACTTCGGGGCCATTGGTTCCGGACAGCGACGTGTGTATACAACTTGCAGGTAAGATCATAAACAACGAATATCTTCATGAATCAATAACATGTTCAGATCTGAGATCATGGCACTCGGGCCCTAGTGACAAGCATTAAGCATAACAAGTTGCGTTCCATGGACTAGATTGTCCTACTTATTGGTGGATTATCAATCTATTGTTTATGTGTTGTTTATGATCTTGCATGCTCTCCGTTATTAGTAGAGGCTCTGGCCAAGTTTTTGCTCTTAACTCCAAGAGGGAGTATTTATGCTCGATAGTGGGTTCATGCCTTCATTGACACCTGGGACAGTGACAGAAAGTTCTAAGGTTGTGATGTGTTGTTGCCACTAGGGATAAAACATTTATTCTATGTCTAAGGATGTAGTTGTCGATTACATTACGCACCATACTTAATGCAATTGTCTGTTGCTTTGCAACTTAATACTGAATGGGGTTCGGATGATAACCTGAAGGTGGACTTTTTAGGCATAGATGCAGTTGGATGGTGGTCTATGTACTTTGTCGTAATGCCCGGATTAAATCTCACTATATTTATCATATCATGTATATGCATTGTTATGCTCTTCTCTATTTGTCAATTGCCCGACTGTAATTTGTTCACCCAACATGCTTTATCTTATGGGAGAGACACCTCTAGTGAACTGTGGACCCCGGTCCTATTCTTTACATCGCATACAATCTACTGCAATACTTGTTTTACTGTTTTCTTGCAAACAATCATCTTCCACACAATACGGTTAATCCTTTGTTACAGCAAGCCGGTGAGATTGACAACCTCACTGTTTCGTTGGGGCAAAGTACTTGGGTTGTGTTGTGCAGGTTCCACGTTGGCGCCGGAATCCCTGTTGTTGCGCCGCATCACATTTCGCCACCATCAACCTTCAACGTGCTTCTTGGCTCCTCCTGGTTCGATTAAACCTTGGTTTCTTTCTGAGGGAAAACTTGCTACTGTGCGCATCATACCTTCCTCTTGGGGTTCCCAACGAACGTGTGAGTTACACGCCATCAAGCTCTTTTTCTGGCGCCGTTGCCGGGGAGATCAAGACACGCTGCAAGGGGAGTCTCCACTTCTTAATCTCTTTACTTTGTTTTTGTCTTGCTTTATTTTATTTACTACTTTGTTTGCTGCACCTAAACAAAACACAAAAAATTAGTTGCTAGTTTTACTTTATTTACTGTCTTGCTCTCTATATCAAAAACACAAAAAAATAGTTACTTGCATTTAGTTTACTTTTGTTATCATGTCTAGCTCTGTACTTGTTACTTCTTCACCTGAGGAATTAGTTTTTACTTTTAAACAAGGGGATGAGGAAAGTTTTAAAGATGCTTGGTCTAGGATTTTTACTTCTTATCGTAGAACTGAACCTCAAATGACTCTAAGTTTGCTCCTTAGTAATTTTTATTTTGGTCTTATGATTCGCTATAGATATGCCTTGGATGCTCTAGTGGGAGGAGATTTCCTTCATTGTAATGGGGATCAAGCTTTTAATGCCATAAAAAAATTGGTTGCATCACATGATTCAGCTAATAACTTTGATTCAGCCCTTATTAGCATTTATAATAGATTAAACACTCTTGAAACAAGTGCATCTCGCCTAAATGAAAAGTATGGATATATTCGTAACCGTCTTGATCAAGTTTTAGTGAACTCTGAACCTTCATTGTGGAATCCTACTATTAAAATTGTCATAGGTAATCAAACTCTTCATGCTAATTGTGATATTATGACTGAATTTTGCCTAATGCCTAAGAGTATTCATAAATCATTGAAACTTTGGGAATTCTCTGAAGGGGGAGAAGGAATAACTCTTATTGATAACTCTGTTATAATTCCCAAAGGGATAGCTGCGGGTGTGCATACAACCATTCTTGGGATAACAATATCCGTTGATTACCTTGTCATTGAATGCGCAGGAACAGGACAAATCACACTCGGAAGATCCCTGCTGAAACTATTGGGAGCAGTCATAGACGTGAGAGAAGGCACCTTAAAATTCACCTCTACACCCGGGGGTAGCCATATATTCCCTAAGCCAAAGAGTAAGAAAGAGGACAAGAAAGGTAAGGGTAAAACCCAAGGTAATGTTGATGCCTCATCTCTTGATAATACTTGATTTGCACTTTCTGCGCCTAGCTGAAAGGCGTTAAAGAAAAGCGCTTATGGGAGACAACCCATATTTTTACTACAGTACTTTGTTTTATATTTGAGTCTTGGAAGTTGTTTACTACTGTAGCAACCTCTCCTTATCATGTTTTTGTGCCAAGTAAAGTTTCTATGTTAAAGTTGATGTTATATTTGGGATCGCTGCGCAGAAACAGCATTGCTGTCTGTCACGAATTCTGGCACAAGTCTCTGTAAAAAATTCGACAAAATCTGCAAAATTACGAGCGTGATCCTCAGATATGTACGCAACTTTCATTAGTTTTGAGTTTTTCCGTTTGAGCAAGTTAAGTGCCCCTTTCAGATCCATCTTTACGGACTGTTCTGTTTTTGACAGATTCTGTCTTTTATTTCGCATTGCCGCTTTTGCTTTGTTGAATGGGTTTCTTTGTTCCATTAACTTTCAGAAGTTTTGTGCAATGTCCAGAAGTGTAAAGAATGATTGTGTCACCTCTGAACATGTGAATTTTGATTATGCACTAACCCTCTAATGAGTTTGCTTGAAGTTTGGTGTGGAGGAAGTTTTCAAGGGTCAATAGAAGAGGGTGATATAATGTGATCGAGAAGAGTGAAAGGTCTAAGCTTGGGGATGCCCTGGTGGTTCATCCCTGCATATTTTAAGAAGACTCAAGCATCTAAGCTTGGGGATGCCCAAGGCATCCCCTTCTTCATCGACAAATTATCAGGTTCCTTCTCTTGAAACTATATTTTTATTCGGTCACATCGTATGTACTTTACTTGGAGCGTCGGTTTGTTTTTGTTTTTGTTTTTGTTTGAATAAAATAGATCCTAGCATTCACTTTGTGGGAGAGAGACACGCTCCGCTGTTGCATATGGACAAATATGTCCTTAGGCTTTACTCATAATGTTCAAGGCGAAGTTTCTTCTTCGTTAAATTGTTATATGGTTGGAATTGGAAAATGCTACATGTAGTAATTCTAAAATGTCTTGGATAATGTGATACTTGGCAATTGTTGTGCTCATGTTTAAGCTCTTGCATCATATGCTTTGCACCCATTAATGAATAAATACATAGAGCTTGCTAAAATTTGATTTGCATATTTGGTCTCTCTAAGGTCTAGATAATATCTAGTATTGAGTTTTGAACAACAAGGAAGACGGTGTAGAGTCTTATAATGTTTACAATATGTCTTTTATGTGAGTTTTGCTGCACCTTTTCATCCTTGAGTTTGCTTCAAATAACCTTGCTAGCCTAAACCTTGTATCGAGAGGGAATACTTCTCATGCATCCAAAATCCTTGAGCCAACCACTATGCCATTTGTGTCCACTATACCTACCTACTACATGGTATTTCTCCGCCATTCCAAAGTAAATTGCTTGAGTGCTACCTTTAAAATTCCATCATTCACCTTTGCAATATATAGCTCATGGGACAAAATAGCCTTAAAAACTATCGTAGTATTGAATATGTACTTATGCACTTTATCTTTTATTAAGTTGCTTGTTGTGCGATAACCATGCTTCTGGGGAACGCCATCAACTATTCTTTGTTGAATATCATGTGAGTTGCTATGCATGTCCGTCTTGTCTGAAGGATCTATCACCTTAATGATTGGAGCATGCAAATTGTTAGAGAAGAACATTGGGCCGCTAACTAAAGCCATGAATCATGGTTGAAGTTTCAGTTTTGGACATATATCCTCAATCTCATATGAGAATAATAATTGTTGCTACATGCTTATGCATTTAAGAGGAGTCCATTATCTGTTGTCCATGTTGTCCCGGTATGGATGTCTAAGTTGAGAATAATCAAAAGCGAGAAATCCAAAATGCGAGCTTTCTCCTTAGACCTTTGTACAGGCGGCATGGAGGTACCCCTTTGTGACACTTGGTTGAAACATGGCATTGCAAAGATCCGGTAGTCCAAGCTAAGTAGGACAAGGTGCGGGCACTATTAGTACACTATGCATGAGGCTTGTAACTTGTAAGATATAATTTACATAACTCATATGCTTTATTACTACCGTTGACAAAATTGTTTCATGTTTTCAAAATAAAAGCTCTAGCACAAATACAGCAATCGATGCTTTCCTCTTTGAAGGACCATTCTTTTACTTTTATTGTTGAGTCAGTTTACCTATCTCCCTCCACCTTAAGAAGCAAACACTTGTGTGAACTGTGCATTGATTCCTACATACTTGCATATTGCACTTGTTATATTACTTTATGTTGACAATATCCATGAGATATACATGTTATAAGTTGAAAGCAACCGCTGAAACTTAATCTTCCTTTGTGTTGCTTCAATACCTTTACTTTGATTTATTGCTTTATGAGTTAACTCTTATGCAAGACTTATTGATGCTTGTCTTGAAGTACTATTCATGAAAAGTCTTTGCTTTATGATTCAGTTGTTTACTCATGTCATTACCATTGTTTTGATCGCTGCATTCATTACATATGTTTACAAACAATATGATCAAGATTATGATGGCATGTCACTTCAGAAATTATCTTTGTTATCGTTTTACCTGCTCGGGACGAGCAGAACTAAGCTTGGGGATGCTGATACGTCTCCAACGTATCGATAATTTCTTATGTTCCATGCTACTTTATTGATGATACCTACATGTTTTATGCACATTATATGTCGTATTTACGCATTTTCCGGAACTAACCTATTAACAAGATGCCGAAGAGCCAGTTGCTGTTTTCTGTTTTTGGTTTCAGAAATCCTAGTAACGAAATATTCTCGGAATTGGACGAAATCAACGCCCAGGGTCCTATTTTTGCACGAAGCTTCCGGAAGACCGAAGGGGAGTCGAAGTGGGGCCACGAGGTGGCCAGATGACAGGCGGGCGCGCCAGGCCCCGGCCGCGCGGCCCGCCCGGGCCCTCGTGCCGCCTCTGACCTGCCGTTTCGCCTACTTATAGCCTCCGTCGCGAAACCCCCGCCGAGAGCCACGATACGGAAAACCTTCCAGAGACGCCGCCGCCGCGAATCCCATCTCGGGGATTCAGGAGATCGCCTCCGGCACCCTGCCGGAGAGGGGATTCATCTCCCGAGGACTCTTCATCGCCATGATCGCCTCCGGAGTGATGAGTGAGTAGTTCACCCCGGACTATGGGTCCATAGCAGTAGCTAGATGGTCGTCTTCTCCTAATTGTGCTTCATTGTTGGATCTTGTGAGCTGCCTAACATGATCAAAATCATCTATCTGTAATACTATATGTTGTGTTTGTCGGGATCCGATGGATAGAGAATACTATGTTATGGTGATTATCAATCTATTGTTTATGTGTTGTTTATGATCTTGCATGCTCTCCGTTATTAGTAGAGGCTCTGGCCAAGTTTTTGCTCTTAACTCCAAGAGGGAGTATTTATGCTCGATAGTGGGTTCATGCCTTCATTGACACCTGGGACAGTGACAGAAAGTTCTAAGGTTGTGATGTGCTGTTGCCACTAGGGATAAAACATTGATTCTATGTCTAAGGATGTAGTTGTCGATTACATTACGCACCATACTTAATGCAATTGTCTGTTGCTTTGCAACTTAATACTGAATGGGGTTCGGATGATAACCTGAAGGTGGACTTTTTAGGCATAGATGCAGTTGGATGGCGGTCTATATACTTTGTCGTAATGCCCGGATTAAATCTCACTATATTTATCATATCATGTATATGCATTGTTATGCTCTTCTCTATTTGTCAATTGCCCGACTGTAATTTGTTCACCCAACATGCTTTATCTTATGGGAGAGACACCTCTAGTGAACTGTGGACCCCGGTCCTATTCTTTACATCGCATACAATCTACTGCAATACTTGTTTTACTGTTTTCTTGCAAACAATCATCTTCCACACAATACGGTTAATCCTTTGTTACAGCAAGCCGGTGAGATTGACAACCTCACTGTTTCGTTGGGGCAAAGTACTTGGGTTGTGTTGTGCAGGTTCCACGTTGGCGCCGGAATCCCTGTTGTTGCGCCGCATCACATTTCGCCACCATCAACCTTCAACGTGCTTCTTGGCTCCTCCTGGTTCGATTAAACCTTGGTTTCTTTCTGAGGGAAAACTTGCTACTGTGCGCATCATACCTTCCTCTTGGGGTTCCCAGATCTGAGATCATGGCACTCGGGCCCTAGTGACAAGCATTAAGCATAACAAGTTGCAACAATATCATAAAAGTGACATCTACGGATACTAGGCACTATGCCCTAACAATCTTATGACTATTACATGACCAATCTCATCCAATCCCTCCCATCCCCTTCAGCCTACAGCGGGGGAATTACTCACACATGGATGGGGGAAACATGGCTGGTCGATGGAGAGACGTCGGTGGTGATGGCGGTGAAGATCTCCTCCTATTCCCCGTCCCGGCGGAGTGCCAGAACGGAGACTTCTGGCTCCCGAGACGGAGTTTCGCGATGTGGCGGCTCTCTGGAGGGTTTCTGGCGACTTCGACTTCTCCTCGTGCGTTTTTAGGTCGAGGGCGATAAGTAGTCCGAAGGAGGGCGTCGGGGGCCAGCCGAGGGGGCCACACACTAGGGCCGCGCGGGCCCCTCCGGGCCGCGCCGGCTAGTGTGTGGGGCCCTCGTGCCCCCACCTGGCTTGCCCTTCTGGCTCCGCCAATATTCTAGGAAAATAGGGCCTTCTGTATAAATTCCGAGGTTTTTCCTGAAAGTTGGATTTCTGCACAAAAACGAGACACCAGAGCAATTCTGCTGAAAACAGCGTTAGTCCGTGTTAGTTGTATCCAAAATACACAAATTAGAGGCAAAACAATAGCAAAAGTGTTCGGGAAAGTAGATACGTTTTGGACGTATCAATCATTTCTTAACACTTCTGGACATTGCACAAAGCTACTGGACATTAATGGATCAAAGGAATTCATCCAACATAGCAAATACGGCAATGCGAAATAAAAGGCAGAATCTGTCAAAAACAGAACAGTCCGTAAAGACGAACCTGAAAGGGGCACTAGACTTGCTCAAATGGAAAAACTCAAAACTAATGAAAGTTGCGTACATATCTGAGGATCACGCTCGTAAATTTGCAGATTTTTTCGAATTTTTTACAGAGACTTATGCCAGAATTCGTGACAGACAGCAATGCTGTTTCTGCGCAGCGATCCCAAATATAACATCAACTTTAACATAGAAACTTTACTTGGCACAAAAACATGATAAGGAGAGGTTGCTACAGTAGTAGACAACTTCCAAGACTCAACAAAACAAAAATTTCTATAGTAAAATAAACACATGGGTTATCTCCCAAGAAGTGCTTTTCTTTAACGCCTTTCAGCTAGGCGCAGAAAGTGCAAATCAAGTAACATCAAGAGTAGAAGCATCAACATTATTTTTCTTGCAAACACAACTTGTTGCAGAGGGTACTTTAGGCGCTCCATTATCTAAATTTTCTATGGTGGTGCTAGGGGTTTTAGCAATTTTAGGCCTATAATAATTCTTTTGTTTAGGCACTTTAGAGGCATACATGAATTTTTGCTCTTTACCCACATAAGCTTTCTCATTATACTTGAGAGAAGAAAAGGTTGAACCCAAGGTTCCCATAGCTTTTTCAAGTTCATCAATCCTGTTGGTTTGATTATCATGGACAACACAAGTTCCTAGGACATTAATTCTTTCATCAACTCCTCCTAGGGATTTATCAAGTTCATCAGTTTTATCCAATAACATTTCCAATTTAGTTT
The DNA here is from genome assembly GCA_030979885.1 of Lolium multiflorum. NCBI lineage: Eukaryota > Viridiplantae > Streptophyta > Magnoliopsida > Poales > Poaceae > Lolium > Lolium multiflorum. The sequence continues at coordinate 109,134,571 of CM061749.1, forward strand.
CAATACTTGGAAATTTTTTCTCTATGGTTTCCAATTTTTTCATAACATCCTCAAGAGAGGTTTCAATTTTAACTTCATTAACAGGTGGTATTCCAACTAGACTCTCAATGATGCAACTAGCTTCTAAAGCGGGAGTACCTAGGAAATTACCTCCCGAAAGAGTATCAAGAACATACCTATTCCAACTAGATAAACCAACATAAAAGTTCCTAAGAAGGATAGTGGTGGAGTGTTTCTTAATGCACCTATGATGAGCATTACTAATTCTGTACCAAGCATCTTTAAAACTTTCTCCCCCTTGTTGCTTAAAAGAACGAACTTCAACTTCAGGATTACTCATGATAACAGTAGTAAAAGTAACTAAGTAAATAAAGACAAGTAACTAATTTTTTTTTGTGTTTTTGATATAGAGAACAAGACAGTAAATAAAGTAAAACTAGCAACTAATTTTTTTGTGTTTTGTTTAGGTGCAACAAACAAAGTAGTAAATAAAATAAAGCAAGACAAAAACAAAGTAAAGAGATTGGGAAGTGGAGACTCCCCTTGCAGCGTGTCTTGATCTCCCCGGCAACGGCGCCAAAAATTTGCTTGATGCGCGTAGATGTACACGTCCGTTGGGAACCCCAAGAGGAAGGTATGATGCGCACAACGGCAAGTTTTCCCTCAGAAAGAAACCAAGGTTTAATCGAACCAGGAGGAGCCAAGAAGCACGTTGAAGGTTGATGGTGGCGAAATGTGATGCGGCGCAACACCAGGGATTCCGGCGCCAACGTGGAACCTGCAGAACACAACCAAAGTACTTTGCCCCAACGAAACAGTGAGGTTGTCAATCTCACCGGCTTGCTGTAACAAAGGATTAACCGTATTGTGTGGAAGATGATTGTTTGCGAAGAAAACAGTAAAGAACAATTGCAGTAGATTGTATGCGATGTAAAGAATAGGACCGGGGTCCACAGTTCACTAGAGGTGTCTCTCCCATAAGATTAAAGCATGTTGGGTGAACAAATTACAGTCGGGCAATTGATAAATAAAGAGGGCATAACAATGCACATACATGATATGATAAATATAGTGAGATTTAATCAGGGCATTACGACAAAGTACATAGACCGCCATCTGATGTCTACGAGTGCTTCTATTCTTGTAGACAGTGTTGGGCCTCCAAGAGCAGAGGTTTGTAGAACAGCAGCAAGTTTCCCTTAAGTGGATCACCCAAGGTTTATCGAACTCAGGGAGGAAGAGGTCAAAGATATCCCTCTCAAGCAACCCTGCAATCACAAAGCAAGAAGTCTCTTGTGTCCCCAACACACAAAATACACTTGTCAATATAGGTGCACTAGTTCGGCGAAGAGATAGTGAAATACAAGTAGTATGGATGTATATGAGTGGTAATAGCAATCTGAATAAAATATGGCAGCGAGTAAACATACAACAAAACAGTAAACAAACGGAGATTCGATGCTTGGAAGCAAGGCCCAGGGATCCTGCTTTCACTAGTGGACACTCTCAACAATGATCACATAATAGAACCACTCTACACTCTTTTGTTGGATGATGAACACCACTAACTGTGTAGGATTACACGAACCCTCAATGCCGGAGTTAACAAGCTCCACAATATTCGATATTCATGTTTAAGTAACCTTAGAGTGCAAGATAGATCAACACAATTACACCGAGAACTAACATAGCATGCACACTGTCACCATCACACTATGAAGGAGGCATAGATCACATCAATACTTATCATAGCAATAGTTAACTTCACAATCTACAAGAGATTACAATCATAGCCTACACCAAGTACTACACGATGCACACACTGTCACCATTACACCGTGCAGGAGGAATAGAGTTGTTATCACCGGATTTTGGCCAAATCAGGAGATGGGTAAGTGAAGATGGGCTTAAAAGATATACACGTGGAGCATCTTTGAAGCGGCCTTGCGCGAAGAGTTTGGGCTTGATTGCCTATGTATCTGTAATATAGTAGATCGCATCGTAGTTTAGACTAAAAGATAGAGTTTAACCCGTGCACGGTTAGGTGCACGTCCAAATTAGAAAGTCCCTTGGACTATAAATATGTATCTAGGGTTATCGGAAAAGGAGGACAATCACGTTCACAACAAACACAAATCAGGCGCATCGCCACCCCTTCTTTCGAGGGTTTCTCCCGGGTAAGCACATGCTGCCTAGATCGCATCTTGCGATCTAGGCAGCACAACGTTTATTCGTTTACCTTGTGTTGCTCGTACTGAAGCGTTGTTGATGGCGTAGCACTATTTATCGTAGATGTTTTGGGGCTTGCATAGATGCTTTTCTTACGCATATCTGCTTAGCTATGCCGTCCCTCAATATCTAGCTGCCCTTACACCTATCCAGGTGTAAGGGCAGCATCTTGCTTGGTCGTTACTTAGTAGATCCGATCTGTTATAGTTGCTCCTTGTTCTTCAAGGATTAGTTTAATATCCGTATGGTTAGGCCTTACAAACGGGTTGAACGATCCGGTAGTGCGTTAGGTATGGTTTGTTAGTCCTAAGAGGGATGTTCCGGGAATTAACTTAATGTTGGTTTTTAGGCCTCTTTTAGGGTTAGTTTTCCATTATCTTCGTGTCTATTAGGCTCAGCTACGTGTAGGATGTTCCGATCATACGGTGAAAACCCTAAACTATCGTAGATTGGCTTAGCTTTGCTATGATCAAGCAGGATCCCCATGTCATTGAAAATCCAACACGAACCATGGGGCGATCGGCTCTTTGAGCCGATCCGTAGGGCAACCTGAGAGCCGATAGGGCTCGTATTTAATGTTTACGTGTCTGCCATGCAGGGAACTAATCGAAGCAATCCAACACCTTCCTGGCCAGGTATAGGTCAGGTGGCACGCCCTTGCAGCCACCAGGTCGTGTGCCGGAGCATTTGCGGGACGACGTCGAGGGACCAGGGCCCGCTGCCGCCTTGGAAGCCTCCCGGCTCTTCGTGTTGCTTAACCACTGCTCGCCGGTGGGTTTTGGCAGGCAACACATTCTGGCACGCCCGGTGGGACATCGGGACAATCTTCCGCAGCAACCATGTCGTCATCTGCGTCTCAGGCGGCGGAACCAGTCAAGTATGAAGATCTGCCTCCTGAGCATAAGAAGAGATATGATGAACTCAAGGCAATCTTGGAAGCCGATCTCATCGGCGCTTTTGAGAAAACCCGTTCGCACGGGATCAAGTTCAAAGGGTTCCAACCCGAAGGCGCGCTGGATGGACTAGATCTATCTCTCCCTTCGGACGAACAGAGCCCTGCGACAGGAAGTCAACTATGCCGTTGCTCACTCTCTTCATCGGCATGCTGAGAGCTTGGTGAACACTCTGGAGCGTGTCGCGCTCAATGTGGTGCAAGAAGTCATGAAGCACAAGTACTCTCCGTCAGGTCCTGCTCTAGGAACTCACCAAGGGGAGGTACCGCTCTACACAAGGCCACCACTGCAACACACGTTTGCAGCTCCACAGCAACAAGGTTCACCGGCGTACGTCGTCTACAAGGTTGGAGGTGATCCAGGCGACTACCAATTCCTGTATGAGCCGCCCAAGGAAATTCCACATGGATACGTGTGCACCTACGTGCCGGACTGCAACAACTGGATGACCCAGGTTACAGCAGGAAGGACTGCCACGGCAGGAGGAGTCGCTGGAGCAGGAAGCAGTTCTGGAGCAGATGCTGAGAAACAGGCGTGGCTAACTAAATATGCCACCAATACAAGTCATGAACGATCAGCTTCTGCAGCTCCTACGGTGGATGAGATCACCGCAATCATGAGAGACAGTTCGGCATCCTGCCGAAGAAGAGAATGATCGGCTATTCCAAGCCGTATCCCAACGACTACGACCTGATCCCACTGCCACCTAAGTATCGGCTCCCTGACTTCACCAAATTTAGTGGATCAGAAGGAACCAGCTCGATCGAGCACGTGAGCCGATACTTGGCACAGTTGGGCATGGTCTCAGCTTCAGACGAGCTACGTGTGAGGCTCTTCTCGCAGCCTCACGGGTCCAGCCTTTGGGTGGTACACCTCGTTGCTACCAGACTCGGTTCGGACGTGGAAGCAGCTGGAAGAGCAGTTCCATGTACAATACCATTCGAAACTACGGAAGCTAGCCTTGCCGATCTGACCCAAGTTCGGCAGAGACGAGGAGAGACGGTATCCGAGTACATCCAGAGGTTCAGGACCGTCGAAACCGATGTTATTCGGTTCTCCTAACGAGAAGGAAGCAGTCGAGCGGCGGTAGCAGGACTATCGCGCCGCTTAGAGATGTGACCTTCCGTGCAGAGTACAATCGGCGCACATGGTTCAGAAGTTGACAGCATATGAACAGCGCCATCCAGAATTGTACCAAGACAAGTACAAGCGTGTCGCCCTGATCGAGACAGACGAAGATGAAGATTCTGCAGGAGATCGGGAAGTCGCTGTAGCTGAATGGACTCGGGGGCAAAACCCGTGTCCTGCAAGTGGGTGAAGCAACCAGGGCCGGTGAAGGGGTTCGACTTCGATTTGAGCAAAACGGAGCAAATTTTTGATTTGTTGCTGAAGGAGAAACAGCTGAAGTTACCCGAAGGCCACAAAATCCCCACGCCACAAGAGATGAACGGCAGGCCATACTGCAAATGGCATCACACGTTCACCCATACCACCAACGACTGCAAGGTCCTGCGCGGACAGATTCAGATGGCAATAGAACAAGGCCGATTACTCTTCGGTCAGTTTGCCATGAGAGTTGACACGCAGCCGTTTCCGGAAGTCAACATGGTCGATCTCAGCCATTGCATAGGACGCGAGCCAGGCTTCGTTTGATATCTATGGCAGGGCTTGCAGATCGCCATGGCGAGGATAAGCCCGAGAGCAGTCGCTCCCGCGGCAAAGGTGAAGAGGAGGCCGATCCACACGATCGGCCCCAAACAATGAAAAGTGGTGAATCCTCAGTAAGCATTACGATGGAAAAGGAGGCCGATTCTAGCGATCGGCTAAAGCCAACCTCAACACGCCTTCTGCCGGTGCGCGACATGGATTTAGCAGGCGACGGAAAGCTGGGGTATGGGTTTACATCGGCTGATGAATTGGAAGAGATTGACATTGGCCCTGGGGATAAGCCACGACCAACATTTGTCAGCAAAAAGTTGGATCCGCAGCTGAAGAGCCAGTTGATAGCCCTGTTGAAGGAATACCCAGATTGTTTCGCATGGGATTACACAGAGATGCCTGGGTTAGACAGGAGCATTATCGAGCATCGGCTCCCTCTGAAGAAAGGATTTCGGCCGTTCCAGCCGCCACGACAAATGAAGGCCGAAATCTTGGTGGAAGTCAAGAAAGAGATCCAGAAGATGTTAGACGCCGGGTTCATCAGGCCATGCAGGTACGCTGAATGGATTTCCAATGTCGTACCTGTGGAGAAAAAGGATGGCCGGTGGCGCGTCGCCATAGATTTTCGGAACCTCAACAGTGCCACCCCAAAAGACGAATACCCAATGCCAGTAGCAGAGACTTTGATCAATGCAGCGGCTGGTCATAAAGTTTTAAGCTTCATGGATGGTAATGCCGGCTACAACCAAATCTTTATGGCTCCAGAAGATATAAACAAGACTGCGTTCAGAGTGCCAGGCTCGGTGGGCTTGTTTGAATATGTAGTCATGACGTTTGGACTGAAGAATGCTGGCGCAACATACCAAAGGGCCATGAATTACATCTTTCACGATTTGATCGGCAAATTGGTCGAGATTTACATCGATGACGTGGTGGTTAAGTCTGTTTCAGTGGACGGGCACTTGGGAGATTTACGGCGCGTCCTCGACCGAACTAGGAAGTTCGGACTAAGAATGAATCCAAAAAAGTGTGCCTTTGGTGTGACGGCCGGTCAGTTCTTGGGTTTCCTAGTCCATGAGCGTGGAATTGAGATCGGCCTGAAAAGTCAAGAGGCGGTGCGGACAATGAAGCCACCCACCACAAAGAAGGAGCTCCAGTGTCTCATTGGCAAAATCAATTTCGTCAGAAGATTTATCTCTAACCTGTCAGGACGAATCGAGCCATTCATGGGACTGGTCAAAATTAAGTCTGACGAGGAGTTTCGCTGGGGGGCAGAGCAACAGAAAGCATTTGACGATATTAAGGAATACTTGACGAAGCCACCTGTGTTGGTTCCACCACAGCAAGACAGACCCTTCTACATTTACTTGTCAGTAGCTGACACCTCCATCGCGTCAGTGGTGGTGCAGGTTTATGATGGTCTGGAAAAAGTGGTTTTCTACCTCAGCAGAAGGATGTTAGATGCGGAAACAAGGTACCTCGAGATCGAGAAGTTGTGCCTTTGCCTGTTCTTTACCTGCACCAAGATTCAGCACATCCTGCTGAAAGCAGAAATCATCGTCATATGCAAATCGGATGTCATCAAGCACATGCTGTCGGCTCCTGTGTTGAAAGGCCGACTCAAATGGATGTTTGCTCTATCGGAATTTGATATCCGGTATCAGCCTGCGAAAGCAGTCAAGGGACAAGCGTTGGCCGATCTCATTGCTGAACGAATAAACACGGATGTAGCAGCGCTATCCGTGCGTGCATGGACCATGTTCTTCGATGGATCGGTCTGCGAAGATGGTTGTGGCATCGGCATGCTACTCGTGTCGCCTCGGGGGGCAACATACTCCTTCTCCATCAGGTTATCTACACCTTGCACTAACAATGTTGCTGAATATGAAGCGATATGCAAGGGAATGGAGTTGCTATTGGACGCCGGGGCGGAGGCAGTGGAGATCTTTGGGGATTCCAAATTGGTGATTTCTCAACTCACGGAGGAGTACAAGTGTGAAAGTGGGTCACTTTTCCCATTATGGATGCAATGCCGTGAGCTGATGGCCCAGTTCAGGTATATCAACTTCCATTGGATCCCAAGGACGCAAAATACCGAGGCAAACGACCTTGCACAGACGGCGTCAGGATACAAAGACGTGGTTGAGGAAGCCGATTTTCAGGTGCAACTCATGGAGCCCGATGATTGGAGAGCCGATATCTTCAATTACTTAAAGGATCCGGCTCGGGGGGCACCTAAACGGATAAGATACAGGGCCATGAAGTACGTCCTGATTGGGGATGACATGTTCTACAGGACTTTGGAAGGGTTACTTCTCAAGTGTTTGGGGCCAGCCGAGTCCAATCGGCTCTTGCATGAGGTACATGAAGGTGCTTGTGGAACTCACCAATCGGCTCATAAGATGAAGTGGCTGATCAGGCGATCGGGATTTTACTGGCCCACTATGCTTGAAGATTGTTTCCAATACTATAAAGGGTGTCAGCATGTCAGAGATTGGGAGCATTCAGATGGTGCCTGCATCAGCAATGAATCCTATCATCAAGCCGTGGCCATTCCGAGGATGGGGCATGGATATGATTGGCAAGATACATCCTCCTTCGAGCAAAGGTCATGTATGGGTTCTGGCCATTACAGATTATTTCACCAAATGGGTAGAGGCCGTCCCTATGAAGGCAGTGAACGCGTCAGATGTTGTCGATTTTGTGAAGGAGCATGTCATCCACAGATTCGGAATTCCCCAGACTATCACGACCGATGGAGGTTCGGTTTTCGTGTCGAAGGAGTTTAGGAAATTCTGTGATGATATGGGAATCAAGTCGATCCGATCGTCGCCATACTACGCTCAAGCAAATGGACAGGCTGAAGCGTCCAACAAAAGTTTGATCAAGCTGATTAAGAGAAAGATCGACGAGAATCCTAGACGTTGGCACGAGATATTGTCAGAAGCTTTGTGGGCTTATCGTATGTCGTGTCATGGAGCAATAAAAACCTCGCCATACCATCTGGTCTATGGACAAGAAGCCGTGTTACCTGGGGAAATCCAAAGCTGGGTCGAGAAGGGTTACATTTCAGAATGATCTAACTACTGAAGAATATGCAGCCCTGATGAGCGACAGTATTGAGGATGCAACGGAACTTAGACTTTGGTCACTGGAGAAGATCAAGGAGAATAAAGCCAAGGTGGCTCGTGCATATAATAAGAAATTGAAGCCAAAGGAGTTCCAGGTGGGTGATCTGGTATGGGAAGCCGTATTGCCGTTGGGGACTAAGGATAAAATATATGGAAAATGGTCCCCAAATTGGCACGGCCCGTACAAAGTCGACCAAGTGTTAAAGGGCAATGCATATATGCTCGAGCAGTTGGATGGCCTGAAGTTCCAGTGGGTCAATGGCCAGCATCTCAAGAAGTACTTCCCAAGCATGTGGGATGATGAGCAGTAAGATATGGAGGCCGATACACGAAATCGGCCAGCAGAAAATTTTAAAAAAATTATGATGAGCAGTAAGATATGGAGGCCGATACACGAAATCGGCCAGCAGAAAATTTTATTTTTGGGAAACAGCCGATGCACAGACATCGACTTTAGAATAAAAACAGCCGATGCGCAGTCATCGACTTTAGAGGAATCAAGCACCATGGTCAGGTTTCAAGTTATCGTCTAAGTCTGAAGATTGCTTACCTGAACTGGCCTGGTTGTTTATCAGATGGGCGTTATCGGCGTCTGAGTGAAAAGCCGATACGATGTTATCGGCTCTTGGGGCGTTGACCACCTTTGAAATTGGATGATTGGAAGTTCAATTGGAGGAACATTTTCATTAATTCAAAGGGGATTTTACAGCGAAGAGCTAATTGCTCTCAAAAGGGGTCATCTGAGTGCCTAATGCACTGCTACTAACCCTATACTACTCCCTAATCTAAGGGCCGTCACTGCCCTCGTCGTCGCCGTCGTCGGCGCTGCTACCGGCGGGCTCTTCGTCGCTGCTGATGAAGCCGCCAGTAGCATCTTCATCCTCCTCGTCGTCGTCATCGTCATCTGACCAAGCCCAGCCTCGGAGGCGCTTGGCCGGTGGGTACCCGGTGTCGGAGGAGTCTTCTTCTTCAGACTCCTCCGTTTCTTCTTCCTCTTCGTCGGAGGAAGGATCCATCTCCCGAGAGAGGTCGCCTTCGCACGTCGTTCCAGCCCCCGTCGACGAGGAACCGGAGGTCTTCCCGATGGTGCGGGGTTCGTCGGCTTCCGACTCGATGGAGAAGTCCCATTCTCCCGCGTCCCAATGCTCAGGCGCGAGAGCATCGTAGATGGCCATCTGATTGACCTCCGGCTCTACTTCACTCGAGGAAGAGGATTGGGAGGAGGAAGAGGAAGACATGGCTACAGAGGAAGAGGGTTTTTTGGCTGACGGCTGGTTTGGAGCAAGGGGATGAGGAGGTAAACTGTTCGATGCGGTTAAATAAAAGGAGATATATTGGAGATTCAATGCTCGAACAGTTTCCGAGGATGTGGTGCCAAAACTGTCAAATCGTGCAGAGAAGTTGAGAAGGCAAGGCGTCATGATGAAGAATACTACGACGGTTCTGCTCTGCCACGACATGACCCCTCGAAGGAAAAACAGGATGGTTTTGCAATTATCATTACCAAAACCAGGGGGGCATGTGTTATCACCGGATTTTGGCCAAATCAGGAGATGGGCCGTAAGTGAAGATGGGCTTAAAAGATATACACGTGGAGCGTCTTTGAAGCGGCCTTGCGCGAAGAGTTTGGGCTTAATTGCCTATGTATCTGTAATATAGTAGATCGCATCGTAGTTTAGACTAAAAGATAGAGTTTAACCCGTGCACGGTTAGGTGCACGTCCAAATTAGAAAGTCCCTTGGACTATAAATATGTATCTAGGGTTATCGGAAAAGGAGGACAATCACGTTCACAACAAACACAAATCAGGCGCATCGCCACCCCTTCTTTCGAGGGTTTCTCCCGGGTAAGCACCATGCTGCCTAGATCACATCTTGCGATCTAGGCAGCACAACGTTTATTCGTTTACCTTGTGTTGCTCGTACTGAAGCGTTGTTGATGGCGAGTAGCACTATTTATCGTAGATGTTTTGGGGCTTGCATAGATGCTTTTCTTACGCATATCTGCTTAGCTATGCCGTCCCTCAATATCTAGCTGCCCTTACACCTATCCAGGTGTAAGGGCAGCATCTTGCTTGGTCGTTACTTAGTAGATCCGATCTGTTATAGTTGCTCCTTGTTCTTCAAGGATTAGTTTAATATCCGTATGGTTAGGCCTTACAAACGGGTTGAACGATCCGGTAGTGCGTTAGGTATGGTTTGTTAGTCCTAAGAGGGATGTTCCGGGAATTAACTTAATGTTGGTTTTTAGGCCTCTTTTAGGGTTAGTTTTCCATTATCTTCCGTGTCTATTAGGCTCAACTACGTGTAGGATGTTCCGATCATACGGTGAAAACCCTAAACTGTCGTAGATTGGCTTTGTTATGATCAAGCAGGATCCCCATGTCATTGAAAATCCAACACGAACCATGGGGCGATCGGCTCTTTGAGCCGATCCGCAGGGCAACCTGAGAGCCGATAGGGCTCGTATTTAATGTTTACGTGTCTGCCATGCAGGGAACTAATCGAAGCAATCCAACACCTTCCTGGCCAGGTATAGGTCAGGTGGCACGCCCTTGCAACGGCCAGTCGTGTGCGGAGCATTTGCGGGACGACGTCGAGGGACCAGGGCCCGCTGCCGCCTTGGAAGCCTCCCGGCTCTTCGTGTTGCTTAACCACTGCTCGCCGGTGGGTTTTGGCAGGCAACAAGAGTACTTTAATAACATCACTAGAGTAGCACATAGATGATATTCAACTAGATCACATAGAGAGAGAGATGAACCACATAGCTACAGCGGAGCCCTCAGCCCCAGGGGTGAATTACTCCCTCCTCATCATGGAGACAACATGGCGGTGAAGATGGCGGTGGAGACGGCGGTGGAGATGACTCCGGGGGCACTTCCCGTCCGGCGGCGTGCCGAACAGAGACTGTCCCCCAATTGGCTTCGTGATGGCGGCGGCTCTGGAAGGTTTCTCGTATCGTGGTTTTTTCGTGTCGAGGATTTAGGTCAGGGACGACTAAATAGGCGAAGAGGCGGAGTCTCCGTGGGGCCCCACACCTGGGCCCCGCCTGGCCGCGCCGCCATGTGGGTGGGGCCTCCCAGCTCCCCTCCGGCCCTTGCTCTGGAAGCTTCCGGGAAAAATAGGATGTTGGGCGTTGATTTCGTCCGATTCCGAGAATATTTCCTTTCTAGGATTTCTGAAACCAAAAACAGCAGAAACAGCAACTGGCTCTTCATCTCGTCAATAGGTTAGTTCCGGAAAACGCATAATAATGACATATAATGTGTATAAAACATGTAGGTATCATCAATAAAGTAGCATGGAACATAAGAAATTATAGATACGTTTGAGACGTATCAAGCATCCCCAAGCTTAGTTCCTACTCGCCCTCGAGTTGGTAAACGATAACAATGATAATTTCTTAAGTGACATGCCATCATAACCTTGATCATACTATTGTAAAGCACATGAGATGAATGCAGAGATTCGAAGCAATGATGAAGATAATGAGTAAAAAAATGAATCATATAACAAAGACTTTTCATGAATAATACTTTCAAGACAAGCATCAATAAGTCTTGCATAAGAGTTAACTCATAAGCAATAAATTCTTAGTAGAAAGCTTTGAAGCAACACAAAGGAAGATATAAGTTTCAGCGGTTAACATGTATATCTCATGGATAATTGTCAACACAAAGTAATATAACAAGTGCAATAGGTAAACATGTAAGAATCAATGCACACGGTTACACAAGTGTTTGCTTCTAAGATAGAAAGAATAGGTAAACTGACTCAACAATAAAGTAAAAGAATGGTCCTTCAAAGAGGAAAGCATCGATTGCTATATTTGTGCTAGAGCTTTGATTTTGAAAACATATAGAGAGCATAAAAGTAAAGTTTTGAGAGGTGTTTGTTGTTGTCAACGAATGGTAGCGGGCACTCTAACCCCCTTGCCGCACAAACTTTCAAAGAGCGGCTCCCATTTTATTTTATTTTTGTGTGGCACTCCTTCCAACCTTTCTTTCACAAACCATGGATAACCGAATCCTCGGGTGCCTGCCAACAATCTCATACCATGAAGGAGTGCCTTTTTATTTTAGTTTTATTTAGATGACACTCCTCCCCACCTTTGCTTTCTCAAGCCATGGCTAACCGAATCCTTCGGGTGCCGTCCAACAATCACATACCATGGAGGAGTGTCTATTTTTGTTAATTAATTTGGGACTGGGAATCCCATTGCCAGCTCTTTTTGCAAAATTATTGGATAAGCGGATGAAGCCACTAGTCCATTGGTGAAAGTTGCCCAACAAGATTGAAAGATAAACACCACATACTTCCTCATGAGCTATAAAACATTGACACAAATCAGAGGTGATAACTTTTGAATTGTTTAAAGATAGCACTCAAGCAATTTACTTTGGAATGGCGAGAAATACCATGTAGTAGGTAGGTATGGTGGACACAAATGGCATAGTGGTTGGCTCAAGGATTTTGGATGCATGAGAAGTATTCCCTCTCGATACAAGGTTTAGGCTAGCAAGGTTATTTGAAACAAACACAAGGATGAACCGGTGCAGCAAAACTCACATAAAAGACATACTGTAAACATTATAAGACTCTACACCGTCTTCCTTGTTGTTCAAATTCTTTACTAGAAATTATCTAGACCTTAGAGAGACCAATTATGCAAACCAAATTTTAGCAAGCTCTATGTATTTCTTCATTAATGGGTGCAAAGTATATGATGCAAGAGCTTAAACATGAGCACAACAATTACCAAGTATCACATTATCCAAGACATTTTACCAATTACTACTTGTAGCATTTTCTGTTTCCAACCATATAACAATTAACGAAGCAGTTTCAACCTTCGCCATGAACATTAAAAGCTAAGAACACATGTGTTCATATGAACCAGCGGAGCGTGTCTCTCTCCCACACAAGCATTTATTCAAAAAAAAACAAAAACAAAAACATACGCACGCTCCAAGTAAAGTACATACGATGTGACCGAATAAAAATATAGTTTCAAGAGAAGGAACCTGATAATTTGTCGATGAAGAAGGGGATGCCTTGGGCATCCCCAAGCTTAGATGCTTGAGTCTTCTTAAAATATGCAGGGATGAACCACCGGGGCATCCCCAAGCTTAGACCTTTCACTCTTCTCGATCACATTATATCACCCTCTTCTATTGACCCTTGAAAACTTCCTCCACACCAAACTTCAAGCAAACTCATTAGAGGGTTAGTGCATAATCAAAATTCACATGTTCAGAGGTGACACAATCATTCTTTACACTTCTGGTCATTGCACAAAACTTCTGAAAGTTAATGGAACAAAGAAACCCATTCAACAAAGCAAAAGCGGCAATGCGAAATAAAAGGCAGAATCTGTCAAAAACAGAACAGTCCGTAAAGATGAATCTGAAAGGGGCACTTAACTTGCTCAAACGGAAAAACTCAAAACTAATGAAAGTTGCGTACATATCTGAGGATCACGCTCGTAATTTTGCAGATTTTGTCGAATTTTTTACAGAGACTTGTGCCAGAATTCGTGACAGACAGCAATGCTGTTTCTGCGCAGCGATCCCAAATATAACATCAACTTTAACATAGAAACTTTACTTGGCACAAAAACATGATAAGGAGAGGTTGCTACAGTAGTAAACAACTTCCAAGACTCAACAAAACAAAAATTGCTGTAGTAAAATAAACACATGGGTTATCTCCCAAGAAGTTCTTTCTTATAGCCATTAAGATGGGCTCAGGTTTTAATGATACTCTCGCAAGAAATAAGAGTTGAAGCAAAAGAGAGCATCAAGAGGCAAATTCAAAACACATTTAAGCCTAACCCACTTCCTATGAAAAGGAATCTTGTACACAAATAAATTCATGAAGAACAAAGTGGCAAGCATAGAAAAGCAACACAAGCGCAATTTCAAGATTCTCAACATAAAGAGGGGAAACTTAATATTATTAAGATGCATATAACCATATTTCCCTCTCTCATAATAAATTTCAGTAGCATCATGAACAAATTCAACAATATAACTATCACATAAAACATTCTTGTCATGAGCCATATGCATAAAATTATTACTCTCCACATAAGCATAATCAATTTTATTAGTTGTAGTGGGAGCAAATTCAACAAAGTAGCTATCATTATTATTCTTATCATCAAATATAGGAGGCATAGTATCATCATAACAAGCTTTATCCTCCATAGTAGGTGGCAACAAAATACCACTATCATTATAATCATCATAAATAGGAGGCAAAGTATCATCAAAGAAAATTTTCTCCTCAATGCTTGGGGGACTAAAAGATCATCAAAACCGACCTCCCCAAGCTTAAATTCTTCCATAGCATTAGCAACAATGGTGTTCAAAGCATTCATACTAATAACATTCCCATTATCATGCATATAAAGTTCCATGGGTTTTTTAATTCTTTCTTCAAACACATCATGTCCTAATTCAAGATAAAGTTCATAAAGATCTCTCATTTTATTGTTGTCTTCCATTAAGCCTAACTAGTGTAAACAAGAAACCAAAAGATGCAATTGCAGGATCTAAAGGAAATAGCTTCGAGTACTTACAACGGCGCCGGAAAATAGCTTGCAGGCCGAGATCCGGAGTGTGAGTACCTTTTACCTTTCGTCCCCGGCAACGGCGCCAGAAAAGTGCTTGATGTCTACGGGTGCTTCTATTCTTGTAGACGTTGTTGGGCCTCCAAGAGCGAGGTTTGTAGAACAGCAGCAAGTTTCCCTTTAAGTGGATCACCCAAGGTTTATCGAACTCAGGGAGGAAGATGTCAAAGATATTCCTCTCAAGCAACCCTGCAATCACAAAGCAAGAAGTCTCTTGTGTCCCCAACACACCAAATACACTTGTCAGATGTATAGGTGCACTAGTTCGGCGAAGAGATAGTGAAATACAAGTAGTATGGATGTATATGAGTGGTAATAGCAATCTGAATAAAATATGGCAGCGAGTAAACATGCAACAGAAACAGTAAACAAACGGAGATTCGATGCTTGGAAGCAAGGCCCAGGGATCCTGCTTTCACTAGTGGACACTCTCAACAATGATCACATAATAGAACCACTCTACACTCTCTTGTTGGATGATGAACACCACTAATTGTGTAGGATTACACGAACCCTCAATGCCGGAGTTAACAAACTCCACAATATTCGATATTCATGTTTAAGTAACCTTAGAGTGCAAGATAGATCAACACAATTACACCGAGAACTAACATAGCATGCACACTGTCACCATCACACTATGAAGGAGGAATAGATCACATCAATACTTATCATAGCAATAGTTAACTTCATAATCTACAAGAGATTACAATCATAGCCTACACCAAGTACTACACGATGCACACACTTGTCACCATTACACCGTGCAGGAGGAATAGAGTACTTTAATAACATCACTAGAGTAGCACATAGATGATATTCAACTAGATCACATAGAGAGAGAGATGAACCACATAGCTACAGCGGAGCCCTCAGCCGGGGTGAATTACTCCCTCCTCATCATGGAGACATGGCGGTGAAGATGGCGGTGGAGACGGCGGAGATGACCCGGCAATTCCCGTCCGGCGCGGCCGGAACAGAGACTTCTGTCCCCCGAATTGGAGTTTCGTGATGGCGGCGGCTCTGGAAGGTTTCTCGTATCGTGTTTTTTTCGTGTCGAGGATTTAGGTCAGGGACGACTAAATAGGCGAAGAGGCGGAGTCGGAGGGGCCATAGGGGGCCCACACACTAGGCCCCCCCCTTGGCCGCGCCGCCCTGTGAGGTGGGGCCCTCCTGGCTCCCCTCTGGCCCTTCTTCGGTGCTCTGGAAGCTTCCGGGAAAAATAGGATGTTGGGCGTTGATTTCGTCCGATTCCGAGAATATTTCCTTTCTAGGATTTCTGAAACCAAAAAACAGAAAACAGAACCGGCCCTTCGGCATCTCGTCAATAGGTTAGTTCCGGAAACGCATAATAATGACATATAATGTGTATAAAACATGTAGGTATCATCAATAAAGTAGCATGGAACATAAGAAATTATAGATACGTTTGAGACGTATCACCATCCATGCATATGCCTAAAAAGTCCCTTCAGTTATCATCCGAATCTTCCAAACATTAAGTTGCAAGCAAAGACAATTGCATTAAGTATGGTGCGTAATGTAATCAACAACTACATCCTTAGACATAGCATCAATGTTTTATCCCTAGTGGCAACAGCACATCCACAACCTTAGAACTTTCTGTCACTGTCCCAGATTTAATGGAGGCATGAACCCACTATCGAGCATAAATACTCCCTCTTGGAGTTAAGAGCAAAAACTTGGCCAGAGCCTCTACTAATAACGGAGAGCATGCAAGATCATAAACAACACATAGGTAATAGATTGATAATCACCATAACATAGTATTCTCTATCCATCGGATCCCGACAAACACAACATATAGTATTACGATAGATGATCTTGATCATGTTAGGCAGCTCACAAGATCCAACAATGAAGCACAATTAGGAGAAGACGACCATCTAGCTACTGCTATGGACCCATAGTCCAGGGGTGAACTACTCACTCATCACTCCGGAGGCGATCATGGCGATGAAGAGTCCTCCGGGAGATGATTCCCCTCTCGGCAGGGTGCCGGAGGCGATCTCCTGAATCCCCCGAGATGGGATTGGCGGCGGCGGCGTCTCGGAAGGTTTTCCGTATCGTGGCTCTCGGTACAGAGGGTTTCGCGACGGCCTGGCCGCGCCGCCCTAGTGTGGCGGCGCCTCGTGGCCCCACTTCCTTTCCCTCGGTCTTCTGGAAGCTTCGTGCAAAATAGGACCCTGGGCGTTGATTTCGTCCAATTCCGAGAATATTTCCTTACTAGGATTTCTGAAACCAAAA
Organism: Lolium multiflorum; assembly: GCA_030979885.1. Classification (NCBI taxonomy): domain Eukaryota; kingdom Viridiplantae; phylum Streptophyta; class Magnoliopsida; order Poales; family Poaceae; genus Lolium; species Lolium multiflorum. The sequence continues at coordinate 109,151,444 of CM061749.1, forward strand.
ACAGCAGAAAACAGCAACTGGCTCTTTGGCATCTTGTTAATAGGTTAGTGCCGAAAATGCGTAAATACGACATATAATGTGTATAAAACATGTAGATATCATCAATAATGTAGCATGGAACATAAGAAATTATCGATACGTCGGAGACGTATCAGGACACAAGAGACTTCTTGTATCGTAATTGCAGGGTTGCTTGAGAGGGATATCTTTGACCTCTACCTCCCTGAGTTCGATAAACCTTGGGTGATCCACTTAAGGAAAACTTGCTGCTGTTCTACAAACCTCTGCACTTGGAGGTCCAACACTGTCTATAAGAATAGATAGGAAAAATGCTCGTGCGTTGCAACGGAAAAATTTGACACAGAAAAAATATAACAATAATGTGTCGTCAGTATTCCACCAATACTAAATTTTATAGTATAAAATGTGCCACAGAAGTGAAAAATTATGGGCACGACTGGCATTATCCTTTAGACTCTCGTCTTCCTACTGGAATGATTTTCTGAAAGAAACATCCTAATTGCTATCCGTCTTGACAAAAAGACAATCGCTTCTGCTTACAAACGGGCAAAAGTAAGGTACCTGAATATTAAACTTTGATGCTTCGACATGGTTCTTCCCTAAAATTGTTGTGGCCTTGCTGCAGCTTTAGCGACGGGAAACAATAGCACATAGAATCATGAGAATGAGACAAAGGCAAGGCTGACTCGGTTCCAGTTCTTCTCATGCCATCACAACTATATTCGATTTACTGGTGCGTGCTTGTCTCTTTTGGACAGCAATTACCTCTGCACTTGCTGAGCGGTTAAGAGAAGAATATTCCACTTCTTAGTGTTGATTTATATCTTACCTAGACAGGTTTCTCTTCATGGAAACTTGCTTGCTGAAATCCAGTAATCAAGAGCCAAGCGAAGGATCAAATGCATTGAATTGGACAACTCAGACCTACCAGGTGTCGGCAGGCTGGCCAGCAGCCCCAGGGAAGCAGCACGCACGGCCGGTCTTTTTCTTTTCAGTGGTAACCTTCACTCCTGCCTGCTGCTTTGGGTAATGGCCATAGTCTTTGCCACTACTCAAACATCCGAACTCGTTTTCGGTTATTCATACATCTGAGTTTGTTGCTCCTCCTCAAAGCTAACAAATCTAAGCTTAGGCGCACCACATCCTGCAACCATCACGGCTTCTCCTCTGTCAGACTGTCACCACCAGGCAAACAGGGAAGCGGGTGCCACAGATGCATCTGCTTTCTCACGTTGTGCAGCACAAGTCGAGAATTTGCACCGCATCCTCGTTGTTTTCCTCCTCTATCTCCAGTAGACCTCGTCCCACACCCTTCCACAGCTATTCAACGTCTTCCTCCGTTGTTGTACGACCAATGCTGGTGATGGCTCCTCCTTGCGCGTGTCGCCACCGGCAAGGCCAACCAGCTCTTCGGCGTCCGCTTCCTCCCGCCGACGGTGTCGCGGCCATAACACCGAACGGATCAAGCGGTGCTGAAAGGCCGCAGCCCGGCGAGCTCCTTGGCAGCCGAGTCGAGTGCTCTCACAACCAAATCGACCGCAACGCCTAGCAGCGTAGAGAGCAGGGTCTCCGTAGCAGCGAGGAGGACGGCGTCGAGAGGTGCGGGGATTGGGTTCAATTTAAAGGAGAGAGCTCGCGTGATGATTTGGAATTTGGAATCGTCACTTTTTTTTTCTGTCTCTGGTTCCGGTTCTAGTTCCAACTCGAAGCCACTTCGTGCTACATACAATCTCTGTGGCGTGCGATATGGAAACCACGGACGAAACCAAAGATTGGACGACGGAAACCACGGACGAAACCAAAGATTGGACGACGGAAATCACGACGGACCAAACCGCGGAAACACTTCTCCCTTTATTATTAGGTATAGAAGCGTGCGTAGACATCAATATACAATATGGTATATTATCTATTTAGTTATATGAAGATCATTAAATTACATGGAGGCATTAGCGGCAATGGTTTTCTCCGGTTGCAGTATGCGGTCCTTTGGTAGAATCTTGTCCCGCATATTTTCGGTCTTTAAAAAAGGAGATCAATATGAATGTATAAGTTGTGTGTATATATATCAAATCAAATCATCATATATATCTCAACACATATGGTGGTAATATAATAAAATTGTGAATATCGTTTACGTACTTGAAGTTGTTTTAGATCGCTGCACCGCTCACTAGTCGTCATGTGAATGAACTTGCAAACGTATAACACACATAAATTAGTCCCATGTTCCTTCCTCAAGCACTTTATGAGAATATAATTCAGTTGAATAATAATCAAGCATGATAATAGTATTGAAACTAGTATTAAAGAGATGCATGTGTGGACCTAGTACTACTAACCAGGATCCATAAAAAACGCAGCTCCTATTTCCAGTCACCGACAACCTCCTTGATGAACCGTTTCCAACACCTGCCCTGCAAAGAAAATGAATAAATAAGTTATTAATTACTTGATATCAGAAAATGAATGAAAGATGCCGATATAGTGCGATAATGATTGAAATTACCTCTAGAGCATAAAAACGATGTTGTTGTAGTCATCAGAGTCTTTATCTAATGAGTTCATTGTATCAACTTTTCCTTCGTCAACTTGAATGATTAGCAGAATACAGTGGAAGCCGCGCACATTTATATGCGCAAGCATGCATAAGCAAAATAGAATGTGTAAAAGAAAGTAACACTCACTTGAAGTTGTAAGGAAATAGTATTTTCGTTCTAGAATTTTGTTTAGTTAAAAATCTTAGCAAGTTAGCCTCTGTGTCCTTGATGTGGTATCGTACAGTAAAAAAATTAACGGTATATGGGTCAATGAACCCAATGTCATAGATTCTCCGTCTTTTGCATTTGAGAATCGGCATTCTGCATAATAGCATACAAAATAATATAGTAAGAATACTTACATGCAATGAACGAGATGAGCCAGATACTTAATTACATAAATTAATCACTTACAGACAATAGCAACTGACAATAGATTTGTCGAGGGCGTCTTGATTGTATAACTGATAAAATTCTTCAAGCATAATACATATCTGATCTTCACCGAAGTAATGCTGTTTCTTAACTGCCACCATGAGTATTACTCACCCTTCCTTTGAGGATTCCATGTATCACTCATGAAATCTTCGCATTTTGTGCTGTTAGATGCCAGAACCTGCTTAGGTCTGACCAGAGGTTGCCCGAGGGCAAATTTCCATGCTACATCAGCCTTGGGGATATCTTCGTTGCCTGTCAATTGAGCAAGAGTGATACCAAGTGGGCTAGCAATGTCACTCTGCTATTAGGATACAATTCACTTCTGCTCACGCTACTGAAAAGTGGACTCTGGTTACTGTGTATGGTCCTTGTAGAGGGATCATGAGGGATGAATTTGTTCAATGGTTGCATGATTTGGATATCCCTGTACATGATAATTGGTTACTCATTGGGGACTTTAATTTTATGAGATCAGTTGATAATAGGAATAAACCAGGGGCTGATATGGCAGATATCTTTCTATTTAATAGTATCATCAGCCATCTGGGGTTATTGGAATTACCTCTGAAAGGTAGACGTTTTACTTGGTCTAACATGCAAGCCACACCCCTGATGGAACAATTAGATTGGTTTTTCACAACATGTGAATGGACTCTTAAATTTCCCAATACAATGGTATTCCCTCTGTCAAAATCTACCTCAGATCACACCCCTTGTGTGGTGTCTATCTCTACATCTATTCCAAAAGCAAAGATTTTTAGGTTTGAGAATATCTGGCTGGAGCAGCCAGGGTTTATGGATGTAGTGAAGAAGGCTTGGGAATTACCAACCCATAAAAATAATGTGGCTTCTGTTTTGGCTGCAAAATTTAAAAATCTCAGATATGCTCTGAAGAAATGGGGGAAAAATTTGTCTCATTTGAAATTGATAATTGAGCACTGCAACAAGGTCATATTATTCTTTGATAATCTGGAGGATTCTAGGGATTTAAGTAGGGAGGAATTTAATTTCAGAAATATTGTGAAGGTGCATCTTAAAAAGTTACTGGCCATACAGTCAACATATTGGAAGAATAGATGTACAATTAGATGGATTAAACTTGGAGGAGAAAATACCAAATTCTTTCATGCCAAGGCTACTGAAAGATACATATATAATGTGATCTCAGTTATTAAGGATGAACAAGGGAACTCTATGGTGGATCATAATCAGAAGGCTAATGCTCTTTGGACATGTTATAAAAATAGAATGGGAGTAACAAATGCTTCTGCCACACAAGCTGACATATCACATCTTATCTCTCCTGTTGAAGGTTTGGAATCTTTGTCAAAAGAGTTTACAGTTGAAGAAATTGAGGGTGTGGTTAAACATATGAAAACTGATAAGGCACCTGGTCCAGATGGTTTCAATGGGTTGTTTGTCAAAAAGTGTTGGCACATTATAAAGGATGACTTCATTAACTTGTGCAAGGATTTTCATAAGGGTCAAGTTTCTCTGGAAAGTATTAATAGCTCCTTTATAACCTTGATTCCAAAGAGTTTGTCTCCAGAAACAGTGAATGATTTTAGACCAATCTCACTGACAAATACTTGTCTGAAATTTCTGACAAAGTTGGCTGCTAACAGACTTCAGATTCAAATTACAAGGTGCATTCATGAAAATCAGTATGGGTTCATAAGGGGTAGAACTATTCAAGACTGTTTAGCATGGACTTTTGAATACCTACATCAATGTCACAAATCTAAGAGGAAAGTTATTGTGTTAAAGCTGGATTTTGAAAAGGCCTTTGATACAATTGAACACAAAGCCATTATCAAGATAATGGAACTTAAAGGGTTTGATCCAATATTTATTAATTGGGTGATTGAGATTCTTTCTTCTGGTTCATCTGCAATTCTGTTGAATGGGGTTCCTGGTAAAACTTTTGTATGCAAAAGAGGGGTCAGACAGGGAGATCCTTTATCTCCTCTTTTATATGTTCTGGGTGGGGATCTTCTACAAAGTTATGTCAATCATGCATACAGAGAAGGGAGATTAAAGGCACCAATTCCAAATAGAGGAAGTAATGACTATCCTATAGTGCAATATGCAGATGACACTATTATTATGTTACCTGCTGAGCTTGAGCAATTACAGATATTGAAAGAGGTTCTTGGGGAGTATACAGCTTTCACTGGTCTCAAAGTTAATTATCACAAGTCTTCACTCATACCAATAAATGTTTCCCAGTTAGAAGCTGAGGCACTATCAGCACAGATACAATGTAATATTGCCTCCATGCCATTTCCATACCTTGGTATTCCAATGGGCACAACCAAACCAACAATCAGGGATCTCTCTCCACTCACTGATAGAATTGAAAGAAGGCTTACTGCTTCAGCATCTTTCTTGTCTTATGGAGATAGATTAATTCTGGTTAATTCTGTTCTGTCATCCATGCCTATTCATTTTCTTAGTACATTGGATATACCAGATGGAGTGATTGATGTGATTGATAGAGCCAGAAGGAATTGCTTGTGGAGGAAAAGAAAGGATGATGAGAAAGTGCACTCTCTGGCCTCCTGGGATATGGTATGCAAACCAAAGAATAAAGGAGGCTTAGGTATCATTAATCTGAAGATTCAGAACAAGTGCCTCATGATGAAGCAGCTCCATAAATTCTACAATAATGTGGATCTTCCTTGGGTCAAACTAATAAGGAACTCATACTATTATAAAGAGGCACCACATGCTGTCATTGTTTGTGGTTCATTTTGGTGGAGGAACATTATGAAAATGTTTGATTTATACAGGCAATTGACAAATTGCAAGCTTGGTTCTGGAGAGACTATTCTTTTCTGGTCAGATAATTGGAATGATGGGGTACTACAAGATATTTTCCCAGACTTTTTTCTTTTGCAAGGGACACATACATTTCAGTCAAAGAGGCATTGCAAATTATTGACCCTGCACAGGCTTTTCATCTGCCTATTTCTGCTGAGGCTGCTACTGAATTAAGAACACTTCAACATATGCTAGCAGGTGTAGTTACCTCAGATCAAGATGATCAATGGCTTATTACAAGCAATAAATCAGGAGACTTTGTTCCAAGTCAAGTATACAGATTGAGTTTTCAACATATCAATTCACACTTTCCATCGCAATGGATCTGGAAAAGCAAGTGTACCTCTAAGCACAAATTCTTTGCTTGGCTTATATTACATGATAGAATCAACACCAAGGATATGTTAAGGAGAAGACATTGGCAAGTTACCTCTGATCATAGTTGTGTCTTATGTGTTGCTGATGCTCTAGAAGATTGGTCACATTTATTCTTTGAATGCACTTTCAGTGTAAGAGTTTGGATATACTTACAAATCAATTGGACATCAGGTTCTGGACCAGAAATGTTGAAAAACACGAAGAAACGTTTTAAGGGGCCTTGTTTTGTGGAAATTATTATTTTGGCCTGCTGGAATATATGGAAACAGAGGAATAATAAGATCTTCAAGGATATACAACCAACCTTTAGAAGTTGGAAGGAGGGTTTCTTTTCTGATATTACTCTACTTAAGCATAGAGTAAAAGAGAGTACTGTTCCCATCTTGTCATCATGGATTGACAATTTGTTGTAAATAGTTAGAATCTAGTTGTGTTCTTTTTGTAATTTTTGTACATACTTTATGCTTTGAGTAATAAAAGGCTGTGGGGGGCTCCCCTGCAGTAGTTAGTTTCAAAAAAATGTCCTTGTATTTTTATGCTACATCGACGTCCTTATCGGAAAACACGTTGAGTGGGGGGAACGATTGTTTTTCCTGTTCTCTGAGCTGGGGATTTTTTTCCTGCTTGCACAAGGTCTCGTCCTCTACATTTTTTATATGACTTCTTAATACAACGCTGATGGTCTGATGGCATATTAGCCACATGTGATGATGGTCGCTCAAGCATGTCCACAAAGTGTTGTCTAGTTTTCGGATCAATTTTCTCCTTTGGATGGGGTTGCACCGATGCGAAATGGCTATTCACTTGGCAGGAGCCTCCTTGGATTTCTTCGTTGCACGTGCTTTCTTCCGAGTAGTACTAGTCGAGGGAGCGGTGGTCTTCCGTTTTTGCACCTAGTACTTAGTGGGCGGAGTCGGTTGACGCGCTAGAGATCGAGATGGACTCGCGCTAGGGTCCCTCTCGAGGAGGGGTGGGCATAGAGGTGGATTGCTACTCGGAGGAGTTGGTGGCCTTGGCGCCGAGTCTGGAAACATGATGTTTTCCTTTGTCCATAGAATAATACCATGCATTACTTCTCCTATTGTAGTCTCCCCTTCACTTGCAGGGATGTTAAGTTCCAGTGTCTCATATCCCTTTAGAACTTCATCCACCCGACACGAGCATAGCCAACTGGAATCTGACAGCCATGGAAGCATGCTCCACGTTCAGAAGGTAAAGCAAAACTGACCGCAACCTTCATCGATATGTTCTTCATTGACTGAAGTATCTCATAATTTTTCCTCTCCGTGATATCATCCACGGGATAGCGAGGCATCGATGCATCATCCATCAGTGCATCTTCAACCCGAACCCTGTGGAGGCCATGCTGCTTTTCTGGTAAGATGGGCCGCTACTATCGAATGCACGATCTTGTTTCCGCTGAGATGCCCTTTGCTGGCTAATTGCGTCTAGTTGCTCATGTTGTCGCATTAATATGTATTCCAATTCATCGTTCTTTATTTCTATCTTCCGGAACCGGTCTGCCTCCTGTTGCTTTTTTGTCTGACGGCTTCTATAACTATCATTCCACTCAGAAAACCCAGTACTCCATGGAACATCAGTGCCTTTGCCTCGTGTTCGTCCTGGGTGTTCAGGATTCCCGAGAGCGCATGTCAGCTCGTCGTTCTCTCTCTCGGGCTGGAACATTCTCGCTCGAACATTGGTTATTTCATTAAGAGCATCTCTAGCAGAGCCCGTAAACACGTTCACCGAACTCGTGTTTGCGGGTCGGAAAAATATTGGCGCAGAGCAGAACCCGTAAAACACGAACTAAAAGAATTGCATTTCAAATATCGCGGGGAAATTGGTTGATGATCATATATATATATATAGATGGATTTGATGCTCCGATTAAACATTATAAGTTACATAATTAGATAAGAAAACCTAAATTACTTAGTAAACCTAACTGCGCTAACTAGTTTGAAGAAAAATGCGTCCTAATTGGCCTCTATACGTGGCGGTGACGGTGGTGGCGGAGCGTCGAGGCGGACGGCCGCGGCGACGCTGGTGAGGAGCTTCACTCCTCGGCGTCAAGCTCGAGTTTGACGTGGCGGACGCGCTCCTCCCGACACGCCGCCTCATACTCGCGCAGTTGGCAGACGGCGTCCGCCTCATCCCGGCGGAAGCGAGCGCGGGCCTCCGCCGCGGAGATCGCCGCCACCTGTGCGACCGCGGCGTCCTCCTCGTTGGAGCCCTGGACGTAGTCGCCCGCCGAGAACATCGGTGAACACGCGGGGATGAGCTCCTCTTTGGCGGAGCTCTCGTCGACGGGGGGCCGTGGTGGGCGACTCGAGCCGCCTGACGACGAGCCCTCTCCGCCATTGGCGTACCTCGCCAGCTTCCCTACGGGCGTGATCCCCCAGTTCGTCCACCCCGGCAGGCGCTGTGCTTGCGCGCGCCCTCTGACCGGTTCCACTTTCGGCGTTCCGCATCGGTGCGGAACACGGGAGGCCGCGGCGGCGAGTCCCTGCCACCCAATCCCGCGCTGATCCCTGCTGAGCCACCACGGGAGGCCATCGCGTCGCGGAGGAGGGGGGAGTGGTGGCCGCTGCGAGCTGGATTGCTCGCTGGAGCAGAAGCAGGCGGTGGCGGAATGACTGGAAGAGGCGGAGGGGAGTAGGGTTTGGAAACCGAACTCCCCTCCGCGGCTCCTTTTAATACTTAGTGGCCACGGAGTTTCTCGGGCCCCCGAACTCATTTTACGAGCCAGTCCGTGAGTTCGGGCTCCGTTCTAGCCCAATTTCGGCCTGAACCTGTATTTACGACGGACTATTTCGGTTTTAGCCGCTTTTACGGTTACTGTTAGAGATGCTCTAACAAGGTCTTCGGTGGGTTTTTCAATTTGTTTCTTTCCAATAATGCACTGCACTTTTTCTGGGTCCAACGATCCCCCATGCCCATAAAAATTGTGCTTGGACCGTTCGAGCCAACCTGTTGTCCTAGAGTGATGCCTTTAGGAATCACGGCGGCCTCAGTTTGATCCCACTTAGGCATGGCACTCTTGTAGCCACATGTCCCCATAACATGGTGATATTTCTTTTTCGTAGCATTTGCCTTATTTTTGGCCGACCTTTGCAGAGCTTGATGATGTCTTGTACTCCACAAATGCATCCAAGTGATTTTTTTATCTTCTCTAGTGGTCTTGTGAATGTTGGAGTTCTTTGTTTCTTGATATAGTCATTGTATAATCTTTTCGTGAAGGTCTGGAATTGTGTGGCCATCTTCTTAAGAGTCCACTCCTTGACTTTCGACATAACTGTTAGCTCTTTGCTCTCTGGCGGTAGGTTGAAATGTGACAAGAGTGTATCCCAAAGCAAATCTTTTGAACTTTGGTCGACATATCTAACTCCATCTGCCTTTGGCATATTCTATTCTCGAGTGGTGATCGAGATGTTGTCTCTAACAATAACTCCGCATTTATTTACAAATAAATGTACGTTCTCTTTGGGAGCAATCGGTTCGCCATCTTTAGTGACTTCGTCGATCGTGAACCTTTGATGATCAATTAATGCATTTAGTCATGAGAGGCTTAATTAATATACCTTGCTGGACTTTGTTAAGGGTCCAACATTTTCTTCGTCATCATTGTTTGTTTGTCATTCGTCTCTTCGATCTAGCTCCATTCCCTCACCGGTGTCGTTCAAAAATTGTGAGCCGCTATCTAACTCCACCGGCTATAATATGTAACAGTGCATGTTCGGCTGCTTCATCGTCTCTACCGCGGTCCCCACTTAACTAATCCAGAAGAAGGATAAAACAATTTAGTATCAAGATTGCATATTTCTATTTATATTTATGACCACATATCTTACTAATTACACTAAGATTGCATATATATAATTCTAACTATATTGATCTAACTAAATTGACCTAACTAACTTGAAAAATAATTCTAATGCAATTGAAAATATTTCTACTATTTCTATTTCTAGCAATTTTATTTCACTATTGACAAATATTTCTACTAATTCTATTTCTAATTCTAGCTTGTATATTTGGTAATATTACAAATATTTCTCCATGATTTATATAGAGTAATTTAATTTAACTAACTTTCTCATATATTGTACTATTAGAAAGAACCATAGTTCACTTCCCTAGAAAGAAAAGGCCAAGAATTGTGATGATGAGATCATCGCTTCAAAAGCTAATTACTTTCGAGTGGGTGTTCCAACCTTTTGGTTTGATATACTAAAATAAGGGCATTCTGTTGGAGATATGCCCAAGAGGCAATAATAAAGTGGTTATTATAATATCTTTGTGTTTATGATAAATGTTTATATACCATGCTATAATTGTATTAACTGAAACATTGATACATGTGTGTTATGTAAACAACAAGGAGTCCCTAGTAAGCCTCTTGTATAACTAGCTTGTTGATTAATAGATGATCATGGTTTCGTGATCATGAACATTGGATGTTATTAATAACAAGGTTATGTCATTAGTTGAATGATATAATGGACACACACCCAAATGAGCGTAGCATAAGATCAAGTCATTAAGTTCATTTGCTATAAGCTTTCAATACATAGTTGTCTTAATCCTTCGACCATGAGATCATGTAAATCACTTACACCGAAAGGGTACTTTGATTACATCAAACGTCATTGCGTAAATGGGTGACAATAAAGGTGGGATTAAGTATTTGGAAAGTGTGAGTTGAGGCATATGGATCAACAGTGGGATTTGTCCATCCCGATGACGGATAGATATACTCTGGGCCCTCTCGGTGGAATGTCATCTAATTAGCTTGCAAGCATATGAATAGTTCATAAGAGATCACATACCACGGTACGAGTAAAGAGTACTTGTCGGTAACGAGGTTGAACAAGGTATGGAGATACCGATGATCAAACCTCGGACAAGTAAAATATCGCGAGACAAAGGGAATTGGCATCGTATGTAAATGGTTCAATCGATCACTAAGTCATCGTTGAATATGTGGGAGCCATTATGGATCTCCAGATCCCGCTATTGGTTATTGCTCGGAGAGGAGTCTCGACCATGTCTGCATAGTTCGCGAACCGTAGGGTGACGCGCTTAAGGTTCGATGTCGCATAAGTAGATTTGAGTATGGTATGGAGACGAAGTTTGTTCGGAGTCTTGGATGTGATCCAGGATGTCACGAGGAGGTCCGGAAGAGTCCGGAGAATAAGATTCATATAAGGGAAGTTGATTTCGGGTTTCGGAAATGTTCGGGATTGTTCCGGTGTTGACTGGAAGGTTCTAGAAGGTTCTGGAAGGTTCCACCATGGGGCCCACGACCCGGGAGGCCCACCGTGGGCCGAGGGGATGCTCCCTGGCCTAATGGGCCAGGGGCACTTGGCCCCAAGGCCCAGGCGGCCAACCCCTAGGGTTTCCCAAAATCCTAGGGGGGCCCCTCCCCCCCTTGGCCGCCGCCCCCTAACCCTAGATGGGAAAGGGGCCACCAGGCCAGCCCCCTATATAAAGAGGGGAGGGGTGGCCGGCCAACCCATCCCCCATTGCCTCCTCCTCTCGGCCGCCTCCCTCCACCATACGCTGCCGGGCTTAGGCGAAGCCCCAGTTTTTCTTCCTCCACCACCACCACCACGCCGTCGTGCTGCTGGACGTTGGAGGAGATCTACCACACCTCCGCTGCCCGCTGGAACGGGAGAGGAAGGAGCTTCATCGACACCGTACGCGCGACCGAGTACGGAAGTGCTGCCGGATTGCAGCATCGGGGACGATCGTCTACACCAACAACGAGATTAATCTCGTAGGCTTTGGAATCTTCGAGGGTTAGTCTCATCTCCATCTCGTTGCTTAGATCTAGTAGATTGGATCTTGGGTGTTCCATAGATTAGATCTGTTGGTTTTATTCGCTTGCGGTAGGAAAATTTTTGTTTTCTATGCAACGAACCCCATCAGTGGTATCAGAGCCACGTCTATGCATAGATCTGTTGCACGAGTAGAACACAATGTTTTGTGGGCGGTGATGCTTTTGTTGCTTTAGTTTGTGTACTTTGCTTCTTGCGGGATGGTGGGATGAAGCGGCCCGGGCTAACTTTACATGACCGCGTCTCATGAGACTTGCTCCACGCTTGACATGCAACTTGTATTGCATAAGTGGCTTTGCGGGTGTCTGTCTCTCCCACCATAGTGAAGATTGTAATTTGCACTTCTATTGTCAACACTAGTATCACCGTTGTGGTTCATGTTCGTAGGTAGATTGGATCTTACTCGAAAACCTAAACCACGTAAAAGATGCAAACCAAATTAGAGGCGTCTAACTTGTTTTTGCAGGGTTTGGTGATGTGATATGGCCATTATGTGATGATGATTATATTCGATGTATGAGATGTTCATTGATGTATTATGGCAACCGGCAGGAGCCTAATGGTTGTCTTTAATTTTTGTTAAAGACCTGCGTGTCTATTCATCATGTAATAGCTTTATTCCAAGTAGTTGTTATAGTAGCTATAAGTGATGGACAACCATGAAGCGGCGCCATGACCTTGACGCCATGCTGGTGATGATGGAGATCATGTCCGTGCTTTGGAGATGGAGATCAAAAGCACAAGAAGAAAGGCCATATCATATCACACATTATGAATTGCATGTGATGTTAATCCTTTTATGCATCTTATTTTGCTTAGATCGCGACGGTAGCATTATAAGATGATCCCTCTCACTAAATATCAAGATAATAAAGTGTTCATCCTTAGTATGCACCGTTGCTAAGACTTGTCGTTTCGAAGCATCTCGTGATGATCGGGTGTGATAGACTCTACATGTGCATACAACGGGTGCAAGCCAGATTTGCACACGCGGATACTAAGGTTGCCTTGACGAGCCTAGCATGTACAGACATGGTCTCGGAACACGGGATACCGAAAGGTAGAGCATGAGTCATATGAATGATATGATGAACACTTTGAGTGTTCGCCTTTGAAACTACATCTTTTCTCGTGAAGATCGGACTTGGTGTAGTGGATTTGGTTCGTGTAATCACTAAGACAATGCGAGGGATGTTGTTTTGAGTGGGAGTTCACCTAGTTAATTTAAGAATTAAAACTGAACTCATTTTATCATAAACTTAGTCTAAACTCTTTGCAAATATGTTGTAGATCATGGCGCCCCCCATCAATTTTAACCGGTTCCTAGAGAAAGAAAAGCTTAAGGGCAATGGTAGCAACTTCACGACTGGTCCCGTCATGTGAGGATTTTCCTCACTGCGTGAGCAGGCAATTTGTGCTCGAAGCACCGCTAGGTCCCCCACCACCTCCTGCAGTGTCCGAGGACATAAAGAATGTTTATGAGACTCGGGTAACTCAGTTCAGTGTGCCATCCTGTGCAGTTTAGAGGCAGAGCTCCAAAAGCGTTTTGAGCACCACGACCCATGTGAGATGATGCGTGAGCTCAAACTTATCTTTGAGACTCATGCAGCCGTGGAGAGCTATGAGGCCTCGAAACAGTTCTTTAACTGCATAATGGAAGAGGGCAGCTCCGTTAGTGAGCACATGTTCGCCATGTCCGGACATGCGAAGAAGCTCAGTGACTTGGGGATTGTGATCCCTAACAAGCTGGGTATTCATCGTGTCCTCCAATCACTGCCACCAAGTTACAAGAACTTCGTGATGAACTACAACATGCAGAACATGAACAAAGAGTTACTGAACTCTTCTCCATGCTGAAGTCTGCTGAAGTAGAAATTAAGAAGGAGAACCAAGTGTTGATGGTCAACAAGACCACCAGTTTCAAGAAGCAGGGCAAGCCTAACAAGGGAACTTCAAGAAGGGCGGCAAGAAAGTTGCAGCGCCTCTGAGAAGCCTAAGGCTGGTCCTAAGCCGAGACTGCTACTACTGCCGGGGAAGGCACAAGCGGAACTGCCCCAAATACTTGGCCGATCGAAGCGGCCATGCCAAAGAAAGGTATATTTGATATACATGTTATAGATGTCTATCTTACTGGTTCTCGTAGTAGTGCCTGGGTATTTGATACTGGTTCGGTTGCTCACATTTGTAACTCGAAACAGGAACTGCGGAATAAACGAAGCCTGGCAAGGGACGAGGTGACGATGCGCGTTGGAAATGGATCCAAGGTCGATGTGATCGCCGTTGGCACGCTCCCCCTACATCTACCTTCGGGATTAGTTTTAAACCTCAATAATTGTTATTTGGTACCTGCGTTGAGCATGAACATTATATCTGGATCTTGTTTAATGCAAGATGGTTATTCGTTTAAGTCTGAGAATAATGGTTGTTCGATTTATATGAATAATGTCTTTTATGGCCATGCACCTGAGATGAATGGTTTATTCTTGTTAAATCTCGATAGTAGTGATACACATGTTCATAACATTGATGCTAAGCGAATTAAATTGAATGATAATTCTACTTATATGTGGCACTGTCGTCTTGGTCATATTGGAGTGAAGCGCATGAAGAAACTCCATTCCGATGGACTTCTTGAGTCACTTGACTTTGAGTCACTTGACGATGCGAAGCATGTCTAATGGGAAAAATGACTAAGACTCCATTTTCTGGCACAATGGAGCGAGCTACAGACTTATTGGAAATCATACATACCGATGTGTGCGGACCAATGAGTGTAGCATCGCGCGGTGGTTATCGTTATGTTCTAACCTTCACGGATGATCTGAGTAGATATGGGTATATTTACTTTATGAAACACAAGTCCGAGACTTTTGAGAAGTTCAAGGAATTCCAAAGTGAAGTAGAAAATCAACGTAACAAGAAGATTAAGTTTCTGCGTTCTGATCGCGGAGGCGAATATCCGAGTTATGAGTTTGGCATGCATTTAAAGAAATGCGGAATACTTTCACGGTTGACACCGCCGGGAACACCACAGCGCAATGGTGTGTCCGAACGTCGTAATCGAACTCTCTTAGATATGGTTCGTTCTATGATGTCTCTTACCGATTTGCCATTATCGTTTTGGGGCTATGCTTTAGAGACAGCCGCATTCACTTTAAATAGGGCACCATCTAAATCCGTTGAAACGACACCGTATGAATTATGGTTTGGGAAGAAACCTAAGCTGTCGTTCCTTAAAGTTTGGGGTTGCGATGCTTATGTAAAGAAGTTACAACCTGACAAGCTAGAACCCAAAGCGGAGAAATGCGTCTTCATAGGATACCCTAAAGAAACAATTGGGTATACTTTCTATCACGGATCCGAAGGCAAAATCTTTGTTGCCAAGAACGGATCCTTTCTTGAGAAGGAGTTTCTCACTAAAGAAGTGACTGGAAGAAAAGTAGAACTCGACGAGGTTGATGAACCTTCTCTCATAGATCAGAGTAGCGCAGTGCCGGAAGAAGTTCCTGTGCAGCATACACCGATAGGAGAGGAAGCAAATGATGATGATCATGAAACTTCGAACGAGGAAGCTACTGAACCTCGCAGATCGACGAGGGAACATACCACTCCTGATTGGTATGATCCCTGTCTAAATGTCATGATTGTGGACAACAATGATGAGGACCCTGCGACATATGAAGAAGCGATGATGAGCCCAGATTCCAACAAATGGCAAGATGCCATGAAATCCGAAATGGGATCCATGTACGATAACAAAGTATGGACTTTGGTAGACTTACCTGATAGCCGCAAGGCTGTCGAGAATAAATGGATCTTCAAGAGAAAAACAGATGCTGATGGTAATATTACTGTCTATAAAGCTCGACTTGTCGCAAAGGGTTTCCCACAAATTCAAGGAGTTGACTACGATGAGACTTTCTCACCTGTAGCGAAGCTAAAGTCTGTGAGGATTTTGTTAGCAATAGCTGCATTTTTCGATTATGAGATTTGGCAGATGGATGTCAAAACGGCGTTCCTTAATGGTGACATTGAGGAAGAGTTGTATATGGTACAACCCAAAGGTTTTGTCGATCCTAAAAATGCTGACAAGGTATGCAAACTTCAGCGTTCCATTTATGGACTGAAGCAAGCATCCCGGAGTTGGAACCTACGCTTTGATAGAGTGATCAAAGATTTTGGTTTTATACGGACTCATGGTGAGGCCTGTATTTACAAGAAAGTGAGTGGGAGCTCTGTAGCGTTCCTGATATTATATGTAGATGACATATTATTGATTGGGAATGATATAGAACTTTTAGGCAGCATTAAAGGTTATTTGAATAAGTCTTTTTCAATGAAAGACCTTGGTGAAGCAGCATACATTTTAGGCATCAAGATTTATAGAGATAGATCAAGACGCCTAATAGGCCTTTCACAAAGTACATATCTGGACAAGATTCTAAAGAAGTTTAGAATGGATGAAAGCAAGAAAGGGTTCTTGCCTATGTTGCCAGTAAGGTCTTGAGTAAGACTCAAGGTCCGGCTACGGCAGATGAAAGAGAGGATGAGCAAGATCCCCTATGCTTCGGCAGTAGGCTCTATCATGTATGCCATGCTGTGTACTAGACCAGATATCGCACATGCGTTAGTTTGACCAGCAGATATCAAAGTGATCCAGAAATGGAACACTGGACAGCGGTCAAGAATATCTGAAGTACTTGAAAAGGACTAAGGATATGTTTCTTTGTTATGGCGGTGACCAAGAGCTCGTTGTAACCAGTTACACCGATGCAAGTTGGAACACCGATCCCGATGACTCTAAGTCTCAGTCTGGGTACGTGTTTTTATTGAATGGTGCGGCAGTAAGCTGGAGCAGTTCCAAGCAATGCACGGTGGCGAAATCTTCAACAGAATCTGAATATATAGCGGCTTCAGAGGATTCATCGGAAGCGGTATGGATGAAGAGGTTCATTGTTGAGCTTGGTGTGGTTCCTAGTGCATTGGACCCGCTAGTCATTTATTGTGACAACACGGGTGCCATCGCCAATGCAAAGGAACCAAGGTCACACAAGAAGCTGAAGCATATCAAGCTGCGTTTTCATTCGATTCGCGAGTACATCGAAGATGGTGAAGTAGAGATTTGCAAAGTACACACGGATCTGAATGTTGCAGATCCGTTGACTAAAGCTCTCCCAAGGGCAAAGCATGACCAACACCAGAATGCCATGGGTGTTAGGTACCTTACAATGTAATCTAGATTATTGACTCTAGTGCAAGTGGGAGACTGTTGGAGATATGCCCAAGAGGCAATAATAAAGTGGTTATTATAATATCTTTGTGTTTATGATAAATGTTTATATACCATGCTATAATTGTATTAACTGAAACATTGATACATGTGTGTTATGTAAACAACAAGGAGTCCCTAGTAAGCCTCTTGTATAACTAGCTTGTTGATTAATAGATGATCATGGTTTCGTGATCATGAACATTGGATGTTATTAATAACAAGGTTATGTCATTAGTTGAATGATATAATGGACACACACCCAAATGAGCGTAGCATAAGATCAAGTCATTAAGTTCATTTGCTATAAGCTTTCAATACATAGTTGTCTTAATCCTTCGACCATGAGATCATGTAAATCACTTACACTGAAAGGGTACTTTGATTACATCAAACGTCATTGCGTAAATGGGTGACAATAAAGGTGGGATTAAGTATTTGGAAAGTGTGAGTTGAGGCATATGGATCAACAGTGGGATTTGTCCATCCGATGACGGATAGATATACTCTGGCCCTCTCGGTGGAATGTCATCTAATTAGCTTGCAAGCATATGAATAGTTCATAAGAGATCACATACCACGGTACGAGTAAAGAGTACTTGTCGGTAACGAGGTTGAACAAGGTATGGAGATACCGATGATCAAACCTCGGACAAGTAAAATATCGCGAGACAAAGGGAATTGGCATCGTATGTAAATGGTTCAATCGATCACTAAGTCATCGTTGAATATGTGGGAGCCATTATGGATCTCCAGATCCCGCTATTGGTTATTGCTCGGAGAGGAGTCTCGACCATGTCTGCATAGTTCGCGAACCGTAGGGTGACGCGCTTAAGGTTCGATGTCGCATAAGTAGATTTGAGTATGGTATGGAGACGAAGTTTGTTCGGAGTCTTGGATGTGATCCAGGATGTCACGAGGAGGTCCGGAAGAGTCCGGAGAATAAGATTCATATAAGGGAAGTTGATTTCTGGGTTTCGGAAATGTTCGGGACTGTTCCGGTGTTGACTGGAAGGTTCTAGAAGGTTCTGGAAGGTTCCACCATGGGGCCCACGACCCGGAGGCCCACCGTGGGCCGAGGGGATGCTCCCTGGCCTAATGGGCCAGGGGCACTTGGCCCCAAGGCCCAGGCCGGCCAACCCCTAGGGTTTCCCTGGGGGATCAACTTGGGGGAGGGGAAAGCCCCTCTCCCCCTTGGCCGCCGCCCCCTAACCCTAGATGGGAAAGGGGGCCACCCTGGCCGGCCAGCCCCCTATATAAAGAGGGGAGGGGTGGCCGGCCAACCCATCCCCCATTGCCTCCTCCTCGCCTCTCCCTCCACCATACGCTGCCCGGGCTTAGCGAAGCCCTGCAGTTTTCTTCCTCCACCACCACCACCACGCCGTCGTGCTGCTGGACGTTGGAGGAGATCTACCACACCTCCGCTGCCCGCTGGAACGGGAGAGAAGGAGCTTCATCGACACCGTACGCGCGACCGAGTACGGAAGTGCTGCCGGATTGCAGCACCGGGGACGATCGTCTACACCAACAACGAGATTAATCTCGTAGGCTTTGGAATCTTCGAGGGTTAGTCTCATCTCCATCTCGTTGCTTAGATCTAGTAGATTGGATCTTGGGTGTTCCATAGATTAGATCTGTTGGTTTTATTCGCTTTGCGGTAGGAAAATTTTTGTTTTCTATGCAACGAACCCCTTCACATTCTTCAATATTATATATTGATGTTTTTCTTTAGCCATTTTCGAGGTAATATTGATGTGCAAAGGCGTGTGCAAAGATGCAAAAGAAATATCAAGTTTTGCAGGTTACATAGAAAATAGCGACCACCGGTACGGTGGGACGCGACCATACCACGCGCCCATACCACTTCCTTGGCCAGAAGATGGAAGGAAGCAAAGTTGCGTCGAAGAGTACAGAGAAGATGGAGACCACCCGTACCGGGGAATCCTCCCGTACTGGCTGTCCGTACCAGCTTCGACAGAAGTTGCGAATTTTCGGAATTGTTACGGAAAGAATGGCGACCGCTCGTACAAGGGACTACGCCAGTACCAAGTGCACCACCACATATCGACTCCGATCCTGTAGCGAAGGTGCTCAGTACGGGCGTGGTGTGCCCGTACCATCCCTGTACCGACCACCGGTTCATATAACTGCCCAGGGAAGAGCTAAACCTAAACCTAATACATTCATATTCCATCTCTTCTTCCACCCGACTCAAAACCAGCCCCATTGGATCTTCAAATCTATTCGTTTTTATTCGATTCCTCGCACTTATCAATCCAAGATAGATTTCTCCTTCGATCCCCAGCTTATTTTCAGCAAATTCATGTCCTAGCTCTTGCCATTATGAATCTAGACTTAGGTCTTATTATGAACTTAATCGTCTTAATGGGAATCTTAGACTTTGAAATTTTAGGAGATTATTTTGTAGTATGTGTTGAGGATCATTCCATCCTCATTTATATCGGATCAAATTTTATGGAAAAAGCTTAAAAACAGGTGGAGGCTCAGTGTCCTCCAACCTCCAGCTCGCGCGTTTGACGCGTGTCCTGATGGGGCCCACCTTATCTCTTCAATTGGCATATCCCTTTTCTTCTTCGCAACGTGAACCTCTATCCCCAAATTCCGTTGATGTTGTTCCAAAAAAAAAACAAAGAAATCCCGCCGTTGCGCCCTTGGTGATGGCCTGACGTCGCCGCATACCCATGGCCACCCGCCGCCGCGCACCATGGATCCTCGCTGCCAAGCTCCCAACCTCGTAGTCCTCTATCGCGTGCCATGGCTACCCTGCCACCGCGTGCCATGGCTCCTTGCCGCCGGCCGCCAAAACTCGAAGTCCTCCGACGCTCCTCAACCTCGAGGGGTTTGATGCCGACCTTCTCCGCGTCGTCTTGTGCCCCAAGCGAGCTATTGTCGACCTCCATTGCGTGGTGCTCCGCAGTGAAGTCTCTGGCAGGTCCGTGTCCGTCAGGTCTTTTGTTTTTATTTTTAGTTGAATCGTTTTTTGCTTCAATGAAGCAAAAGCAGGTCTTTTTTTTCTTCAATGAAACATAAGTGGAATTTTAAGATAAAACTGGACATAGAAGTCGATCTACCGGTTCAATCTGGTTTGATCCAACGGTAGGGGACCCGGAGGCTGGGGGTTTGCAGCCTCTGAAGGATCCTCAACGCTGCCCTTTCTTTATTACCAGGTATATATAGATAATTACTCCCTCTTGTTTTTTTATTTAACTCAAAATCAGTACTCCAAATTAACTAAAAGAGATCGGAGAGAGTTAACAAAAAGAGACCGAAGGGAGTAGATATCAGTCAAACCCGAGCTGGACCAGGCCCAATATAAACCCTCGAAGACAGACGCGATCAGATTATTCAATCCAACTCCGATCACGATCCCTATTCGCCGCTCAATGCGGGAGCGATTCGCTCCCGCTCAAGCGACAGACGGTGTGGACCGGCCCAGTAGCGCCTCGCAGGTATGGTTTTTCCCTTTGTTTTCTGGTTTTTTGGGTTTTTCTCTGGTTTTTTCGGTTCTTGATGGTTTTTTTTGCTGCATTGGTTTGCTGATTTCGAAATTTGTTCAGATTTGTTTTTTGCTCTGATTTAAAAATGTTTATATTATAAGTTTGTTCAAATTCAAAATTTGTTCAAATTTGAAATTTGTTCAAATATGAATTTGATCAAATATGAATTTTGTTTGATTTAAAATTCTTTGTTTTAAACTAAAAAATTGTCAAATTTTGAACAATTTTCAATTTTAATAATTTTTTTTGTTTGAACAATTTTCAAATTTAAACATTTTAAAATTTTGAACTTTTTGACATCCGAACTTTTTGAGATTCAAACATTTTTTAATTCAAACTTTTTTTATTTTTAATTTTTTTCAGATTTGAACATTTTTAAAATTTAAACATCTTTAAAGATCTAAACTAAAAGGAAAGAAAAGGAAGAAGCAGTACCTTTTGTTGGACCCAGGTTTGGAGTGGCCCATGGAGAACCTCTTCAGGCGGAGCGAACGCTGCCTCCCGCTTAAAGCGGAGAGTAGGCGCTCCCAACTCCGATAGGGAATAGAGCTAGACTAGGGTTTGTCTCCGCCTTTATTATTCGGCCGAGACAACACGGCCATCTCCTATATCGATTGAAACGTACGGCGAATTTTCTCCACGAATCCCCTTGATAAGGCGAATTTTCACGGCGAGGCGACGAGGATCAGATCAAGAGATGGCGGGTAAGCAGGGCCGCAAGAAGAGGAGCTCCTCCAGAGCTCAGCTGCGTCCTTGCGGCAGCACCGTCTCCGGGTTGAAGAAGCCTGCGGCGGCGAAGGCGGCATCGGTTCCTCCGTGCAAGTACCACCTTTCGAAGGCAGAGGTCCAGTCGATTCTGAACCACATGCGGGAGCCTTTCTTCATTGGCAGCTACTTCGACAACTTGGACGAGGAGACCAAGAGGATCGTGCTCGAGGCGGCCGCCGAGCACGAGAAGATCGAGGACAGGTACGCCGTGTACCAGGAAAAAGTCCGCAAGGAGTATGCTGCCAAGGGCTTCGTCGCGCTCCCTTATGACTACGACGAGAGAAGGGCTGCAGTGAACGCCGCTAGTGAGGAGACCTTCCGCAGATTCGCCGCCCAGTACAATCCGGACGGAATCTAAGTAAGGTGCTGGGCTGCAACATGGGCGAAGAAGCTTTGAGATTTTCAGAAGATGCATCGTAGCACTGTTTGCCTATCTTGTTTTATTTCTCTATCTCTAGTCTCTCTCTATATGATAATGATGTAAGAATTGATCGCAAGAACTATGTTCTTTACCCAGTTGGAACTATGCTTATGTATGTTGACTAGACCTGGTGGACAATCTATGTTGGTCATATAGTCCTAAAAATAGGTGGAGAAAAACTCCAATTTGATGATCTATGAAGTTGCCCTGGATATGCGTTTTGGTCACGGACTTGCAAATCGTGAATTGTGGGTCAAGAAGTTGTGCTCCGCACGAGCGTTTTGGTCGGTTAATTTGCTGGCGTGGCAATTATTTTTTTGCAAATTGCCTCGTAAAAAGTCAAACTAAGGTGTAGAAAATCAGAAAAAACAAAATGTTAGGGGTCAGTTTGCAAAAAAAAACTATTTAGCCACGTCACCAAACTAACGGTCATTGTGACGGAGTGATCAAAACACTCGTGCGGGCTTCATGACCCAAAATTCATGATTTGCAAGTTCGTGACCAAAACGCACATCCGTGGCAACTTCATAGATGAAATTGGGGTTTTTCCTCAAATTGATGTCTCAACTTCATCTAGATACGGATATATCTCTAACTAAAATGCATCTAGATATATCCGTATCTAGATAAAAATAAGATACTCCTACCTATTTTTAGACGGAGGGAGGACATGATGTGGTCACTCTTTGGTTGTTATGTTTGCCATTATATGATTTGTCACTCTTTCGTTGATTTGAATAGAAGTACTTGTGACCATGGCGTGCATACTTTTAGGAAAACTCTATGCTACAACCGGCTGATGCATCAGCGGGTTCGCTCGTTGACGACGCGAACAAAAAAAAGTTGGATCAAGCCTTATCTTTGTACTCTCGTTGTGGACCACTCATTGTTTTTCCCACCACGAGCAGAAGAGCAGATCCCGATGCAGAGCAAGCGAGGGAGAGGTTGAGCTCCACCACAACTCGTACCGTAGGTGACGCCGACGAAGCACCGTTGCTCATGGAGGAGGTCCTTCCCCAACCGCCACCACGAGCGGGCTGCCACTGCAGCAGTTCCGCCCACGCGCCGCCGCTACATGATTCGTTGCTGGCAACCTCAAATCAGGCATGTGGTGTCTCTATGGATATAATGTTCACAAGCAATTTTGGTAGGGAACTTCTCTGGTTGATATCGGGCATGCTAGATTTGCCACCGATGAGCTCGAATCAGACATCGTGCTGCTGCCATCGTCTTTGAGGAAGGCCAAGTTCTGGGATTTTATCGTTGTTACATACGATGTTGCTATTTGTTACATGTGTGTATCATTTTTGTTGCGTATAAATGAGCAAAGTAATACAAAATTGTCAGTGTATATGATACCGAGAAATTGCATCTATGTTTCTTGCGTGTTTCTGTAATGTTGGATGATTTAGGTAAATTTGTTGGATATACAGCAGAAAAATGATGCAAACGATGTAACATTTTTTAAATGTTACGTACACAGAGTAAAAATATTACGTTGGAAATTATATTTCCATTGGCGAATTTTTTGTACCATAATTTGGGTCCTTGACAGATTATAGAAAAAAAATGTTGAAGTCAGATGTTACATAGTGTGAAAAAATTGATGCTTTTGTATCATAATTGGACCCGCGAGACTCGTTGAGTTAAGTGGATCTGACGCTAGGGGACTCAGCTGATGGATCCGTATTTTTCATCCGGTTGTACGCTATAGCTCGCCATACTTTTAACACGTTTACCATCGATAAACTTGTCTATAATTTACTAGGGGGGGACTATATATCTTTGTGATTCATGTCTGCTCTTCCAATATATGCTATGACAAGATGCCAGCCTTGTGGAGACACTGTTCTGTTGATCAGAACGGAATATCCATAATGTTTACATGCCTAAGCAAAAGCAATATGGATTTGAGAGCAATGCCAATGAAAACTCGTCTCGGACAACCATAAGACAGATGTAGAGTTAACCCTGCTCAGTCAGTTTATACTATAATATCATCTTAGACAATCTTGGTTAATTTGTTTCTTATGCAATTGTCATTATCAAGTTAATTGCCAAGATTCATAAACCGGTGTTTCGTTTTGCAGGATATTTACTTCATTTTGGAGAGTTACCGTCTAGTGGCTTGTCCCGTCACAGCCTTGTTGATTTGAATTGTACACAAGATCACGTAAGCTATCAAGGAACAGAGTTCATTACTAGTTGTGCTCTGATGCTAAATGTGCATGTCTACTCTTTTTTTTTAGATAAAAGGCACTCAAGTGCCCAACTTTGAATTAACAAAGCCACCAATGACAAAAACGATACAAAGTGCTGAACCCAGCTTACAGAACAACATCACACACCCACACAAACTACCGAAGAAGCTACAACCGGAAGCGTGATCAACGATCTCAGCCAAAACGCCTACGAGACTCGGAGAAGAGCTGGAGTCTACAGTGTCGGGCCGGAGCTCACTCGAGAGCGCTGCCGGCGAATGTAACCGTGCTTTTTTTGCCTGGAGTTTGCTGGATTATCGGTGGTATTCGATCGTGCGCACCCATGATTTTATTCCGGCCGATTGGTTTTGGAGGGAGCAGCGCGAAGCTCTGGTCTGTGTTAGCATCAAGAGACATTTTGGTCCATGATGCAGTCAGATGAAGGGAATAACATGAAGGCCGGAGCGGAGGAATAGCTAAGGGAGGTTCAAGTCTCCACGTTGTCGAGAGACTTTCTTGGTGTCCCGGGCTTCGCAGCAGTCATATGGAAGTAGTGGCGGCAGCACAGGTGAAGTTCAGAGTCCTACCTTTCAGGGTGAAAACCCAGGTCTGCCTTGCACTGGCAATGGCCTTGTTGGAGGCATTGTTTTGAGAGCGGGGACTATCTTCAGGGTGAAAACCTAAGATCTTTGGCCAGGCAACGACAGCGCTAGTGCAATGTTTTTTTCTTGGAGGCGTCGTTTCGTATTTCAGATGTTGTCTTGGTGGTGGTTGTATTGCTGTTGCTAAGCCTAGGATGCTATAGCGGGACTTTTGTTTCTTAGTTTTTTTTTCTTTTTTTGGTTGTGTGCATCCGTACCGTCATTAAGGTGTTGCGTTGTTGCAGGCTGGGTGTAATTGATATCTTTTGATATTAATATATTCCCTTTATCGAAAAAAATCAAATGGTGATTGTGTGTTCCGACAAAACAGTCAGCCCAAAGCAGTAATAAAATGGCAAGTGAAGGTACCATATAGTATCCCTGATGATTTGGCTATCTTATCTTTTCTCCCTTAGCTCCAATTGGCAGATCATTTCTCTGCTTATGTGTTTGGTGACAATGACTGAAAGCCTCCCAGCTGTCCCCCAACAAAGATTTGTCATACCGATTCAAACAAAATCGAGAAACCTCACGTTTCTTACGCTCAAACAACTTGTACGTACCTGATTGATTAACCATGCTCGGTTGAATTATACGGTCACAGAGAGGAAGAAACCTCAGTCATTTTCACACAATTATACGCAGAAAGACTTGGGTTAGACTTTCCAGCTAGAACGGTCCTTGTACAAACGTTCTTCTCTCTCCACGCGTTGCGTCACCGCGAGCCTGCTGCCGGCCGCTGCCGGCCGGGAACCAAGTCCGTCCGTCGCTCCCGCCATAATTTAAATCCCACAGGGCGCTAAATTTCCAGTCCTACCCCTCCTACTCTTAGTCAGCGACCAAAAACGGCTGCCCAATTCGGACATTTCAGCCTCTCGCCACCTGCTTCGGAAATCCAAGACCGTCGAAACAAAACCATCCCCATCGTCGAGTGTCCTGCTCACCGCGGGCGGCACGCGAGTCGACTCATCCAGCGCAGACATGGCAGCTCCGATGCCGACCTACTCTGCCGTCGTCGCGCACGCCTCCGCGTTCCTCGGCGAGCTCATCGCCGACCCGCTCCTCCGGCGCCACCTCCTCTCCGCCGCGGCCGCCGCGGACGGCGGCGGTGGCCAGCACACGGCCGCCACGCTCCAGGCACTCTCGCTCATCTCGGACGCGCTCGACACGGCCCCGTCCGCCTCGCCGTCGCCGTCCTCGCTCCGCGCCGCCGAGCGCCTCCTGCTGTCCCTCCCCGCGGCCACCCCGCTCTCCTGCCTCCTCTCCGCGATCGCCTCCGCCGCGCGGCGCCGCGGCGGGGCGCCCTCCGCCGCGTCCGCCGTGCTCGACCTCTTCGTCCTCGACCCGGCGCTCGCGCGCCACGAGCTCGCGCCCGCGGCCTTCGAGGCGCTCTTCGCGCCGCGCCTCCTCCCCGTCATGCGCCACTTCGCCACGCGCCGCGCGTCGGCCGCCGCCGCCGTGGCCTCCGCGGCGCAGTTCCGCGAGGACAGCAGGTCCGACGAGACGGCCGCGCTGTCGGCGATGAGGGTGCTGTCGCTCATGAGCGGCGCCCAGGCGCAGGAGATGAGGGGCCTGGAGCGCGAGTACGAGATGGTGCTCGACGTCAACTGCAAGGCCTACGCGCTCTACCTAAAGAAGATCCTCGAAACCGGAGAGACGGAAAGGCTGTCGCCGCCACCTCCTCCTCCGGAGCTTGTATTCACAGTCGGAGACGGCGGCATGAGCGCCGGCGACGAGGAAGCCTCGACGGACGCCGATGATGGGGCTCTCAGCTTCGTGCGGGACAATGTAACATTCTACATGCACACACACACACACACACACTACGTTCTTTCCACATTGATTTCAGCGTGCTCACCGTGAAGTTTTGCAGCCGATGTGGGCGGAGGCGGAGGGCGACCTGTACCCGCGGCAGGGGAGCATCAAGGGACGGAGGGAGCTGATGAGGCCGCCAAGCCTGTACCCGCAGCGCGTGTCGCCGCACCTCATAGTGCAGCAGCAAAGGCAGTCACCGCTGGTCGGAAGATCGGGAAGATGGAGCCCAGCACCTAGACTCCGGGAAGAGCCCTCGCCGGCCACGCCTTCGGATGACAGCACGGAGGATTCTTCCATCGAGCTCTACACCGGCAAACAGGTTTGTGCTAGTATATCTGAACCCTTTTTTTTTTCAGATGATGTCTGAACCTTGACGCGTTCTGAAACGACAGAAGTTTAAGTGGTGCTTTATAAGAGCATGTCTAACTTTATAAGAGCATGTCTAACAGATCTCTTATTTTTCTGCCCCTTAAAACACGAGTAAAGAGCACTGTATTCACTTTACGTCGGCCGAACACTCATCCGAGCTAGAAAGACCCCGTATCCCCACCCCGTAAAACAGAATCCTGTCTGTTTTCAGCGGTGGCGCGGGGGTGGCTATGGCAGCGGCGCGGGGAAAACAGTTGGAAATTATGAAATGTCTGCGCGCCCTAGTGAAATGGGATGAGGGGTTGGCCCTGTATTCAACCTCCCGCCCCGTAGCCAAAACTGTAAAAAAACGATGCGGGGGCCTGTTTTACGGGACGGTTTTGCTATGTCTTTCTTAAGTCTAAGTCACTTACAAAAAAGTGCTTGAGTTGCACTTTTCTGTTAAAAAAGTGCAATTGCACTTTGCACTTTTCTTTGAACTGCAGTTGCACTTTTCTGAGGTGACTGAGACTTAAGAAAATATCAGTCAACTTAGACATAGACACACCCTTTACGGGATCTGCTAGACGGCCGGGTAGCGCCCAACCACTTATTTCGGCGGTTATTATACGGGTAATTTGGCCCTTTTAAATGGTTTGTTAGACATGCTCTAAGCAGGACGTTCAATATAGAATCCGAGAGAATTAGCTGTACTAGCTAGATTAACACATTACTGCATGATTAATTTGGATGCCGGCCTAGGAAAATCTTCCAAGCAGGAGTAAGTACTAGTAGATAGAAGGAATTAGGCTCCATTTTTGCATTGCATTACAGTCCTCTTTGACTGACAATCTTGTCTTATTTAGATTTTAGAGCATCTGTATCCCTAGATGCTAAAGAGACGTTGAAGGTGAGAGAAATGGCTAGAACCAGTTCATTGAACTTTTCAATGAAAATTGAGGTGGTGGACTTCAACCCCACGTGACCATTCAAAAAAGACGCTCACCGTTTAGCACCGAGTGTAAGCTTATTCAGGGATTTTTTTAAAAAATTCCACTTGTTATAAGTTGAGCAGTTGAGTTAACTGTTTTTTTTCTAATCTCCGCAAACGACTCAAAATAATAACCAGGTTAACAATAAATCCATTGCAGATCAACGTAGTATTTTTTATTTTTTTTTTGAAATTTAGTATGATGGTACTCTGGTTTGCTTAATACTGTAACGTTCACTAACTGCATTTTTTTTGAAACCCACTGCAATTTATTACTCTAAATTAAACAAAGTTATGTACAAAAGAAAAAAAGGAGAAGAAAAAACAACCTATGTACATGGAAGATAAAAAAGAAAACGGGGGGATAAAGGCTCTAAGGAAGAGACCTAATCCAGGCAATCAACCTATCCTTATATTTCCCTTTGATCCTATATTGCAGCACTAAAGAGATGTCATGAATAAACTTCCCCTTCCACCTAGTGAAAGAGTAGGCCTCAACACTAAAGATCTTTCCATTTCTGAGCAACCAAATATTCCAACATGCCAGAATGAGCACTTCCATGAAAAAATGTTGAGCAAAACTCTTCCTTGTTCCTACCAAAACCTGTTGCATATCCTCACTACCAGTCCACTCAATCTGCAAATAATTCCAAATTCTCATACTGAAGTTGCATTCAAAAAACAAATGTATGCAATCTTCATAATTT
The DNA here is from genome assembly GCA_030979885.1 of Lolium multiflorum. Classification (NCBI taxonomy): domain Eukaryota; kingdom Viridiplantae; phylum Streptophyta; class Magnoliopsida; order Poales; family Poaceae; genus Lolium; species Lolium multiflorum. The sequence continues at coordinate 109,180,166 of CM061749.1, forward strand.
CTTCCTGGACAAAGTACAGTTTGTCCACAGTGCTCATCCGCAGTGACATTCCAATATCTTCTCTTTAACAGATCCCTTGTATTCAGCCTATCCGATAGCAGCAACCAAGCAAACACTTTATGCATTATAGAAATTTGTGAACTTCAACTTTTAAAATAAGTTCAGTATAACATTAAACGGCAGTCTAAGTATACTGGGAATGTGACAAATTAAATCCAAGTTGCAAACCATAACATGGCCATATATTTAATATTTTTATTTCAGTTGATAAATTGTTGATTTTCTATAGCACATGACACTAAAAATCTTAAAACTGAAACTAAATTTAAAATGCAGTTTCTATATATAAAGTACTACAAAAAATAAATTATTACGAAGAATCCACAAAAGTGACAGAAAAACTTCACAAAAAAATTCCGCAACCAAAAAAAGGCTGAAATACCACTCAATAAAACGTGGCTAGTTTTTTTTCAAAATGGGAGCAAAGCCCCAGCCTCTACATCAATCGATGCACACAGCCTTTTATTGCATTATTCAGAGTAACGGAGTTATAAAGTTGCACATCATGGATCATAGCCTTTTATGGCTAGTATCTAAAAATATTTCTAAGTCGACTAAATTACTAGATATCAAGTTTAGGGGTAGATCTAAGAGCTTCATGTAGACTAAAGAGTGCCATAAGCCCCTTAAGATTGAATTCCATAAAAAAATACAATATTTAAAATTCACGTAATGTTTGAACTAGAGACTAGCCCCCTCTTATCCGTGCAACCTATTTGCCTTCAAGTCATGGCCATATCAAATAAAATACAATATTTAGAGCATCCGTATCCCTAGATGCTAAAGAGACTCTAAAGGTGAGAGAAATCGCTACAACCAGTCCTATGAACTTTTCAGTGAAAATTCAGGTGGTGAACTTCAACCCCACGTGACCATTTGAAAAGGACGCTTACCGTCTAGCACCGAGTGCTAAGCTTATTTAGGGGGTATTTTGAAAATTCCACTTGTTATAAGTTGCGCAGTTGAGTTAACTGGTTTTTTTTCTAATCTCCGCAAACAACTCAAAATGATAACCAGGTTAACAATATATCCATTCCTGAGAGATCAACGTAGTATTTTATATTTTCGTTTTGAAATTTATTATGACTTACTTGGACTATGTATAATGGTACTCTAGGTTTGCTTAATACACTAACTGCTTTGCTGAAATTTCTGAACTTCAACTCTTGTTCAGTATAACATAAAGAAACGGCAATCCAAGTATATATACCGAGAATGTGAAAAGATATATCCAAGTCGCAAATCATAACATGGCTACAAATTTAATATTTTATTTCGGTTGATAAATTGTTGATTGTCTCTATGGCACATGGGACTGAACATCTCAAAACAGAAATTTCACTTATAGTGCAGTTGCAATATACAAAGAACTACGAAAATTAAATTTTAAGAAAAATCCACAAAGGTCACTGAAAATTCATAGAACATGACCGCAACTAAAAAAGACGGAAATACCACTCAGCAAAACGTAGTGAGAACTTCAAAATATTTTTAAGTCCACTAAATTACTAGTTATCGAGTTTAGGGGTAGAACTTCCTGTAGACTAAATAGTGCCATGAGCACCTTAAGTTTGCATTCCATCGAACAATATATGTAGTAATGTTTGAACTAGAGATTAGCCCCCTCGATCTTATCCATGCAACTTATTATCCTTGAAGTCATGGCCCCATACTTTAGCAAAATTATCTTTGATTAGGATCTCCTCTAGAGTACCGACCAAAAACAAATCTTTAGAGGAAACTTAAGCCTGCCGATGAATTTATTCTAGAGGACAATGTTTCCATTAGCTATATCTGCCTACATGGACATAACCCAAAAAAAAAAACCTCCAGAAGTAAAAAGGTTCAAACGAAAAATGCATGTCTCGTAGGATTGAATAACATACATTCACTGCTAAACCAAATGAGGCTAGATCGTCCATTCATCACTAGATAAAACAGAACAAAAAATACTAACATTCAAAAAAAATAGCAGGTATCATGACATGTTTTCGCTACAGAATGCAGAGAGTTGTTTGTATTGTTGTCTAAGAGGCATATCTCCAGGCAAAGAATCTTCCAGAAATCTGTTAGTTGTGCTATCATCGACGATAAACGAGTCCGCGATAAAAAAAAACTCGTCCTTTTTAGATAGCCATTCTTGGAAACAAGAATAAGTAGGTTTTTTGTTGCCACTTGTTTTTTATATAATATATCAGTATTCAAAATATATCAATTACACTTGAACTCTACACCAACAACATAACAAGATATAGTCAAGACAATGAAATTGTTACCAAAAGAAAGAAAAAAGATCAATAGAACAACTACAACAGCCACGAATGATGTCAACCCAATGTTACGAAATGAGGTACTCTGAGAACGACACGTCCAGGAAGGGAAATATTCTTGGAACTCAATTATGACAATAATATATCTAATTGACTCACTCGTGGTATATGGTTGAGTCGATGATGAGAGTTGGAACTACTGTTATGGCTATCTTCTCGGTTGTGACACTCGAGAGAAAGTCCTACAACACCCATCCTCATTTTGCAACTTAAAGAAACGGGTAAACATTTGTTTTCAATTTAAGATTATCCATTTAAATACTCCTTGTTCTCATGGCATGCACAAAATATACTTCACTTTGTTAACTGATATTTCTTCTTATGCTTATGAGTCATCACTTTGCCAGAAGAATCTAGGTTTGTAGTAATAAACATATTGTAACTTTAGAGGCGAATCAAAAGATGACATTATAAACAGTAGTGGATTGGTGAATAGATCATTTATAAAGACAAGTCACACCCATAAGAGAACAGTTTACCCTTGGGATGCTTAACTTATTTTTAAATCTGCCCATGACCCCTTCCACTCTTTATTAGTGAATGGCGGGCAAAACCTACACACTTTAATGAGTTTAATTTTAGGCCCTGTCGTGTGTAATATTATGCGACTTATATTTTTAAAATGATCGATAGTACGCACTAGGTAGGAAAACTCAAAGTGTAGCTCGAGCTACACATCTCCTGTTTTTTACAAAATTCGAATTCAACATTTAAAGTTTGAATAGGATGGAATACGTTATATTAGAGGCTGCACAAAAATGAAAAATTCTGACAAATGTTGGAGGTTTCAAAATCGGTATTGTTCCAATCCATGGATTTGTGAATTTTGCACAGCCCAAAATACTGAGTCTTTCGTATTGATTTTTTTTTTTTTTTGCAGTGGTGAAGTACATCATTGTCTACCTATAGAATTTTTGTTCCTAATTTTTTAAAACTATAAATGCTACTCCGAGTAGACCGAGCTACAAAATGCCACACTCGCACTAGATAGCCCTTTCAGATTGTGGAGTCGATTTTGTAATAATATACACATTAAAAGAAAATGACATTGTTTTTACAACTAGTTTCTGCTCGGAAGCATCGCAGAAGACAATCCTTGTTAGCTTCTCCGGCTGATCAGCCATTTCTGGCTACGTAGACGAGAAACCACATTTTCCTTCTAAAACTGAGTTCCCAATGCTTGTTGCCTTGTCTCGTAGGAAAAGCAGGCGGCGTCGCCTCTGTCCAAGCCACGTAAAGCGCAGCCACGCGATGACGACGGCGCCGGCTGGGCCCGTTCTTCTCCGGAGCCATCGAGGTAAGCCACCCTGCGCCCCTCCAAGACAGCATTCTCCAGCCTGCTTGCACCGGCGTTCCCGAGACAATCTCTGATCGCGGCCCCTGTCGGATTTTCTTCTTACATACAGCTCCCCGATGGGCGGCTACGCCGACCTGGCGCGGCAGCAGCAGCAGGCGGCGTCGACGCCCAAGGACTTCGTGTGCCCGATCACCAGCCAGGTGTTCGACGACCCCGTCACCCTCGAGACCGGCCAGACCTACGAGCGCCGCGCCATCCAGGAGTGGCTCGACCGCGGCAACGCCACCTGCCCCATCACCCGCCAGCACCTCAACGTCGGCAGCCTCCCCAAGACCAACTACGTCCTCAAGCGCCTCATCGCCGGCTGGCTCGAGCAGAACCCGCCCGCCACGCCGGCCCCGCCCATTACTCCCGCCACGCCCGCGCTGCCGGTGGCGAGGACGCCTTCCGCGAGGATGGAGGCCCCGCCGCCCCTTCCCTTCAAGATCAACTCGCCGTCCCCGGACAACACCGGCAGCCAGGCGAGCGCGCCCTCGCCGACCAGCGTCATCGTGCAGGCCTCCGTGGACAGCGCCATCGGCGAGCTCCGCGCCGCGGTGTCCTGCCTCTGCACGTCCGAGGAGCTGGCCGAGTCGGAGAAGTCCGTGCTCAGGATCGAGCGGCTCTGGCGCGAGGCCGGCGCCGCCGAGCACGCGTTCTTCTCGGCCCTGGCCAAGCCCGCCGTCATCAACGGCTTCGTCGAGATCCTCTTCAACTCCGTCAGCGCGCAGGTGCTGCAGGTGGCCGTCTTCCTCCTCGCCGAGCTCGCTTCCCGCGACGACGGCGTCGTGCAGACGCTGACAAGAGTGGACACCGACGTGGACTGCCTCGTCGCGCTCTTCAAGAAAGGGCTCGTCGAGGCTGTCGTTCTCATCTACCTTCTCAGTCCTACCGTGGAGCAGCTCGTCGAGATGGACATGGCCGAGGCGCTGGTGGCCGCCATCCGGCGAGTCGAGGAGGAAGACGCGGTGAACATGTGCGTCAAGCCCAAGGCCGCGTCGGTGAACCTCCTCAGCCAGATTCTCTCAGAAGCTGGCGTGGGCGTAGACAACACGACGCCGGTGCCGAGGTCCGCGCTGGTGTCCGAGAGGTTCGTCAGGAGTACTGCTCTGGTCTTGGACGCCGAGCAGGTCGAGGTGAGAGTGGCCGGCATGAGGATCCTGCTACGATGCATCGCGGAGGACGGCCACTGCCGGAGCAGCATCGTCGACAAGCTGGCGCTGGGCCCCGTCCTCGATGCCTTCCACGTCGTCGGCGACGCCGACAAGTTCGACATCGTCCGGTTCCTCTCCGAAATTGTGAAGCTGAAAAAGTAATATTACCGAAATTAGTCAACAATTTCCATTGTGTGATATGCTCAAGTTCTCTCTTTATCGAAAAAAAATGCTGAAGTTCTCTGAACCCACCACCGTTCTTCTTCAGGCGATCGGCCGCAGAGCGTGTTCTTCGGGCGATCAAAGAGGGGGGCTCCTTCAGCATGATGCACACGCTCCTTGTGTATCTTCAGTCCACCACACCGGAGCAGAGCCCCGTCGTTGCAGGGCTTCTTCTTCAGCTTGATCTCTTGGTAAACACAGAGGATTACTGTTTGCAACATTTCTTCAGTTTACAGAGTGATCCGTTCTGAATCCTGACGACCAATTCGTTTGCTTGCAGGTGGAGCCGAGGAAGATAAGCATGTACCGCGAGGAGGCGATGGACAGCCTCGCTGACTGCCTCAAGAACTCCGATTTCCCGAGGAGCCAGCTCCTCGCCGCCGAGACCATCATGAACCTGCCCGGAAAGTTCTCCTCGTCGGGGCGGCCGCTCGCCCGGTCGACCCTGCTCAAGCTCGCCAGGGTGAAGGAGCGATACCGGCCGCCGCAGTCGCAGGAGCTCGGCCTCAGCGTCGTCCGCGGAGCCGACGAGGACGACGCGGCCGCCGAAGACAAGGCGGCGTGGGAGTGGGAGAGGAAGACGGCGTACGCGGTGGTGAGCCACGAGTTCGGGCTGGCGCTGGAGGCGCTGTCCGAGTGCCTCGAGAGCAAGAACGCGGAGCTGTTCGCGGCCAGCCTCGTGTGCGCCGTCTGGCTCGTTCACATGCTCTCCCTCCTCCCCGACACCGGCGTCCTCGGCGCCGCAAGGGTCTGCCTGCTCCGGCAGCTCGTGCTCGTCCTCAGGTCCGCCAAGCACGGCAGCGACAGGGCCCTCGCCATGGTGGCGCTCAGGAGCTTCATGAACGATCGTGGTTTGTTATCTTGCACTCGTGGATCTTCCATTTTTGCCTGCACTTGTAAAAATTCCTCTTTTGTTCGGCATATCTGATGATGTGAAATGTTTTCAGAGGGAATGCAGGACATTGCGACTTACATCAAGGACGTGCTCAGGACCTTGAGAGAGCTGAAGAAATCGTCCGGCCTCGCGTTCGAGATGCTCAAGCTGCTCTCAGATGGCCAGGAGTCAAGCATCGTAATGCTCAGCTCAGCTTAGCATCTTGTGCAAAATTATACAGAGAATTTACAAGATTTATTTATCTTTGCTGAAGAATGTTCTTCTTCTTCTTACCGCAGGACATGTGGAACCACAAGGAGCTTAATCAAGCCGATTGCAGCTCCAACGGCGAGGTCACGTCGATCGTCTACTTCAAGAACTACATCTTCTCCGGCCACTCTGACGGAACACTCAAGGTTCTTACTTCTATTTCAGAATTTCCAAACTTCAAAAATTAAAACAATTTTCAGTTTCTGAAGTCTGAATATTTTGACATCCAGGTCTGGGAGGGAAGTGAGAACATCCTTCGGCTCGTCCAAGAATCTCAGGAGCACACGAAAGCCATCACCAGCTTGTCAATCCTGCCCTCCGAGGAGAAGCTCTACAGCGGATCAATGGACAGAACTATAAGGGTGGGTACACATATGTTTGTTCGACAGTGCAACGGATAGTCACACCGTCTCAACTTCGGAATAAAGCTTGATCCTCTACCTACATGATCGAGCAGGTGTGGCAGTTCCGGGACGGCCTCCGGTGCGCAGAGGTGCACGACACAAGGGACCCGGTGCAGAACCTGGCGGTGGCCACCGCCATGGCGTGCTTCGTGCCGCAGGGCGCCGGCGTCAAGGCGCTGAGCTGGAACGGCGGCAGCCCCAGGGTGGTAAACCCGGGCAAGTCCGTGCGCTCCATGGCGCTCCTGCACGGCAAGCTCTTCTGCGGCTGCAACGACGGCAGCATCCAGGAGGTCGACCTGGCCACCGGGACGCTGGCCGTCATTCAGGTAGGGAACAAGAGGATCCTCGGAAAGTCCAACCCGGTCTACTGCCTGCAGCTCCACGATGGCCTGCTCTACACCGGCGGCGCTCCCCTCGACGGCGCGTCCGTCAAGGTGCGGCTTGCTCTGCTCCGATTTCAGTCAACTGTTCAATGAACTCGATATGTCTGCTGATGCAATGCAATGCAGATATGGAACAGCACGAACTACAACCTCGTCGGGTCGATACCGTCGCCGGCGGAGGTGCGGTCGCTGGTGGTGAGCGCCGACCTCGTGTACCTGGGATCGAGGAACGGCGCCGTGGAAATCTGGTCCAGGGAGAAGCTCATCAAGATCGGGGCACTCCAGGCCGGCGGCCCCGGCTGCCGGGTCCAATGCATGGCGGTCGACGCCGACGGGGACGTCCTCGTCGTCGGAACCTCCGACGGCAGAATTCAGGTATGGTTCCGCCAATGCATGCGGGCTGGCAAAGAAATTGTGATATCAGAAGAAACGCTTCTTGAAAATGGCGAAACTATTGATTAGTAAGTTCTAGCACTTACATTGGGTGTTGTTTCTTCTGCACAGGCTTGGGGATTGACATGAGCAGCGGCAGATTATCGGGTGCAGACTGCAGAGGGGGAGATGAAGGAATAATTAATTGGTATTCATCTTTGTCCAGAATGCAGAATAAACAGGGGATACAAAGATGCCAAACTTGTAAAAATGCAATTTCATTATTATATATTGTGGCAAGCTGTAGCAAGGACTCAACTGCATTCGGTAAAATGTACATATACAACTACGTTGTTGGGTAAATATTGATGACATTCTTGATCACAAACAACATAGTCTACCACAATTAACATTGATATGCGCATCGGTGCGGCCCAACCCTTGTCCGCCCCCAACCCTCCCTAACCCTAACCCTCCGCCCCCAACCCTCCGCCGCCGCCGCCGCCGGTAGCGCCGCCGGTAGCGCCGCCGGGGTAAAGTCCCTCGGGGCGTGGCGGCGGCGGGGGCCCTTCCTCGTCGCCGCGTGGAGATCGGCGGCCGGATCCCCACCTCCTCGATGCTTGGCGGAGCAGACGCGCGTGGGATGGGCGATGGCGGCGGCGGCCCTCCTCCCGCCGGCTGTCCCCTGGCGGACCGATCGGCGCGGGTGGGATGGGCGGCGCTGCGGTCTCCCTCTTCTCGTCGGCTTCCCGCAGCACTCCGGCAGGGGTTGGTGGTGGGCGGCGGCCAGACCCTCGGTCTGCGCCATGCCATCCACCCCCGCCTCTCGTTGGTGCGTGGAGGCGATCTCGGGCATCTTCCGCGACACGAGGGCGCCCGGGCAGCAGCCTTGGGTTTGACGGAGGAGGTGGCCTCTTCTTCGCCGGAGAGGGTCGGCCTGCGGTTGGTGGTGGTGGATTTTTGATCTATCATCGCCATCCGGCGGTGAGATGGAGGTGCATGGAAGCCGGCGATGGTGTCGCCGGTGGAGGGTTGGGTTGGCCAGCCCGGGATGGTCGCCGACGTGGGGTCCGGCCTGAATAAAGGCGGCGGTCCTAGGGCCTCTCTTGCGTGAAGAGGAGGACCTACCGGAGGCCTGGACTCATGATCTGGCCGGAGGGTTGAGTTCCGGAAGGCTCCGCCGGCGAATGTAACAGTGCTTTGCCTGAAGTTTGCTGGATCGGAGGTATTCGGTCGTGCGCACCATGCGTTTATTCCGACCGTTTGGTTCTGAGGGAGCGGCGCGAAGCTCTTTTTCGTGTTGACATCAAGTGACTATGGATCCATGATGAAAGTCGGAAGAAGAGAATTTCATGAAGGACGGAGGGGAGGACTAGCTAAGGGAGGTTCAAGTCTCCGCGCTGTTGAGGGGCTTGCTTGGTGTTCGGGCTTCACAGTAGCGGTATGAAAGTGGGGGCGACAACACATGTGAAGCGTAGAGTCCTACCTTTCAGGGTGAAAACCCAAGGTCTGGCCTTAACTGGTTGTGCCTGGCAGTGACCTTGGTGGAGGCATTGTTTTGAGAGTGGGGACTATCTTCAGGGTGAAAACCTAAGATCTTTGATCGGGCGACGACGGTGTTGGAGCACTGTTCCCTTCTTGGAGGCGTGTTTTTGAGAGTCTGCAATTCAGGTGTTGTCATGGTGGTGGATGTATTGCTGTTAGGTCGATACGTAGCGGGACTTTTGTTTCTTAGTTTTCTTTTCCTTTTTTTGGCTGTGTGCATCCGTAGTGCCATTAGGGTGGTTTGAGCTGGTGTAATTGGTATCTCTCGATATTAATATATTCCCTTTATCGAAAAAATTAACATTGATATGTATCATAAATTTGATTTTTTCTGGAAAACTCTCTAATTGCCAGCGTGACGCTAGACAGCTTTGACATCCCCTGGTACATTGACCATAGTGCTTTGTCGTGAGGAAATCGTTATAAGGAAGTTGTGCATGTTCACGCCTAAGCTTGTGTTGAGTAGAGTGATATGTTGCCTGGCACCGCGTTTCGCAGGAATCGGTTCTCAAAGCAGTGTCGGGCCAGGTCCTGGAGGAATGCCCGGTTTGGCAGTTTCCAGCGCTGCAGACAAATCTTCACACCCGGTGATGCAAAAGGGAATCTTCGGCGCACGCGCGGAGACGAGAATGGAGATGGCGGGAGCTGCGCCGCGCATCGGCGAAAAGCGAAAAGGGGGCGGGAAGGATTCCGTCACCTCCCGCCGCGCCCCATGGCCTATTTCTACCCCCTCCTCCACTGTCTCCCCAAATTTCGAGCTCCTCCTCCCGTCGGCAAGCAGGTAAGAGGCGCACGTATCTCCGGTCGGCGACGGTTGCAGCGGCGGCGACAGTGGCGAGTAAATCTGGGTTGCTTCATCTACTTCCTGGTCCAGCACATCTTTACCTCCGGCGATGACTGTAAGCCATCCCTTATCCCGGTACCGCGGTAATGTTTAGATCTAGGTTAGAAGTAGTCAGATCTTGTCTAGGGTTTGGTCTTATAGCAGGGGTTAGTTCGGATTGTGGTGAGCTATCATGATCTTGCTAGGGTTCGACATTTCCGGTTGCTACTTTGTCCCAAATGTGCTCACCTGCCATGATCTTGTTAGGGTTTGTGCTATTCGCCGTTGCAATGAACTGCTTGTCTGATTTAGGATGATTGTTGGTATGGTTTGTGCTATTCACATGTCTTTGTTTCCAAGTAGATTCACGTTATATGTATTACGATGTGTGTTTGACTCCTTCTGTGATGACTTTAGCCAGGCGCTTGTCTGCGTTGGGGACTCTTAGATCCCTTTACAAGTTCCCGATTAACAGCCCTCCTATGACTCCAAGGTGGTGGTCACCCCTCTGCCCGTGTCTGACCTGGTGGCTCAGGTAGCGACAGAGGTCGCGGCTAGGTTGGCCACCACAAAGAAGAACAAGAACCGCAGGGAAGAGGAGAGGGCCTTGAAGACCGGGCAGGAAAGGAATGCCACCATGAAATGGATTCCATTCATGTCCAGCTTCGTGTTGGAGAAGATGTGCGGCTTGATCCAAAGCGGAGTGAGAACTGGCAAAGGATTCAAGGAAGTCCATCTCAATTATGTGGCGAAGAGCCTTTTTGACCATTGTGGTGTGTCCGTCTACTCCACTCAGGTGTAAAACCACCCGAGGAAGTGGAGGCAGAGGTGGCTCACCATTATCAGGCTCCGCGTTCTAAGCAGTGCTCAGTGGTGCAAGGATACCAAATGCATCGTCCTTGAGGGTGAGCACTACTGCGGACACGTCGCGGTGAGCACCTCACTAACTATTTTGATCAGCCACGAGCATAACTAACATCATTGTCCCTTCGTATCGTAGGATCACCCAAAGGATGCGACGTTCCTGAATGTGCCCATTGCCAACTACGATGAGATGCATACCATCTTCTCCTTCGGCCTCGTCACCGACAAGTACGCCATGGGATCCAGTGAGCCCCTTGGCTTGGCTGTAGCAAATCCTGCACCTGAGGATGCTGAAACCCAGGAGTTCGACATGGTCAACCTCGATGGAGCACCTGACAAGGCTGCCGACAAACCTGTGAAGGTGAGCACCGGCAAGATGAAGAGAGGCGCCTTCGCCGACGACGAGCTGGTGGCCTTCACCAACATGAATGTTGATGTGAAGGACGTCTCACAGGCCATCAAGGACAACAAACCCACTGACATACACCTTGACCTGTACAATGTGGTCATGCACATGCTTGGCTTCGCCGAGGATGATCTCATGGCCGCCCTCTGATGTCTACTTCCCCCTCCTTTTCCTGTAGACATTGTTGGGCCTCCAAGAGCAGAGGTTTGTAGAACAGCAGCAAGTTTTCCCTTAAGTGGATCACCCAAGGTTTATCGAACTCAGGGAGGAAGAGGTCAAAGATATCCCTCTCATGCAACCCTGCAACCACAAAGCAAGAAGTCTCTTGTGTCCCCAACACACCTAATAGGTGCACTAGTTCGGCGAAGAGATAGTGAAATACAGGTGGTATGAATATATATGAGCAGTAGCAACGGTGCCAGAAAATAGCTTGCTGGCGTGTAGTTGATGGTGGTAGTATTGCAGCAGTAGTAACGCAGTAAAACAGTAAACAAGCAGCGATAGCAGTATTTAGGAACAAGGCCTAGGGATTACACTTTCACTAGTGGACACTCTCAACATTGATCACATAACAGAATAGATAAATGCATACTCTACACTTTTGTTGGATGATGAACGCATTGCGTAGGATTACACGAACCCTCAATGCCGGAGTTAACAAGCTCCACAATTTGTTCATATTTAAGTAACCTTATAGTGTAAGATAGATCAATACAACTAAACCAAGTACTAACATAGCATGCACACTGTCACCTTCATGCATATGTAGGAGGAATAGATCACATCAATATTATCATAGCAATAGTTAACTTCATAATCTACGGAGATCATGATCATAGCATAAACCAAGTACTAACACGGTGCACACACTGTCACCTTTACACACGTGCAGGAGGAATAGAACTACTTTAATAACTTTGCTAGAGTAGCACATAGATGAATAGTGATACAAACTCATATGAATCTCAATCATGTAAAGCAGCTCATGAGATTATTGTATTGAGGTACGTGGGAGAGAGATGAACCACATAGCTACCGGTACAGCCCCGAGCCTCGATGGAGAACTACTCCCTCCTCATGGAGCAGCAGCGGTGATGAAGATGGCGGTGGAGATGGCAGCGGTGTCGATGGAGAGCCTTCCGGGCACTTCCCCCGTCCGGCAGCGGAACAGAGACTCCTGTCCCCGATCTTGGCCTCGCTGGCGGCGGCGGCTGAAGGTTTCTGTGGTTTTCGTCAATCGGGGTTTTCGATCCAGGGGGCTTTAAATAGGCGAAGAGGCGGCGCAGAGGGTCGAAGGGCGACGACACCATAGGGCGGCGCGGCCAGGGCAGGCCGCGCCGCTATGGTCCTGGGGCCCAGCGTCCCCTCTAGTCCTTCCCGGGTGTTCGGATGCTTCCGGTGAAAATAGGAACTTGGGCGTTGATTTCGTCCGATTCCAGAATATTTCGTTACTAGAATTTCTGAAACCAAAAACAGCAGAAAACAGGAATTGGCACTTCGGCATCTTGTTAATAGGTTAGTTCCAGAAAATGCACGAATATGACATAAAGTGTGCATAAAACATGTAGATAACATCAATAATGTGGCATGGAACATAAGAAATTATCGATACGTCGAGACGTATCAGCATCCCCAAGCTTAGTTCTGTCGTCCCAGCAGGTAAAATGATAACACAGATAATTTCTGGAGTGACATGCCATCATAATCTTGATCATACTATTTGTAAAGCATATGTAGTGAATGCAGCAATCCAAGACAATGGTAATGACATGAGTAAACAAGTGAATCATATAGCAAAGACTTTTCATGAATAGTACTTCAAGACAAGCATCAATAAGTCTTGCATAAGAGTTAACTCATAAAGCAATAATTCAAAGTAAAGGCATTGAAGCAACACAAAGGAAGATTAAGTTTCAGCGGTTGCTTTCAACTTGTAACATGTATATCTCATGGATAATTGTCAATGCAAAGCAATATAACAAGTGCAATATGCAAGTATGTAGGAATCAATGCACAGTTCACACAGTGTTTGCTTCTTGAGGTGGAGAGAAATAGGTGAACTGACTCAACATAAAAGTAAAAGAATGGTCCTTCAAAGAGGAAAGCATCGATTGCTATATTTGTGCTAGAGCTTTGATTTTGAAAACATAAAGAGAGCATAAAAATAAAGTTTTGAGAGGTGTATGTTGTTGTCAACGAATGGTAGCGGGTACTCTAACCCCCTTGCCAGACAAACCTTCAAAGAGTGGCTCCCATTTTATTTTATTTTTGGATGGCACTCCTTCCAACCTTTCTTTCACAAACCATGGCTAACCGAATCCTCGGGTGCCTGCCAACAATCTCATACCATGAAGGAGTGCCTTTTTATTTTAGTTTTATTATGATGACACTCCTCCCCACCTTTGCTTTCTCAAGCCATGGCTAACCGAATCCTTCGGGTGCCGTCCAACAATCACATACCATGGAGGAGTGTCTATTTAGTTTGATTAATTTGGGACTGGGAATCCCATTGCCAGCTCTTTTTGCAAAATTATTGGATAAGCGGATGAAGCCACTAGTCCATTGGTGAAAGTTGCCCAACAAGATTGAAAGATAAACACCACATACTTCCTCATGAGCTATAAAACATTGACACAAATCAGAGGTGATAAATTTTGAATTGTTTAAAGGTAGCACTCAAGCAATTTACTTTGGAATGGCAGGAAATACCATGTAGTAGGTAGGTATGGTGGACACAAATGGCATAGTGTTGTTTGGCTCAAGGATTTGGATGCATGAGAAGTATTCCCTCTCGATACAAGGTTTAGGCTAGCAAGGTTGTTTGAAACAAACACAAGGATGAACCGGTGCAGCAAAACTCACATAAAAGACATATTGAAAACATTATAAGACTCTACACCGTCTTCCTTGTTGTTCAAACTCAATACTAGAAATTATCTAGACCTTAGAGAAACCAAATATGCAAACCAAATTTTAGCATGCTCTATGTATTTCTCCATTAATGGGTGCAAAGCATATGATGCAAGAGCTTAAACATGAGCACAACAATTGCCAAGTATCACATTACCCAAGACATTATAGCAATTACTACATGTATCATTTTCCAATTCCAACCATATAACAATTTAACGAAGGAGAAACTTCGCCATGAATATTAAAAGCTAAGAACACATGTGTTCATATGCAACAGCGGAGCGTGTCTCTCCCACACAAGCAGGATGTAATCCAATTTATTCAAACAAAAACAAAATAAAAGCATACAGACGCTCCAAGTAAAGCACATAAGATGTGATGGAATAAAAATATAGTTTCAGGGGAGGAACCCGATAATGTTGTCGATGAAGAAGGGGATGCCTTGGGCATCCCCAAGCTTAAACGCTTGAGTCTTCTTGATATATGCAGGGGTGAACCACCGGGCATCCCCAAGCTTAGAGCTTTCACTCTCCTTGATCATGTTGCATCATACTCCTCTCTTGATCCTTGAAAACTTCCTCCACACCAAACTCGAAACAACTCATTAGAGGGTTAGTGCACAATAAAAATTAACATATTCAGAGGTGACACAATCATTCTTAACACTTCTGGACATTGCATAAAGCTACTGGACATTAATGGATCAAAGAAATTCATCCAACATAGCAAAAGAGGCAATGCGAAATAAAAGGCAGAATCTGTCAAAACAGAACAGTTCGTATTGACGAATTTTAAAATGGCACCAGACTTGCTCAAATGAAAATGCTCAAATTGAATGAAAGTTGCGTACATATCTGGGGATCATGCACGTAAATTGGCTTAATTTTCTGAGCTACCTACAGGGAGGTAGACCCAGATTCGTGACAGCAAAGAAATCTGGAACTGCGCAGTAATCCAAATCTAGTACTTACTTTTCTATCAACGGCTTTACTTGGCACAACAAAACACAAAACTAAGATAAGGAGAGGTTGCTACAGTAGTAAACAACTTCCAAGACACAAATATAAAACAAAGTACTGTAGCAAAATAACACATGGGTTATCTCCCAAGAAGTTCTTTTCTTTATAGCCATTAAGATGGGCTCAGCAGTTTTAATGATGCACTCGCAAGAAATAGTATTTGAAGCAAAAAGAGAGCATCAAGAGGCAAATTCAAAACACATTTAAGTCTAACATGCTTCCTATGCATAGGAATCTTGTAAATAAACAAGTTCATGAAGAGCAAAGTAACAAGCATAGGAAGATAAAACAAGTGTAGTTTCAAAAATTTCAGCACATAGAGAGGTGTTTTAGTAACATGAAAATTTCTACAACCATATTTTCCTCTCTCATAATAACTTTCAGTAGCAACATGAGCAAACTCAACAATATAACTATCACATAAAGCATTCTTATCATGAGTCTCATGCATAAAATTATTACTCTCCACATAAGCATAATCAATTTTATTAGTTGTAGTGGGAGCAAATTCAACAAAGTAGCTATCATTATTATTCTCATCAAGTGTAGGAGGCATAGTATAATCACAACAAAATTTACTCTCCATAGTAGGTGGCACCAAAAGACCACTATCATTATAATCATCATATATGGGAGGCAAAGTATCATCAAAGAAAATTTCTCCTCAATGCTTGGGGGACTAAAAAGATCATGAAAACCAACTTCCCAAGCTTAGAACTTTCTATATCATTATCAACAATGGTGTTCAAAGCATTCATACTAATATTACTACCAGCATGCAAGTAAGATTCCATAGGTTTTTTAATTTTCGCATCAAACAATCCATGTTTTAAATCAGGAAATAGAATAAGAAGCTCATTCTTGTCCATTATGCCAAACTAGTGTAAACAAGAAACAAAAAGATGCAATTGCAGGATCTAAAGGAAATAGCTTCGAGTACTTACAGCGGGAAAATAGCTTGGTAGCCGAGATCCGGAGTGTGAGTACCTTTTACCTTTCCTCCCCAACGGCGCCAGAAAATAGCTTGATGTCTACTTCCCCCTCCTTTTCCTGTAGACCTCCAAGAGAGGTTTGTAGAACAGCAAAGTTTTCCCTTAAGTGGATCACCCAAGGTTTATCGAACTCAGGGAGGAAGAGGTCAAAGATATCCCTCTCATGCAACCCCGCAACCACAAAGCAAGAAGTCTCTTGTGTCCCCAACACACCTAATAGGTGCACTAGTTCGGCGAAGAGATAGTGAAATACGGGTGGTATGAATATATATGAGCAGTAGCAACGGTGCCAGAAAATAGCTTGCTGGCGTGTAGTTGATGGTGGTAGTATTGCAGCAGTAGTAACGCAGTAAAACAGTAAACAAGTAGCGATAGCAGTATTTAGGAACAAGGCCTAGGGATTACACTTTCACTAGTGGACACTCTCAACATTGATCACATAACAACAGATAAATGCATACTCTACACTTTTGTTGGATGATGAACGCATTGCGTAGGATTACACGAACCCTCAATGCCGGAGTTAACAAGCTCCACAATTTGTTCATATTTAAGTAACCTTATAGTGTAAGATAGATCAATACAACTAAACCAAGTACTAACATAGCATGCACACTGTCACCTTCATGCATATGTAGGAGGAATAGATCACATCAATATTATCATAGCAATAGTTAACTTCATAATCTACAGGAGATCATGATCATAGCATAAACCAAGTACTAACACGGTGCACACACTGTCACCTTTACACACGTGCAGGAGGAATAGAACTACTTTAATAACTTTGCTAGAGTAGCACATAGATGAATAGTGATACAAAACTCATATGAATCTCAATCATGTAAAGCAGCTCATGAGATTATTGTATTGAGGTACATGGGAGAGATGAACCACATAGCTACCGGTACAGCCCCGAGCCTCGATGGAGAACTACTCCCTCCTCATGGGAGCAGCGGTGATGAAGATGGCGGTGGAGATGGCAGCGGTGTCGATGGAGAAGCCTTCCGGGGCACTTCCCCGCTCCGGCAGCGTGCCGGAACAGAGACTCCTGTCCCAGATCTTGGCCTCGCGATGGCGGTGGCTCTGGAAGGTTTCTGTGGTTTTCGTCAATCGTCTCAGGGTTTTCGATCCAGGGGCTTTAAATAGGCGAAGAGGCGGCGCAGGAGGGTCGAAGGGGCGACGACACCATAGGGCGGTGCGGCCAGGGCCTGGGCCGCGCCGGCCTATGGTGGGGCCGTGCCCCCCTCCGGTCCTTCCCGTGTTCTGGATGCTTCCGGAAAATAGGAACTTGGGCGTTGATTTCGTCCGATTCCGAGAATATTTCGTTACTAGGATTTCTGAAACCAAAAACAGCGAACAGAAGCACTTCGGCATCTTGTTAATAGGTTAGTTCCAAAATGCACGAATATGACATAAAGTGTGCATAAAACATGTAGATAACATCAATAATGTGGCATGGAACATATGAAATTATCGATACGTCGGAGACGTATCACCCTCAGCCACCTCGTCAACCACAAGGCCCAGGGTTCCAGCTTCGTCGGCATGATCGAGCCACACCGCGCCCTCTGGCTGAGGAACTACCTTGGCAAGTACCACTCCACGGTGTAGTGTTGCCCTTGAGGGGGTGGTTAAGGGATTGTAATATCCCAGTATTTGGGGTTACAAAAAGAGAGGAAACAGATGTGTGCATTGCATTCATGCATAGAAAATCCGGGGAATTTTCGCGCTTTTGTTTAAAACTGTCAAAGGGATCGAGGTTTCTCTTGCATCGGTGGAATTGAGACTCATCGATGCGAGTGCGATAAATTTCGACATGACCTTTGCAAAGTCATGTGTTTTGGGGGAAACAATTTAAATTCCGATTCAAATTCGACTGTGGTGACCCGGCATACCACTGCATGGTGTAGTATGCAAGTCTGATATAACACCAATGAAACACCGTTCCACTAGTATTATATCGCTCAGAGTGGTACAACAGAAACATATGCGGGTCCAAGGCATGTCTATAGAATTACAACATTGACTCTGTTACATAAGATCAGCACAACCTCCTACTTTACAATGAGATAAATATGCAAATAAACTCCAGAAGAACGACTCGTAGTCTAATCCTATCACAAACTCTATTGTAGAGTATTTAACTAGCTATAGAGGCTAAGAATAGATTCTAGCTAAGTAGGAGCTAGGTTTAGGAAACTGGTTCCTTTCTATTGGTAAGCTAGGTTTTATCCTTGTTGGATGTGGTGATTGACTCTTCTGATAGGTTCCTGTCCCTTGAAGTAGTTGTTGACTCCTCGCTCTTCGAGTTGCACTGTAGATCCTCCTTCGATGCCTCCATATCTAAGCAGGGGATTTAAGAGTGGAATGAGTACGAGCGTACTCAACAAGTTCATTATAGGAAAGAGGTGTTTAATGCACTATTAGACCATAAAGTCTAATACCAATGCAGGTTTTCATAATCATTTCTTCAAAAGGTTGCTTTTATTCAAAAGAACTATGTCCGTCAACCTTCACCGGTTTACTAGAACTTCATGGAGCTCCTTTCCGGCAGCGTTAGTTCCATATCCCGGAACAGGAGTGACAGGTCACGATTCATTACACTCTGCAGAGGTGTGTTGCTTTACCCATAAGAGATCTTAACCTTGGTGCCAACCGAGTCATGTTCTCGTCCACACTTCCTTTGGTGTGAGGCCCGGTATAAGGTCATAGCCAATCATATTCCTTCGCTACCTCATACACCCACCCGTTGATGCAAACTCCGACCCTGGGTCCTCGCCGGTGCTCTTATACCAATTAAGTACGGCCCCCGACCACGACAACAGTTCAGGTCTCTACCATGAACTCCTTCGCCGGGAGGCCATCATAGACCGCAATAACCGTGGGGACTTAAGGCTTCCCCAGCCCACCGCTTGCTCCTCAGGCGACAAGTGTCTACGGTCTCTACCGTGGGGACTTAAGGCTTCCCCAGCCCACCGCTTTCCCCCTTGAAATACAAGTGTCTACGGTAAAGCGCATCCGTTGATGTACAAGAGGTGGAAATACAATTAACTATTCCGTCCCACTCCAGATCTTATGGTTAACACGGGTATTACGGCACAAGAATCACTGGACGACATTTGTTGTTTAATCCTAGATGGATATAAACCCTTGCAATGGAACCTCCACCATATCAACATAATCCATGGTTCCATTGCCCACCACATAGTCATATTCATAGTTATGAAAATAGTGGTTTTGCTTTTTATGCAATAGTGATAAACATAGTACTTTGTAAGTAATTTGGTAAAAATACTCAAATGACATGAGCAAGCGATGAACTTGCCTTTCTTGACTGCAAGATTATGCAGGCAAGGTCTTCGATACGCAATAACTCCAAATTCTGAAATAGCATCATCGTCCGGTAAGGACGATGTTTAAAAGATTGGCAAGGATGCAATAATGCATAAGTATGAGATGCAATCGTTCTAAGCGTGACCTCTCCCCGATGATTTAGGATTAGTGAGTGGTAATGATTAGTTCAGGGTGTGTTGTACTTTTAGAGTGATTCTCAAACAAGGTTCTTATTCAGGTGTGATTACTTGGTATCATAAACAGGTGGTAAAATGCATAGTAACAATCATACACACCAAGGAATAGTAGTTGTATAATAAGTAAAGAGCAGTTGTCAATTTTAAGGCCTATAGTGCATGGTTGATGATTATTTATTATATAATTCAAAATAATAACTTTTGAAGAACATGTTCTTTAATAAAGAACAAGTATGATAATTAGGATTGCGGAGTTCTATGGTTTACTATGGTTCTAATTAGGTTCTAGAGTAAGAATTAGATGGATCCCAACAATGTTGGATTCATCAACACCTAGGACTTGTAAGGTTGAGTTAAGCCTAGGCATTATAAGCAATTATTTATACATGGTTGCTATCAAGGTTGGTTCATCTTGTTGGTGATAGCTAGCTAGGGTTTATAGATCTTATTACGTATAGTCGATGACTATTCTATATTTTCTTCAAAAGAATAACTTTTGAAGAACATACTTCTTAACTAATAAGAAGTATCTCAATTAGGGTTGAGGTTGTCTAGGGTTTGCTATTGGATTCATTAAGTAATGAATAGTTGGATCCTAGATATGATGGTTCATAAGTATCTAACACTAGTAGGTTTTAGTGGGGTATGATATGTAAGGGCTATCATCTATCATGATTATTATTAGGGTTGATCAAATTGGGTTGATACTAAAGGTGATCAATTAAGGATGATGGCCTTGGTAATAGGATTAGGGTTTACACTTGGTTGACCCTGTTTGATCATCTAGGTTTGATTGGTATGCATACATGGAATACCAATTTATTAGTGATAGGCTTCTACATTTTATGTGGACATATATATATGCCTTTAGTTGCCAATTATGGATCTATGAATGATAATGAAGTAACATGATCACATGTTTGACCTAGGTTTAGGTTGTAATCAAGTTAGGGTTCATATGAATTAATGGAGCTAGGGTTCCTAATGGCATTAGGGTTTTAGGTTACTTGTAAAGTGTCCTACATGTTGAATGGGAAAATACACAACATAAAAAAAATACATGGTTCTTCATAGTTGGCAACAACTTGTCATATAAATAACATTTGTTTGCATCTCAAGGCTTAAAAGAAAAAGCTTAATGATTACTTTCTACTATTGTGAAAGAATGACTATTAAGTGTGAAGACATTAAAGCAACAATTTAATTGACATGTAATATATGTAAACACCTAATTGGATATGGACATGCATTCTGTTTACTTAGTAGAAATCCTAACATAGTTGTTAGGGTATGATTATTTATTTTGTTATTTTGGGAACATATTTGTTTGTTCTAATATGGATTGTCCAAAACTAGATACACACGTATTCTAGTGGATTAGTTCGTTGGGTTGGATCTAGTTAGCTTAGTAGTCAAACGTACACACACTAATAAACTAGTTAGACTGATGATTGGGCCACTAACACACACTGTAATGTCATATGTGCACATCGGCACAGGCGCACAGGTATGACTGTATGAGGCCAAATCTCATGCCAGGGCGCACGTATACGAGACCAACTCGAGGATAGCCTAGTCCCTTTCGTTCCCCGCTCGCACGACCTGATGTCTGTGCCCCCGCCGTGATGATTCCGGCCGGTCGCCGCCGTCTCCGGCGCCGCCACCACATGGCGCTGGTCCGCCTCTCCATTCTCCTCACTGGTTTGCCCGCCATCTCGAAGCTCTCCCAGCCCTCACGCACTCCACCAAGAAACCCTATCCCCCTGTAGTTTCGGCTGATGTCGGCCCTGCCGTTTTCTCCTTGTCGCCTCCGGCCCTCTCCAGCGTCGGCGTTATGGGGTTCTAGGTCGCCTCGACTAGCTCTACAACTCCCTCCGGTTTGATCTAATTTTCGTGGCCTAGGTCGCTCGCTCACGACCCTGGGAACCCTCGCGGTGGCCGGCCGATTTGACTGCCGCTGGCCGCTCACGTCTTCGTCATCTGTCGGCGCGACCCCGCCACGAAGTCCTCCGTCACCTCAGCTCCCTCTGCTTCTGCATGGCACCGCCCACTGCTAACCCTAGCAGTAGCTTCGGCTCGGTCGCCGCGTGATGCCGCGTGCCGCTGCGCATCCCTCTGGCCCTCTGCATCAATTGCCCCCCCCTTCACGAGCTTGTGCTCGACCGCCTCCTCTCCGATGATTGCAGAACGGTAACGTAGCTGCAACCCCGGTGTCTCGATCCGCTGTATCGTGACCTTGCTGTTGTGGTGATGTTGTTGGCATGGTGCCGTGATACTGGTGATGGTTTGTGGTGGTGGGACTGGCATGATGGAGCTGCTGCTGTTGCGACGCCTACATTTCCTTCGGCGCCGGCGGGACGGTGCTGCGACGCAACCCTGGCGTCTACTGCTCCTACTCTGGACTGAACTCACCGTGAGCTATATTTCTGCCCTCTATGTCTATGATTACAATGTGGTGTGCATCAAAACGACCATTTATGTGTGATTGTGTTGGAATATTGCTTACTCTCTGTACTTATATGTGCGGTGGGAATGCTCCTAATTTGACGACGTATTCATCAAGCATTCGTGTTGAACATGGATTTGTGATAAATGGCTTGGTTCTATAAGTGCAAATATATAATTGCCCAGTAATTAGTGAGGTGCCTCAATTTGGATGATCAGCTCATCCATGGCTTGCTGCTATCTTAAACTGATGAAACTGAACCTAGACAGTTCAGTTAGTTCCAGTACTTCATGTGTAGTTTACTGATGAGTTTAGACCTGTAAGATGCAACTATTGTTGCTTACATATTGATGCTTTGCTGGGTAGCTTGATTGTGAGCTTGTATGCTTATTAAGGGTGGCTTTGCTACTGATTCGAGATGATCCATTGATCATCTGAAATTTATTATGTGTTGTGCAGAGTTGATTGTGTAGCAAGTACATGATGGGTTAACTACTGCTGCTACTTGGGTTACTTGGTTGGCCTGGGAATAATTCCTGGACCCTAAGTAAAACCCTTGTAACATGTTGATAAATAATGGCTTCTTATGGTGATGACTAAATAATATGTATATATGACCCTGGACAGTGGTTGTGTTGGAATGCACAAAGTGATGCTGTGCTTGTTTCTTGAATATGATCTAGTTGTGAATTAGGAACTCGAAATGATTTATTTTGCAAGGTTGGTTTTTTTATTGATGGATCTTGCTGTCCCTTATTTGATAGTTACAAACTGATAAGAATAGATTTGACTTGATTTTGTTGCCTTGCCAATGATGCAAAGGCTGAGGTACAATCTTGAATAAGAGCATATGCTATTTATGCGTAATAAACTCTGTGATGAGACTAGCATACCACTTGTATGCAAATCTGAGAGTTTCCCCTACCAAAATGCTTTGATCTAAACTGAGAAGAATATATGATAGATGATCTAAAGATCAACCTGCTATAGTGGAGTGGACTAGCTTGGTCTTCTGGCATCTGAAACAACCTTCTTCTTGTGGTCAGCCTGCTCCTCCTAGCTTCTTGATTTCTTTCCTAGTTCTTCTTGATTTCTTGATTTCTTTCCTAGCTTGGTCTTCTGGCATCTGAAACCATCTGGGGTGTGACAAGGTATTAACTTGTCAATGCCTACGGGTTGTACACTAGGGTTTAGTTGGAAGTAGAGGGCAAGTAGATCTTGAAGGTTTCAGCCGAAAAGTACTCGACGATATGAAAACTAGGGTTTGTGAGACAATGATTCGATGATATCTTTGTCCCTCGACTCCCCCTTATATAGGAGGTGGAGCCGAGGGATTCGTATTGTACAAGTTACAGAGTCCGGGAGGGTTTCCAACTCATCCCGCAAGATTACAAATATTATCTCCTAATACAACTCTAGCTTTCCTTAATAACAACTTGGGCTTCCGATTCTTATTATTCTTCGAGTCGTGGGCCTTGAATAAACCCCTGGTACTATCTTCGGCAGGCCCATCGGGGATGCCTATGTCAGTAGCCCCCGAGATTTTGCTTGAATCGTAGAGTCAGGGAAAATCTCCACTGTTTATTTTTACTCTACAACTTTAAACTTCTCTATATTTCTTCATATGAATTTCTATATTGTACAGGGATAATGGTAGTTGGGGCTAGTTCATCTGACGGATCAGGTACTAGTTAACTGCTCTGTGGCAATCCGCAAAAACCTACTTCAAGATCACGTCCCTGGACATGATCTCGGGATACTGGTGTAAACTTCGACAGGTGCCGCTTACCATTCGTCGAGTCCCAGCCATATTTATCGGGTACCTAACGCGTCCGTTAGATTTTTCTTCGTATCTGTTGATACGGATAAAAGTAGCAAACCGACGTCGAGACGGCGCCACGAACGGATCTGGGGTCTTACCTTCGAAAGTTGTATTCAGAAATTGTTCGCAACTTTGGCGTTCTGAGAATATATTGTCGAGTGTTATTCGGCTGTTGGAATGGCATATTTTATTGAGTCAACGGATGACTTATATTGCTCTCCCGATGGGAGTATATGTAGAGTTACTTATAACTCGAAATATACTCTCTTGTTCTTCTATCTTTCTTCTTTTTTATAATTTCATCGGGTACGCGAACAGCGTTCCCGATGGGAGTAGCCCCCGAGGCTACAGCCAAGGACTTGTGCTTGGGTGTAGGCTCCACGCCTCATGTCGCTATATTTTATTTTTCTCTTGAATTTTTTTCAAATCTCTCGGGTGCGCGAACAGCGCTCCCGATGGGAGTAGCCCCCGAGGCTATGAGCAAATTTTGTATTTGATCATAGGCTCACACCATTTCTATTTTGTCTTTCTCAAATTTTTCATTTTTCCAAAGTAGCCCCCGAGCATTTGATCAAAAACTTGTATTTGATCAAAGGCTCTCCGATATCTTTTGCTGTCGCCTTTTTTATGAAACTGTTGAGTCGAAATTTTCTCTTTGCTAAGATGACATCATTGCTGACCATAGCCACGACCGCTGTTCCTGGAAATCGCGAGAAGTTCTCTCTCGCTGCCTTGCGGGCCCAAATTACGCATCGTATTGACACGTCGTGCAAGTGGGGGACACACGTCCTTCGCTTTTCCTGGCACACGCACTTTAACTCTTCCAGGGTGAAATTACTTTTTTACCCCTGTTCCACGTGTACATCATCTGCCTCACACTTTTTCCATCCAACGGTACGCCGCTTCGCCGCACCTCTATTTAAGGTCTCCATCTTCTTCCTCCAGCACTTTCGCTCGCGCCGCTCCTCTGCTCTCCTCTGCAAAAATCCCCTCTTGCGCCCCATAACTCCTTGAGCTCAACCACTCTCACACTGTACTCCTGCGCCATTGTTGATGCCACCGCGCAGATTGATCAGGCACAGCACTCCTGAATCAAAGATGGCTTCCGCAGATCTTGAGTGGGAGAGATCCAAAATCTCTGCCCAAGACATCAACCTCCTGAAGAAACTGGGGATGCAGAAGCCAAAGGCGCTGTGCTTCCCCAGCGAAGAGAGCTACCCAACCCCTCCAATGGAGTACCGGGTTAGTTTCGTCGATCATCTCATCCGCAGTCTCTCTGCCCCCATTCACCCTTTTCTTTGGGGGTTGCTTTTTGTTTATGGACTGCAACTTCATCACCTCACTCCCAACTCTATCCTCCATATTTCCATCTTCATCACCCTTTGCGAGTCCTTCCTTGGCGTCCAGCCTAACTGGGTGTTGTGGAAATGCATCTTTTTTTGTCGCTGCAATGGCTCGCCCAATGTCGCCTATAACATAGGCGGCGTTGTTATCTGCGTTCGCCCTGATGTCGAGTACTTCGATGTCAAATTCCCTGACTCAGTTCAAGGGTGGCTCAAAAAATGGCTGTACATCCACGAGGAGAATCATGGGTGTGCTGAAGACAACATCCCTCCTTTTGATGGTACCGAGAAAATCTATCGTCGCCGCTCCTGGGATGCAGAAGCTACCGATGAAGAAAAAACGGCGACGGAGGCGCTGATGGCCCGCATCCACGAGCTCCAAAGCACCCGCGGTAAAGAACTTTCGGGTATCCAAATCACGACATATTTCCTTAGGATCAGAGTGCAGCCTCTGCAGGCTCGCAAAAATCCCCTCTGGAAGTATGCTGGCGACAATGATGTTGATCGGCTGTCGGTGGATTTGCCGGTCAAGGATTTAGAAAAACTTGTCCGGAAAATCTCCTCCCTCAGCAAGAAAGATGCTGTCCCCTCTTCTTGTCGCGTAAAACCATATAGTGCCACCAATGCGCTTCCCAAGGTAACCTTTGTCGACTTTCTCATTTTTGGTTGACATCCTTTGCATAAATCTTTTATTGACATCCCCCTTTGTTTTCTTATAGAACCATCCAGATCTTGTCTCTCTTCCTCCCCTTCCTGAAGGTGGAGAAGTCGAAGAATGAGCCGTTGTCACTGATGACAACCAAGATGCTCCTTGCCCTGATAGTGAACCCGCAGGTTCTCGAAAATCTGCGGGATCCTCTGAAAAGGAGGCTGGCTCTGAGGCTACCACTCTCCCTCCTCCTGCTGTTTCTCCAAAGAACAAAAGGAAGAGGACAGACGTCGAAGATTCCGGCACCTCCAAAGCCGAAGAAGCTGCTCCTTCAAATCGGAAGACAGCTTTTGATCCATACCTTGACACCCTCGTTAGTTCGTAAGTTACCCCTTGTTTCTTACTGTTTTGCTACTTGAAGATTTTTGTCTATCTTGCTTCTTATACTGTCGCCATTTAATCGTAGTGGTGACGAGGAAGAAATGCCAGCTATTGATGCGACTGCTCGAACGAGTACGTCGCATACTCTAGTTGTTTCTGAGGTGCAAGTTGAAGGAGAAGAATCTTCGCCTCCTCAACAAAACACCGACGCACCTACTCCTCCTGCAAGCCCCCTTGTCCCTTCACCAAAAAGGGCGAGGGTTGAAACAATCACAGAGCCTACCTTGCAATTGGGTAGCTCCTCGACTCCTCTTTTGGATGATGTAAGTCCTTGAATGCTTTCTGATGCTGTCGATGTTTTCATTGTTTGCTTCTTTTCATTTTGTGCCATCGCACTTTTTCCCCTACCGACGCTTTCTTTCTCTATCTTTCTTTAACAGCCCTTGATTAAGGAATTCATCCGCTTCGGTGCTGTTATCACCAGAATTTGACCAAGTCAGAGGTGGGCCGCGATCAAGATGGACTTGAAGATATACATATAGAAGAGATATGTGAATCGGCCTTATTTACCAAGTTTGGGCTAGCTAGCCCGTGTATCTTAGTTTAGAAATTAGAGTTTGTCTCGTGCACGGTTTAGTGCACGCCCACATTAGAAAGTCCCTTGACTATAAATATGTACCTAGGGTTTATGGAATAAACAACAACCAACGTTCAACCACAAACAAATCTCGGCGCATCGCCAACTCCTTCGTCTCGAGGTTTCTACTGTAGCATCATGCTGCCTAGATCGCATCTTGCGATCTAGGCAGCACAGCCTTTCTACGTTGTTCATGCGTTGCTCGTCTGAAGCGCTTTTGATGGCGAGCAACGTAGTTATCATAGATGTGTTAGGGTTAGCATTGTTCTTCATGCTGCATGCTTTCGTAGTGCAACCCTTGCGCATCTAGCCGTCCTTGTGCCTCATCATGGGTGCAGGGGCACCCCGCTTGATCATAGTTTAGTAGATCTGATCCGTTACGATCGCTCCTTGTTCTACAAGGATTAGTTTAATATCTGCAATAGTTAGGCCTTACAAAGGGGTGGAGGATCCAGCGGCACGTAGGGTGTCGTTTGCGAGCCCTAGACGGGATGTTCCGAGGATCAACCTTGTGTTGGTTTTTAGGCCTCGTCTAGGGCAAGCTTACGATCACCGTGCGTGAGCGCGAGGCCCAACCTAGAGTAGGATGATCCGATTATGCGGTGAAAACCCCACATCGTCGTGGATCTCATTAGCTCTACCAGGATCAAGCAGGACCACCACATATTCGGCCACCTTGACGAACCGTGGATCGGCTCTTGAGCCGATTCACAGGACAACCTGAGAGCCGATCGAGGCTCGTATTTAACGTGTACGGTGTGCCCTGCAGAAACTAAGCGAGGCATCATCCACACCTTCCGACCAGGTATAGGTCGTGGCACGCCTCTGCGACCCAGCATCGGCGCCGCGACCAGAGGCTTTGCGGGTCGCTCGAGGGACTCGGGCCAGCCGCAGCCCTAGTCATTCCGGCTCTACCGTGTTGGCTACCACTGCCCGCCGGTGGGTTTCGACGCCAACACATTCTGGCACGCCCGGTGGGACAATCTTCAACGACTCATCTTCAGCGACAACCACCTCGCTATCTACAGCAGAGATGGCGAAAGACGCCTTACCGTCTTCATCAGAAGGTGAAGAAAACCGGTCACGTACGGGGATCTCCATGGCGAGCTCAAGAAGAAGTACGACGAGATCAAGTCTGCCCTCGAAGCCGACCTAATCGGCTCTTTCCACAGGACCCGCTCCCATGGCATCAGATGGAAGGGGTTCACACCTGAAGGCGCACCTGATGGAGTGGACCTGTCCACCCCGTCCGAAGAGCGCACCAGGTCGCCGCGCCAGAGATCAACTTCATGGTGGCTCATTCGCTGCACCGCCATTCGAGAGCCTGGTGAATACGTTGAGCGCGTCGCGCTGTGATCCAGGAGATCATGAGCCATCGGCACTCTCCGTGGACCAGCCCTAGGGACTCACCAAGGGAAGCGCTGCTCCATTCCCGTCCCCCCGCTGCCATTCGCGTTGGCAGCGCCCGAAGCGCCGAACTCATCGGCTTTTGTCGTCTACAAGATTGGTGGTGACCCCAGTGACTACCAGTTCCTACAAGACGCGCCCAAGGAGATCCCGCACGGATACGCATGTGCATACGTGCCAGCAGCACTGGGCACCCTCGAACCAGGTTGCTATAACAGGGACTTCTGGGCAACAGGAGGAGCATCGGAGGCGGACCCCGAGAAGCAAACGTGGCTAGCTAAATACGCCACCCCGACCAAGCTCCCGAGCCCAGCTCCTGCAGCTGGCTCAGAACCGAGAAACAAGCATGGCTGGTTAAGTACGCCACTCCGACGAACCTTCAGGGTTCGGCACCGGCCATCACTGCGGATCAAATTTGTACGGTCCTGAAAGATCAGTTCGGCATGATGCCGAAAAGAAAGGCGATCGGCTATACCAAGCCGTACCCCAACGAGTACGAATTGATCCCGTTACCACCCAAATATCGGCTCCCGGACTTCACAAAGTTCAGCGGATCGATGGTTCCAGCTCCATAGAGCATGTGAGCCGGTATTTGGCGCAGCTGGCATGATCTCAGCGTCAGACGAGCTGCGTGTGAGGTACTTCTCACACTCCCTCACAGGATCGGCTCGGTTGGTACACTTCGCCGCCACCGAACTCAATCCAGACCTGGAAGCAGTTGGAAGAACGGTTCCATGAGCAATATCACTCGAGGCTTCCGAGGCCGGCATTGCCGATCGGCACAAGTACGGCAGGCGCGGGGAAACGTGATCGAATACATCCAGCGCTTCAGACCGTCGGGAACCGATGCTATCGGTTCACGTAAGCGAAAAAGAAGCATGAGTTGGCGGTGGTGGGTCTATCATCATCGATCAAGGAAGTGGCCTCCTGCCACTATCCTTCATTAGCACACATGGTGCGGGTTGTCGCATATGAGCAACGCCACCCGGATATCTACCAAGATAAATTCAAGCGCGTGGTTACCATGGTTGACGCAGGCGAAGATGAAGGTCCTACGGAGAGCGAGAGGTCGCAGAGCTGAGTGGACTCGAGCGCAGGCCCGAACCCGCAAATGGGTAAAGCCACCAGGCCTCCAAGAGGGTTCGACTTCGACGTGACGAAAACCGAGCAGATTTTCGACCTCTTCGCGGAGAAGCACATAAAGGTGCCCGAAGGCCACAAGTTTCCTACGGTGCAAGAGCTGAACGGAAAGCCATACTGCAAGTGGCATAACACGTTCACCCACACCACCAACGACTGCAGGGTGTGGCGTCAGCAGATCCAAGCGGCGATAGAAAATGGGCGGTTAATTTTTAACCAATACGCCATGAAGGTCGACACACACCCCTTCCCCGCCAACATGGTGGAGTTTACCCACCTTGGAGGGTGCCAGCCTGATTTCTCAGCCAACATCAGTATGGTAGAGCTTGGACACCACTGAGAAGGACGGGGATGAGGACAGCTGCTCTCGAGCAAGGACACCGAGGGGGCCGCCCCATGCGATCGGCTCCGTCAAGATGGCAAGCGATACGTCACAAGGAGAAGTGAAGAACATAAGATATCAACGACCCCCTCTCTGATCACCTCCTCAACAAGTATGTTAGTCGAGATGACCAACGCCGGCGATGCAACAACAATGATGAAAGAGGTCGTCTGACCATAAAACGACGAAAGGCAAAGCCGGCATAATCATGATGAGGAGCGACAGAACGCCATGGCAGAGGAGCAGGACGATACGGACAGGCATTGGCACTCTTCTTCGACACTGCTGGGATTCAGGAATGAGCCGATTACCAACAATCGGCAACTGCCCGAATGCAACCGGAAGAAGAAGGGGACAGCCAACGTATCTGTGTTCGAGCGCTAGGGCCTCTCCCACCGCAAAACAGACGGGCTGAGAACCCCTCCGTCGGAAGATCTCGATGATTCAGAGACGAAGGGGAATACGAAGAAGACAGGTGCCGTCCAAGGTGGTGCCCTGATGGTCTCAGCCATACACAAAAACGCAGGGTTCAGCGATTGCGCGGTCTGGAGGAAGCTGAAAGGATGTACTTGCATACGCGAGGAAGGCGCGGCCCCGATCCGGCTGCGAAAGTCCGAGGACCCCGGATGAGGAGGGGCTACCGCAAAGGAAAGAGTGGCGCCCAAGCAAAGAGAGCCGATGATGACACATCGGCTGGCACAAACATGGTGTTCATTCGTCCGGCGGGGTGTAGTGCTCCACGATTATACAATGCACCCGACATGGATAACAGCAAGCACACCAACGTGCTAAAGTCAGAGATTGGGCTGGTCTTATCCGCCGACATGGACGAGTAGCAAGACTACGTCAATAAGCAACATGGCGAGGCCGATCCTTGCAATCGGCCCTCCGAAGCTGATGAAGGGATATTACAAAACCTTTGCCGAGCAAGCAACATGGAGGCCGATTCCAGCAATCGGCCAAAATTATCCTCACTATCCATTCTGCTGGGATCAACGTTTGGCCCAACAGGGACTACCTGAAGAGCCGATACCATCAATTTTCTTGACAGGATCGGCTCGGGGGCACCTAGAGGGATAAAACACAAGGATACGAAATAGTATTGAGTATGGGGGCCGATACGCAAATCGGCCTAGAATTTTTAAAAAAAAAAAAAAAAAACAGCCGATGCAAAGGCATCGACTTCAGAATTGAGAAGCAGCCGATGCATGACCATCGACTCAAGAAATACAATTGTCAACCAGAAGGTCGAGATCCACCAAAGGAAGGGAGCCGATCTGACTTGCAAGGGCAAAGAGGCGCACCGAGGAAACTCGGGGGGCAGCCCACCTTGAAGGTTCTCTGCAAACCGATTTACGTGCAAATCGGCTGACTCGCATGATCAAGCCCAGGCTAATTCGGTTAAGTTTTGCCTTGGCCAAGACTCGGGGGCAGCAGGCCCGGTGGATGTTCTGCCTTGCTCTGTTTTTTACGAGCCGATTAAGTGATCATCGGCTGATCCTTCATTGCAAACCTTCGTCAGAGATGATGAGTGCTGGAAAGGATTATTGGGTGTGGTTGGGAAAGTTCAAAAGTTTCCTGAAGATCCTACATTTTTCTGCCAGATTTAGAAAATCATCAGTTGAAGAAGGAAAGAGCAAATTTCGAAGGACCGATGCGGCGTTATCGGCTCGTTACGCATTGGCAAAGGGGGCGAATCGGCAAGGACGGTAGAAAAGGGAATCGGCTCAATTGAACTCAGGAGAAATCGGGCACAATCAAAATGAGGAAAAGTTCTTCATTAATGAGCGAAATTTCTTACATGAGGAGCTAATTGCCTGCAAAAGGAAATACCGGGGGATACATTGCCCCATCTACCACTACTGGCCCTATTCTAAAGGTCCTATCTACGGGCCATCACTGCCTCGTCGTCGCCGTCGTCGCTGCTGTCAGCGCTGCTCCCGGCCTGCTCATCGTCGCTGCTCCAGCGACCGCCAACTGGACCTTCGTTGTCCTCATCTTCATCATCAGCATCGCCATCGTCGCTGTCGACGTCGCTGAAGTTCCCAGGCCAAGGGCAGTGCCGTTTAGCCGGCAGCTCGTCGGAAGGACTGTCGTCCTCCTCTTCCTCTTCCTCCGCCACCTCCTCTGAGGAAGTGACCCCATCCCAGGGAAAGCAGTCGTCTTCGCTTTCCTCCACCGCTTCCCTTTTGACGAGGAAGCGGAGATCGCTCTCTCCGTCGGTCAGGGACCT
This sequence comes from Lolium multiflorum, assembly GCA_030979885.1. Classification (NCBI taxonomy): domain Eukaryota; kingdom Viridiplantae; phylum Streptophyta; class Magnoliopsida; order Poales; family Poaceae; genus Lolium; species Lolium multiflorum. The sequence goes on from CM061749.1 coordinate 109,212,106, forward strand.
GTCATCCTCTGACCAAATGGAGAAATCGTGGCTGGGCTCGTCCCCGGCCTCAATGGCGCGGCGAGTGTTGGCCTCGTGGACCTTCGCTGGGTTCCACCCCGGCGTCGACTCGCGGGAGGAGGAGGACTCGACGGAGAAGACCGATGAGTCGGAGGAAGGAACAGGCATGGTGGCTTAGAAGGGTTTTTTGGATGCCAGTGCAGAAGGGGACGAAGAGAAGAACTGTTACTGCGGTTATATTAAGGGGATATGGTAAAAATTCAATGCCACAGCAGTTCCCGAGGAGGTGGTGCCAGAACTGTTTAATCGCACAGAGAAATTGAGAAGGCATGTTATCATGATGAAGAACTGCGACGATTCTGCTCTGCCACGACATGACCCGACGAGGGAAAAGCATAATGATTTTGGAAATGTCATTTCCAAAACCAGGGGGCATGTGTTATCACCAGAATTTGACCAAGTCGAGGTGGGCCGCGATCAAGATGGACTTGAAGATATACATATAGAAGAGATATGTGAATCGGCCTTATTTACCAAGTTTGGGCTAGCTAGCCCGTGTATCTTAGTTTAGAAATTAGAGTTTGTCTCGTGCACGGTTTAGTGCACGCCCACATTAGAAAGTCCCTTGGACTATAAATATGTACCTAGGGTTTATGGAATAAACAACAACCAACGTTCAACCACAAACAAATCTCGCGCATCGCCAACTCCTTCGTCTCGAGGGTTTCTACCGGTAAGCATCATGCTGCCTAGATCGCATCTTGCGATCTAGGCAGCACGAGCCTGCCTACGTTGTTCATGCGTTGCTCGTACTGAAGCCTTTTTGATGGCAGCAACGTAGTTATCATAGATGTGTTAGGGTTAGCATTGTTCTTCATGCCGCATGCTTTCGTAGTGCAACCCTTGCGCATCTAGCCGTCCTTGTGCCTCATCATGGGTGCAGGGGCGGCACCCCGCTTGATCATAGTTTAGTAGATCTGATCCGTTACGATCGCCCCTTGTTCTACAAGGATTAGTTTAATATCTGCAATAGTTAGGCCTTACAAAGGGGTGGAGGATCCAGCGGCACGTAGGGTGTCGTTTGCGAGCCCTAGACGGGATGTTCCGAGGATCAACCTTGTGTTGGTTTTTAGGCCTCGTCTAGGGCAAGTTTACGATCACCGTGCGTGAGCGAGGCCCAACCTAGAGTAGGATGATCCGATTATGCGGTGAAACCCCACATCGTCAGGATCTCATTAGCTCTACCAGATCAAGCAGACCACCACATATTCGGCCACCTTGACGAACCGTTGGATCGCTCTTTGAGCCGATTCACGGACAACCTGAGAGCCGATCGAGGCTCGTATTTAACGTGTACGTGTGTGCCCTGCAGGAAACTAAGCGAGGCATCATCCACACCTTCCTGACCAGGTATAGGTCAGGTGGCACGCCCTCGACCCAGCATCGGCGCGCGACCAGGAGGCTTTGCGGGCCGTCGCTCTGAGGGACTGGGGCCAGCCGCAGCCCTAGTCATTCCCGGCTCTACCGTGTTGGCCAGTCACTGCCCGCCGGTGGGTTTCTGACGCCAACAGGTGCCCAATTCGTTGGGTACCGCGAGTATGCTAGCAAAGCTGAAGGTAATGTCTTTCTGCTTCTCTTTACCCTTGCCTTCTTACTCCTTTCTTGTCGTGATTTTGACTGGATTTGACTATCTTGGCAGAAAAACTAGCGGAGGCCAACAAACGTGCCGACACACTTGCTCAAAAATTAGAGCAAAGTGAGGAGGCTCGTAAGAAGGCCGAATCAGATGCTAGTAAGGCTAGGGCAGAGGCTGACAAGGCCAAGACCGACGCTGCTGGTGTCGAAGAACTTCAGAAGAGGCTTCATGACGCCGAGACTTCGTTGAGCGAGCATATAGCCGCACAATCTGCTCGCGAAGACGCGATTACTAAACGCCTGAAATCGCAAAGCCGTCGCTTTGTCAGTGAGTACCCGAACTATTTTGTATTCTTTGGACTTGCTTTCCTTTTCTCGTTTGTTGACCAATAAATTTCTGCTTCGACAGGTAAAACATCTCAAGAATATGAACTTGAAGATCCCGACAATGATCCTCTTCTTGACGCACTTGCTTTCCTGGAGTTTCATGGCGATGAAGCACGTGAAGGTCTTACTGCAGCTAGGGAAGGATTGTCGCGGCTGTACCCTTACTTCTTCCCGAAGAAAAAGGAACCTGCGACTTTTCTTGCTCTTTCCAAGTGCTTTAATCCCCCAGAAGATCTTGGACTGAAGCTTCGCCAAGAAAATATGAAGGTTGCCGTTGAAAGCACTGTCGCCCTGGTTGCTGACAGCCAGCAAAACATCGACTGGACCAAAGTTGGCGACACACAGGAGATGGAGACCACGAAGTGGCAATCGCTGATCAGGGCTGCAAAGCCCAACACAAAGAAGATCCTTGCTTATCTTGGATTCAGGCCTACTCCTGCTCCTAGCTCGTCGAAGCCGGAGGTCTAGTAGAATGCCCTATCTTTTTCTGTTTTTATTTTTACTGTTTCTTTTGATGTTGTCGTCACAGTATCTTTAGCGACAACTATCGTATTGATTCTTTTGAAAACTCCTTCTGTAATATCTGTGTAAATTTCCCGAAGATCAATGGAATTCTATTTTGCGTGATCATTGATACTGAAATTTTCTTTTCCAGTTGATATTTGATAACTACTCTGCAAATCCTCATCCTGCTGATACTTTTCCTGCTTCCTCCTTCTTGAAGAAGACAGTTGTCGATGATGATCTTATCGAAGGTTCTTCAAGTAAACACTCCTCGCCAGATTTGCAAGAACTTCGCCAACAACTTCAGTCCATGAAAAAGCAAACTCTTGCGATGATGGAGTAATCCCGCAAAGCATCCGAAAGAGAGAAAATTGCCCTTCAGCAAGCTAAAGAAGCCATAAATGCCAAGGAAGCTGCTATTTTGGAAGCTGAAAAAGCAACTACTCGAGAAAATAGTATGCTCGAGCTAATGACTGAAGCTAGTGTGGATATGTTAGGTATGCTTTTTCAACCCAGAACTTCTTCTGTCTTTTGCTGTACCCCCTTGTTTTTTGAATTTCTTGTTCTTTCGCTTGATAGGTTCTGTTCTCGACACTGCTGCTGAAGATGAAAGGGTTAATGTAAGAACGAACCTCCTCGTTAACCTTTCTCTTAACCACGGATGTCTGTTCTGGGCCACTCCCGAGCGAACCCAACAGATTGTCAGGTTCCAAGACCGCGCCTGTCAGGTTCGCGAATTCCTTAACTTCTGCACGAGAACCTTGACCCTTGTTTACAAGACTATGTTCCCTCGAGATGAAGCTCCCGATACTCTTCTTGGATTGATGGAAAAGTTTCGAGATGCCCCTTGTATTCATAACTTTGTATGAGCTCAGTTGACTGCTGGAGCAAGATTCACCATGATCATGATACATATTTGCCATCCAAAATTAGATCTGACGAAGATTGTCTCTGACTGCCTGGCCAAAAAATCGCGACGAAAAAATAACGTCGACAAAATCAATGACATGGTGACTCCTGTGGCCGAAGCGATGATGGATGAGCTTCTTCGGATGGATTCTGAATTCTTCATCAAGGGGAGCTATGCTGAGCACAAGACAATTGCTGCAAATAACAAAGGTTTATCCATAGATAGTATATTAGGCCTTGACTGAGTTGTACTATATTGCGAAAAGTTATGTCTATTTTTGCCGAATTCTTTTTATTGATGAAGTTGTCTGTATTGTAAAGTGTAATCTATATTGCGAAGCCCCCGAGCCCTTGGCTGGAGCTTATACTATTTTGTCTTCTCGAAGAATTTACTGTTTTGCGAGAATATATGTATTTTGTTGTCGTGGGTTATGAGCCCCCGAGCCTGTCGAAGAAGAAAGACGTATATCATCAGTATCTTTTATTATATTGCAGCACCGCGAGCCCACCTCATTAAAAACCTTCCCAGCCCCACTCGGTGCCCTGAAAAGGAAAAGAGTGCGTCTGAAAACTCGCGGGCGTTTCAGTACATTTTATTTTTACAAATGAGGACTATATTTCGGCTCTAAGCGTAGAACCGCCCGAGCCGCGCCAATGCCCAGGTTTTTCTCGGGAACCCCTGTCTTCTTGTCCTTGATCCTGTATGCTCCTTCTTCGATTACTTCTGTGACGACGTAAGGGCCCAGCCATGGCGACTCGAGCTTTTCGGTACTTTGTTGATTGAGCCGTAGGACCAAATCTCCGACCTGGAAAGATCTTGGCCGCAATCGTCGACTGTGGTAGTTTTTTAGGTCTTGCTGGTACTTGGTAACCCGTGAAAGTACTTCATCTCGAGCTTCGTCGAGTGCATCCACATCGTCCTCCAAAGCTCTTCTTGAGGTTTCTTCATCATACTCTCTGACTCTTGGGGAGTCGTGCTCTATTTCGATTGGTAGTACTGCCTCAGCTCCATGGACTAAGAAGAACGGAGTTTCTTGTATCGCCGTGTTTGGTGTCGTTCGAATACTCCACAAGACACTTGGCAATTCTTCTGGCCAGGTATGTCGAGCCTTTTCAAGCGGTCCTAGCAGGCGCTTTTTAATACCGTTGCAGATAATACCATTGGCTTTCTCGACTTGACCGTTGGTTTGCGGGTGCCCAACTGACGCGAATTGCAATTTGATGCCTACTTCTGCGCAGTATGCCTTGAACTCTTTGGACGTGAAGTTACTACCATTGTCTGTGACGATGCTGTGAGGTACTCCAAATTGAAAAACGATGCCCTTCACGAATTTTATTGCTGATGCTGCATCTGGTGAATTTATCGGCTTTGCTTCTATCCACTTGGTGAATTTATCGATAGCAACCAACATGTACTCGTATCCTCCTGGCGACGCCTTGTGTAATTTTCCCACCATATCGAGACCCCATTGGGCAAAGGGCCAAGACAATGGTATTGGCATCAGCTCTGCTGCTGGAGAGTGGGGTCTTGCAGCAAATCTCTGGCACGCGTCGCAGGTCCGTACTATTTCTTTTGCATCCTCGATTGCTGTCAACCAGTAAAATCCAGCCCGAAAAACATTGGCCGCAATAGCTCGACGCTCGCGTGGTGACCACATATTCCCTCGTGTACATCCTTTAAGATTATCCTTCCTCTTCGGTGTAACGCACCTTTGCAGCACACCCGAAATACTTCGGTTGTATAACTCCCCTTTGACCACTGTGAAAGCTTTGGATCGTCGAATAACTCGCCTTGCTTCAACTGGGTCGTCGGGTATTTCTTTCCTTAGGATATACGATATGTACGCTTGTATCCATGGGACTTCTACCATCATCACCAGCTCCTGGTCCTCTTCTTCGTCTGTAGCTTCTTTGAGAGGCGCCGAAGTTTTCTCCTCCTTCTTCTTCTTCTGCGCCTTCTTTGGCTTTGTAGATCTCTCAGCTATCTCTTCCCAAAACACACCTGGCGGGATTGGAAGGCACTGCGACTCGATGTTTGCGAGAACATCGGCTTCATCGTTGCTCAGCCTACTGATGTGATTTACTTTGCATCCATCAAACAGCTTCTCAAGCTCGTTGTACACTTCCTTGTATGCCACCATGCTATCATTGACTGCATCACATTGGTTCATAACCTGCTGAGCTACCAATTGTGAGTCGCCAATGATTTTTAGTCGAGTTGCGCCGCAAGCTTTCGCCATCTTCATCCCGTGTATAAGAGCTTCATATTCTGCTTCATTGTTAGATGCGTTTGGGAACGTCATCCGTAGGACATACTTCAATTTGTCGCCTTCAGGTGATATGAGTATCACCCCTGCACCAGCTCCTTCTACTCTCTTGGATCCAGGTTCATGGTCCAAGTTCTCGATAAGTCTGGGGGTCCCGTATTTTGTAGCTCCATCCACTCTGCAATGAAATCCGGCAAAATTTGCGACTTGATTGCTTTTCTTTTTTCATACGTGATGTCCCGAAAGTTCTATTCCCAAAGGGAGACACGCCCGTAGCTTCTGGATTGTTCAGTATATGTGATAGAGGTGCTTCATTGACCACTATTATCGGGTGTGCCGAAAAATAGTGGCGCAATTTTCTCGTCGTGAATACTCCATATGCTAACTTCTTCTGGTACCGCTGTTTGGAGGGCGATAAAACTTCACCGATAAAATATACCGGCCTTGCACTGCATGAGCTTCCTTCTTCTTCTCTTTCGACGACTAGCGCCGTGCTAACCACCTGAGGTGTGGCTGCGATGTATAACATGAGAGGTTCTTTTTTCTTCGGCGCCACCAAGATTGGTGGTGTCGAAATTGTGCGCTTCAAATCCTCGAAGGCTCTATCGGCCTCTGTTGACTGCCAAAACCCACCGGCGGGCAGCGGCCTGTCAACACTAGTAGAGCCGGGAAGAGCCTAGAGCTGCGGCTGGCTGAGACCCTCCGAGCGACGGCCCGCAATGCTCTTCGGTCACACGCGGCGAAGTGCAGGGCGTGCCACGACCTATACCTGGTCAGGGTGATGGGGATGCCTCGCTTAGTTCCTGCATGGCATACACGTAAACATTAAATACGAGCCTCGATCGGCTCTCAGTTATCTGTGAATCGGCTCAAAGAGCCGATCCACCCATGATTCGTACGGGGTGCACGAATACTTGGTGATCCTGCGCTTGATCAAAATATAGCTAATGAGATCTACGACGATTTAGGGTTTTCACCGCATAATCGGATCATCCTACTCCAGGTTGGGCCTCGCGGCCACGCACGGTGCTCATAAGCCGATCCTAAACAAGGCCTAAAACCAACATGACGTTGATCCTCGGAACATCCTGTTTAGGACTTGCGAACGCCACCCTACGTGCCGCTGGATCCTCCCCTTTGTAAGGCCTAACTATTGCAGATATTAAACTAATCCTTGCGTAACAAGGAGCAATCGTAACGGATCAGATCTACTAGATGATGAACAAGCAGGGTGCCGCCCCCACACCCGAGATAGGCGTGAGGGCGGCTAGACATGCAAGGGTTGCACTACGTAAGCATGTTATACGAAGAACTATGCTAACCCTAACACATCTATGATAACTACGTTGCTCGCCATCAAAACGCTTCAATACGAGCAACGCATGAACAACGTGGAAGCTTGTGCTGCCTAGATCGCAAGATGCGATCTAGGCAGCATGTCGCTTACCTGATTGAAACCCTCGAGATGAAGGAGTTGGCGATGCGCCGAGATTGGTTTGTTTTGGGTTGAACGTGAGTTGTTGTTTATTCCATAAACCCTAGATACATATTTATAGTCCAGGGGACTTTCTAATTCGGACGTGCACCTAACCGTGCACAAGTAAAACTCTAACTTTCAATCTAAAATGCGATCTACTATATTACAGATACATGGGCAATTCAGCCCAACTTCGTGTATAAGGCCAATTCTTGTTCTTCCTTCCATGTATATCTTCAAGTCTATCTCAATCGTGGCCCACCTCTGACTCGGTCAAATTCTGATAACACATGCCCCTGGTTTTGGAATTGGTAATTCCAAAATCACTCCTTCGTCGGGTCATGTCAGAACCGTTGCAGATCCTTCATCATAATGTCCCGCCTTCAACTTCTCCGCGTGATCCGCAGTTTTTTTTCTTTAGGCACCACTTCCTCGAAAACTGCTGTGGCATTGAATTTCCACTATATCCCCTTTTATTTAACCGCCATGAACAGTTCTCTCATCTCTCCGCATTAGCACTCCAAAAGCCCTCCTGCCACCATGTCTTCTTCCTCCTCTGCTCCATCGGATCCTTCCAGCCAGTCCTCCACATCCCGTGAGCCGACGCCGAGTACAACCCGGCAGAGGTCCACGCGGCGAACACCCGCCGTGCCATTGCGGCCGGGGAGGAGTCAGACCACGACTTCTCCATCTGGTCCGAGGACGACCAATCCTCGACGGACGGGGAGAGCGACCTCCGCTTCCTCGCCGTTGGGGAAACGGAGGAGGAGAGTGACGACGACAGCTTCTCCTGCGACTTCACCTCTTCCGGGGAGGAGGAGCAGGAAGAGGAGGAGGAGGACGACGACGAGAGCTCCTCCGACGAGCCGCCGGCCAAGCGGTTCTGCCCTTGGCCGGGCAATCTTAGCGACTTCGACAGCGACGAGGACGACGCTGACGAAGAAGATGAAGACAACGAGGGCCCGGTCGGCGGCCATTGGAGCGACGACGAGCCCGCCGGGAGCAGCGCCGATAGTGGCGACGACGGCGACGACGAGGGCAGTGACGGCCCATAGATAGGGCCTCTAGAATAGGGCCAGTAGTAGTAGATGGGGCAATGGATCCCCTAGTATTTCCCTTTTGAGAGCAATTAGCTCTTTATGTAAGAAATCTCATCTAATCAATGAAGAACTTTTCCCCAATTTTGATTTTGCCGATTCCTTCTGAGTTTAATTGAGCCGATTCCCTCTTCTACTGACCTTGCCGATTCGTCCCCTTTGCCAATGCGTAATGAGCCGATCGCACCGCATCGGTCCTTTGAAATTCACCCTTCTCTTCTTCAGCTGATGATTTTCTAAATCTGGTAGAAAATGCAGGATCTTCAGGAAAACCTTTAAACTTTTCCAACCAAACCCAATAATCCTTTTCAGTACCCATCATTGTGAAGAAGGTTGCAATGAAGGACCAGCCGATGGTATCCCCATCGGTTCTTTAAACAAAGTATCCACTAGGCCTGCTGCCCCCCGAGCCTTACTCGAGCCTGCTGCCCCCCGAGCCTCACTCGAGGCGAGAATGTCAGAGAGAATGCGCCACAGCCGATCCTCTTTCTTCCTCCAACAGCCGATAATCTTCCGTTTCAGCTAAACTAGCCCCAAAGATTGGAAATCCTTGACAAAAAAGGTTCAGGAACCCGGATCGGCTCGAAGCAGCTGAAGAAGTTTCCATTGTTATACTCCCTCGAGGCAACAGAAGGCACCACCGTTGGTCTGGATTTGGTGGAGACTCGATAAACGTTGCATAATTCCACTAAAGTCGATGGCTGCGCATCGGCTGCCTCTCAATTCTAAAGTCGATGCCCTTGCATCGGCTGTAAAAAATTTTTTTTTACTGGCCGATTTTTTCCTATCGGCCCCCAGTATTTCATTGCACACATGTACCCCTGCATCTGGTTCCCCTGTTTAGGTGCCCCGAGCCGGCTGTCAAAGAATGGCGATATCGGCTCGTGAATTCGCACGTCGGCTCCGATAGGGTCGAGGGTGAACACAAGCGTAACATGTGGTGAGGATAATTTGGCCGATTGCTGGGATCGGCCTCCATAATGATTGGAGCGCTGAATGAAGGTTCTGTAATGTCCCTTCATAGACCTTTGGGGCCGATCACAAGGATCAGCCTCGCCAAGTTGCACATCGCTTCGCTTCAACTACATGGTCAGGCCAGTGGATAAAACCAACTTAACCCTTCCCTTTGTCACATCGATGCGCTCGCAGTCGTCCAAGTTGATGCCTGAAAGGGGTTCTTGGCCTGCTGCTTCCCATGCGTTCATGCCAGCCGTTGAAATTTCGGCTGAGTCATCGGCCCGGACGACCTCTACCTCATCTCCATCCCACCGTATTATGCATTGGTGCATCGTGGAGGGAATACAGCAGTTGGCGTGGATCCAATCTCTTCCCAGAGCACAGCATAGTGCTCGTGCTATCAACGATGAAGAACGTTGTAGGGATAGTTTTCCTTCCTACGGTCAGATCCACGTTCAGAACTCCTTGTGCCTCGACGCTTGGCCGTTGAAATCGCTCAATGTCACGTTGGTCTTGATTAAATCCGAGCTAGAGCGTCCCAGCCGACGTAGCATAGAGTACGGCATGATGTTAACTGCCGCTCCGGTGTCCACCAGCATCTTATTTACAGGCCTCCCATCGATATATCCTCGCAAGTATAGGGCCTTCAGATGCCTGTAGCTCCTATCTCGTGGCTTCTCAAAGATAACCGGCCGTGGGCCGCAGTCAAGTTGTGCCACGGATGTCTCGTCTAACCCTGGAGCACTGAACTCTAAAGGGAGGATGAACACCATGTTTGTGCCAGCCGATGTTTCATCATCGGCTTTCTTTTGCTTGGGACGCCACTCCATTCTCCGTGGACGACCCTCTTCATCCAGGGCTCGCTGAACCTTTGCAGCCAGATCCGGCCGTGCCTTCCTTAGTGTATGCAGGTATAACCTTTCGGCTTCCTCCAGGCCGCGTAACCGCTGAACCCTGCGTTTTTGTGAACGGCTGAGTCCGTCAGGGCACCACCTTGGACGATGGTACTGTCTTCTTCTTCTGGTCCCTCGTCTTCGGGATCCTCAAGATCTGCCCAACGAGTTGACTCAGCGCGTTTGCTTTGTGGCGGGAGAGGCCCTAAGCGCTCGAACACAGACACGTTGGCTGCCTCCTTCTTCTTCTTGTTGCGGGCAATTGCCGATTGTGGGCAATCGGCTCATTCCTGAATCCCAGCGGTGTCTGAAGAAAGGGCAGTCCCAGTGTCTGGCGTTGTCATCTTGCTCCCTTGATGTGTCCGTGGCACGGCGCTCGTGCTCCTCCTCATTGCGATCCTGCCGACGATGTCTTCTGGCTTCTCTAGCCAGACGATCTCCTTCATCATCATAGTTGGACCGTCGGCGTTGGTCATACTGACTCACATATTTGTTGAGGAGGTGATCAGAGAGAGGTCGTTGATATCTTATGTTCTTTACTTCTCCCTCGTGACGTAGCGCTTGCCATCATGATGGAGCCGATCGCGTGAGCGGCCTCCTCGTGTCCTTGCTATGAGAGCAGCTGCCCTCATCTCCATCTTTGCCGGAGTAGTTCCCAGGTCCTACCATGTTGATGCGAACGTGGGACCTGGCTGGCAGCCCTCGGGGTAGATGACTTCTACCATGTTAACGGCGGGGAAGGGTTGGGTGTCGACCTTCATGGCGTACTAGTTGAAAATTAGACGCCCCTTCTCTATCGCCGCTTGGATGTGCTGACGCCACACCCTGCAGTCGTTGGTGGCATGGGAGAGCGAGTTGTGGAATTTGCAGTATGGCTTTCCGTTCAGCTCTTGCGCCGTGGGGAACTTGAGACCTTCAGGAATCGTCAACTGTTTCTCCTTGAGCAGGAGGTCGAAGATTTGTTCAGTCTTGGTCACGTCAAAATCAAATCCCCTGGGCGGCCCCGGTGGCTTTACCCATTTGCAGGCCACAGGGGTTCCCCCCCGAGTCCATTCAGCCACGCTACTTCTTGGTCTCCCGCAGGCACTTCACCTTCCTCTCGTATCGACCATGACTACTGCACGCTTGGACTTGTCTTGGTACGGGTCTGGGTGGCGCTGTTCATATGCTGATAGTTTCTGAACCATGTGCGCCAGCGAGGGATAATCTGCTTGGGAGGCCATGTCCTTGAGCTGTGTTGCAAGGCTAGGTACTGCCAACTCGACTGCTTCCTTTTCAGTTATACGAACCGAATAACATCGGTTCCTAAGATTCCTGAAGCGCTGGATGTACTCTGTCACCGTTTCTCCGCGCTTCTGACGTAGTTGTGCTAGATCGGCAATGCTAGACTCGGAAGCTTCCGAATGGTATTGCATATGGAACTGTTCTTCCAATTGCTTCCAAGACTGGATGGAATTTGCTGGCAAAGAGGTGTACCATCCAAAAGCCGATCCTGTGAGGGACTGTGAAAAGAGCCTCACGCGTAGCTGATCCGACACTGAAGCCGGTCCTAGTTGCGCCAAATATCGCCGACGTGCTCGATGGAGCGGAGCCATCCGATCCACCGAATTTGGAGAAGTCGGGAGCCGATATTTAGGTGGGCGGGATCATCTCGTACTCATCGGGGTACGGCTTGGAATAGCCGATTGCCCTTCTTTTCGGCACCATGCCGAACTGGTCTCTCAGTATGGTACTGATCCGATCCGCTGTGCTGGCTGCAGAAGTTGCACTCGATTCGCCGGGGTGGCGACGAGCCAGCCATGCTTGCTTTTCCAGCTCGAGCCAACTGCAGGAGCTGGGCTCTGGAGTTTCGTCGGGGTGGCGTACTTAGTTAGCCACGTCTGCTTCTCAAGCTCTGTCGCGACGTTTCTCCTGCTTTCGCCGGAGTCCCTGATGTTGTGGCCTGGTTTGAGAGTGCCCAGTTGCCACAATCTGGCACATACGTGCACGCGTACCCTTGAGGGATCTCCTTAGGCGCCTCGGTCAAGAACTGGTAGTCACTAGGATCACCACCAATCTTGTAGACGATGAATGCCGGTGTAGCCGGCACTTCAGGTGGTGCTGCCAACGCATATGGCAGCGGTGGACGGGACTGGAGCGGCAACTCTCCTTGATGCGTCCCGAGAGCTGGTCCTGACGGCGAGTACTGGTGGCTCATAATCTCCTGGATCACGCGCAGAGCGAGACGCTCCAACACGTTGACCAAGTTTTCAGAGTGGCGGTGTAGCGAGTGAGCCACCAAGTAGTTGATCTCCTGCCGCAGGCCCCTGGTGCGTTCCTCCGACGGGGCAGAGAGATCTATCCCATCGAGTGCACCTTGCGGTGAGAATCCCTTCCATCTGATGCCATGGGAACGGGTTCTCAAAAGAGCCGATGAGATCGGCTTCGAGGGTGACCTTGATCTCGTCATATTTCTTCTTGAGCTCGGCAGGCAGCTCCTCGTAGGTGACTGGCGTGCCGTCCGCCATCTCGATGTAGATGGCGATGTGGTCGATGTAGACGATTGTCCCACCGGGCGTGCCAATGTGTTGACTCGCCAAAACCCACCGGCGGGCAGCGGCCTGTCAACACTAGTAGAGCCGGGAAGAGCCTAGAGCTGCGGCTGGCTGAGACCCCTCCGAGCGACGGCCCGCAATGCTCTTCTGGTCACACGCGGCGATGCGAAGTGCAGCGTGCCACCTGACCTATACCTGGTCGGGAAGGTGATGGGGATGCCTCGCTTAGTTCCTGCATGGCATACACGTAAACATTAAATACGAGCCTCGATCGGCTCTCAGGTTATCTGTGAATCGGCTCAAAGAGCCGATCCACCCATGATTCGTACGGGGTGCACGAATACTTGGTGATCCTGCTTGATCAAAATATAGCTAATGAGATCTACGACGATTTAGGGTTTTCACCGCATAATCGGATCATCCTACTCCAGGTTGGGCCTCGCGGCCACGCACGGTGCTCATAAGCCGATCCTAAACAAGGCCTAAAAACCAACATGACGTTGATCCTCGGAACATCCTGTTTAGGACTTGCGAACGCCACCCTACGTGCCGCTGGATCCTCCCCCCCTTGTAAGGCCTAACTATTGCAGATATTAAACTAATCCTTGCAGAGCAAGGAGCAATCGTAACGGATCAGATCTACTAGATGATGAACAAGCAGGGTGCCGCCCCCACACCTGAGATAGGCGTGAGGGCGGCTAGACATGCAAGGGTTGCACTACGTAAGCATGTTATACGAAGAACTATGCTAACCCTAACACATCTATGATAACTACGTTGCTCGCCATCAAAGACGCTTCAGACGAGCAACGCATGAACAACGTGAGCTTGTGCTGCCTAGATCGCAAGATGCGATCTAGGCAGCATGTCGCTTACCTGATTGAAACCCTCGAGATGAAGGAGTTGGCGATGCGCCGAGATTGGTTTGTTTTGGGTTGAACGTGAGTTGTTGTTTATTCCATAAACCCTAGATACATATTTATAGTCCAGGGGACTTTCTAATTCGGACGTGCACCTAACCGTGCACAAGTAAAACTCTAACTTTCAATCTAAAATGCGATCTACTATATTACAGATACATGGGCAATTCAGCCCAACTTCGTGTATAAGGCCAATTCTTGTTCTTCCTTCCATGTATATCTTCAAGTCTATCTCAATCGTGGCCCACCTCTGACTCGGTCAAATTCTGGTGATAACAGCCTCTTCGTTCCACTGGAATTTCTCTCCTTGCTTGATTAAAGTATAGAACGGTAACGCTTTTTCTCCCAGTCTGGCGACAAATCTGCTTAAAGCTGCGACTCGCCCAGTTAACTGCTGTATTTCCTTCAACTTTGTTGGCTTCCTCATTGTTACGATAGCTTGGATTTTTTCGGGATTTGTTTCAATCCCTCTTGCTGAGACTAGAAACCCAAGAAGTTCTCCTGCAGGGACACCAAAGGAACACTTCGTCGGGTTCAATTTGAGGCAAAACTTGTCGAGGTTGTCGAAAGTTTCAGATCCTCGATTAGCGTTGTCCCCTTTTTTGATGTTATGACGACATCGTCGATGTATACTTGTACATTTTTCCCAATCTGTATTGCTAAGCACTTCTGCATCATCCTCTGGTATGTTGCCCCCGCGTTTTTCAGACCAAAAGGCATTGTTCTATAGCAAAACACGCCATAAGGTGTGATGAATGCTGTTTTGACTTCATCTTCTTCTTTCAATCTGATCTGGTTGTAACCAGAATACGCATCCAGGAAGGAAAGACGTTCGCATCCTGCCGTGGAGTCGATAATTTGATCGATCCTTGGGAGGGGAAAGTGATCCTTTGGACGATGTTTATTCAGACATGTAAAATCGACGCACATGCGAAGGACTTTAGTGTTTTTCTTCGGCACCAACACTGGATTTGCTACCCATGTGGCTTCTGTATGCAGTTCCTTGATAAAACCAGCTTCTCTCAGTCGATCGATTTCTGACAGCATAGCTTTGCGGTTTGGCTCCGAAAAACGCCGCAAAGGTTGTTTTATTGGTCTCGCTAATGGATCCAAGTTTAGGTGGTGCTCGGCAAGTTCCGGGTCCTGGGCATGTCAGCTGGACACCATGCGAAGATTTTCCAGTGCTCACGGAGGAACTCGACGAGCGCGCTTTCCTATGCGAGGTCCATGTCGTTTGCAATGGACGTCGTCTTTTTCGGGTCTATCGGGTGGATCTGCACCTCCTTATAATTTTTCTCAGTGTTGAAAGTTGATTCTTTATTTGGCCTTCCTACATCTGGCAACACATCATAGTCAGTCGTGAGCCTTGACGCCATGTACTCTGCTTGCATCCCGAAAGTCGATGAAAATCCTTATCACACTTATCGGCTAGCGCAGCTTCCTTTGACTGTGATTGATCCCTTAGGTCCAGGCATCCTCCATAACAGTATAATGTGGTACCGCCATAAACCTAGCATATGCTGGGCGCCCCAACAAGGCGTGGTATTGTGATGGGAAATCCACGACTTCAAATTCCAGCTTCTCTATTCTATAGTTTTCTCGGGTCCCAAACTGGACGTCGAGATTAATCTTCCCCAGCGGATAACTTGGCTTCTCCGGTGTAGTACCGTGGAATCGCGTGTCGGTTGGTTTCAGGTTTGCTAGGGATATATTCATCTTCCTTAATGTATCTGCATACATAAGGTTTAAATTGCTTCCGCCATCTATGAACACTCGAGATACCTCGAATCCTGCAATTACTGCTGGTAAGATAAGTGCTGATTGCCCTGGTCGTGGGACTTGCTGTGGATGATCCACTATTGTGAATCCAATATCTTGCCCTGACCAATTTAGATACTCAACCGTTGGGGGAGGCATCTTCTCTACCATGAACACCTGTCGCGAGATTACTTTCTGAGCTCTATTGGATGGCCTGCCTTTCTGAATCATCGAGACCGATCCTTTGGAATTGGGATCAACATAAGGCGGTGGTGCAGGTGCCGCAATTCTGAGCTGATGTCGATTATCGTCCGTGTGCGGGAGGAGGTGGCGTGAATCTCACTCCTGGTCCTTGAGGATTTCGGGCGCCTGAGCATTGGCATGCCCTGCCCACCTTAACATTGCCTGGAAATTTCGGCAATCCTTTTGCAAGTGTCCTGACTGTCTTTTTCCGTTATTGTCGAGGTAAAAATGCATCTGACACGGCCCGTTCATCATCTCCTCAGGAGACACGAAAGGCCTCTAAAACCTTGACCCTGTATTTTGCCTGTTGTTTCGAGAGTCATCTCTGTTGTCGCCTCGCTGCTCGTTGCTCCTCTGATAATCATCTCTATTGTTTCCTCCGGCGCTTGCTCGGAAGCCAGCCAAAATTTGCCCACGAGCATCATAGCCCGAGTACTGCCGAGGAAATTGTCGCCTATTTTGATAATTTCGGCCGCGGTCCTCCTCTGGTGACCTATGCCGTTTGTTGTGAACAACATCTTCTCCATCTGCCCATCTGTTTGCTATCTCCATTAATGTGGATACTGTCTTTGGGTTAGTTCTCCCCAAGTCCTCGACAAAATCTCCTCGCCTGATTCATGCGACAAACGCATCTATCGCTCTCTCGTCAGATATATTCTCTGCCGAGTTTTTAATGATATTCCACCTTTGGATGTATTTTCTCATTGATTCGTCTGGCTTTTGTCGACACGCCCTCCTCTAGCGATGCAGGTTTTTTGCAGGTGGATCGGAAATTCTTGACGAATACGTCCTCGAAGCTATCCCAGCTGTCGATAGATCCTGGAGGAAGCTTTTTTATCCAAGATCGCGCGGCTCTGCTTAAATGCACCTGGATGCTTTGCATAGCTGTTGCTCTTGTTCCTCCTGTAAGCTTTACCGTCTCGAGGTAATCAACTAGCAAATCCTCTGGATCTTGCAGACCGTCGAATTTTTTGAAGTTATCAGGCAGTTTAAACCCTGAAGGGACTCGAGTTTTTCGGACTCTCCTCGTGAAGCATGGCAAACCGCACATGTCCTCGTCGTTTAGTTCTGGGGAATGCCGATGTTCCCTTCTACTTTGTCGTGCTCTGTCCACCCTTGCCTGCGCTGCCGTGTCTCTTGCTCCACTTGTTCCTTCGGGAACCGCTGCTGCTACCGCAGGTCGTGGACTATTTTGCCTTGCTGTTCCTTCGGGAGGTGTTGATGCAAACGCCATTCCCATGGCTCCGACTCCTGCCATTGCCATGTTGTACAATGCCTCCCTTGGATCTCCTGGAGGTGGCCTGGATGCAAGGATAAAGGCCTGTGTCGCCATATACCCAGCTTCTGGTGTCTTGGGGATAATATTCCCTCTCATGTCTATCGACATAAAAGACATATCGAGGTTTTGAACCAAGTGCTCTCTTTCTCCTTCAGGTATGTTTTACAACCTTGATCTTGCTCTGTTCCGAGCTTCCCTGTGGCTATCTCCCGAAGTTCCATTGTCGACTCAGCCTCTGCCCTTCACCGCTTGACGCGAGGCTGCCTCTCTTCTTCGTTCGAGTTTGTTTGTTTTTCCAATCCCTCGCAGCTCGTGCGAGCCTATATTGATATGCTTGCAACTCTTCTGGCGTGGCTGTTGTGGCCATTGGTTCTGAGCCATCCATAGCTCTTGCGGCTCTATCCCATGCTGCTTGCGGGAGTTGAACCCTAACACGAGGCGTAGGTCCGACATATTTGTTGCCTAAACCTCGTCGTAAATCAGAGGGATCGACGTATGGATTTCCCAAATCGTCGAAAGCCTCAGACGTTTCCTCCTGATCGCGGCTTGGCTCTCCGATGGCATAAATATGATGGTATTTTGTATTCAGATCTGTGCTGGGTTTGGTGACACCATCATAAAGATTGGTGAAGACCTTGCCCACTGTGATGGATTTGTCGATGAAGTTGAAGCTGTCGACACTGCTCGAGTCATCGCTTATATAGGAGTCCGCGGATGACTCGAAGGACATGTCGCTGAAGATCTTGGCGAGCTTCTCGCTTGCCCTGGTGCTGATGAAGCGTGGCGATGAAGTCTCCTCTTCGCCTGACTCGATTGACGATGTTGAGCTCGAAAAATCGGAATCGACCGCCGACAATCCCGACGAGATCGGAATTTCGAGACGATACGTTCCCTCTTTCTCGATGCGAAAGTGGAATCTTCCGAACGTCATCTCCATAGGCTCCTCTAGATACGCATATGCATCCAAACGGGAGGGCGGGTGAGGAACAAAATCGACAGGACCAGTTGTGATATGTTTACCTCGATCCATCGCGTTGCTTGCTGTTGATGAAGTCGACGATCTTGAACGTGCCATCGAGACCAGATCCTTGACGTCTCTAGTCCCCACAGACGGCGCCAATTGACAAGGTATTAACTTTCAATGCCTACGGGTTGTAGACTAGGGTTTAGTTGGAAGTAGAGGGAAAGTAGATCTCGAAGGTTTCAGCCGAAAAGTACTCGACGATATGAAAACTAGGGTTTGTGAGACAATGATTCGATGATATCTTTGTCCCTCGACTCCCCTTATATAGGAGGTGGAGCCGAGGGATTCGTATGTAAAGTTACAGCGTCCGGGAGGGTTTCCAACTCATCTCGCAAGATTACAAATATTATCTCCTAATACAACTCTAGCTTTCCTTAATAACAACTTGGGCTTCTGATTCTTCTTATTCTTCGAGTCGTGGGCCTTCAATAAACCCCGGGTACTATCTTCGGCAGGCCCATCGGGGATGCCTATGTCAGGGTGTTTGTGTGTATAGATATGTGTGTGCTCTTGCTGATGTTCTAATGGATAGGTGGTTTGGATAGTAGATCATGTAGGTAGCTGCTAAGAGATTTTCTTGTAATGTTATTGATATTATGGTAGTTCTAGCTAGTGCAAAAGATGGGCATGTGATGTGAGCAAGAGGTGATGCGGCTGGGTTAGTTATGTGTACTAGCAGAGTGTACTAGCAAATCTGCTAGTACTACTACCGGGTGGTTTTTATACTGCTGGGCTATCTACTGTGGGGATGACAACACAGAGATTGCATGTGTGTGAGTGAGCTGCTAGGTAGGTTGCTCCCTCTCCATGTGCAGGTTGCAAACTTGACTTTGTTTGCCTCATTTGCAAGGCACGGCTAAACCTTGTACTTATCCCCTGTTGGCCTTTATTTGAGATACAGCCAAGTGTATATCTCCTACTGGTCTTCCGTGACTAAATGGATTTAATTGATGATCTTAAATATTGATAGTTGTATTGATAGATCAAGTATTAATTAGACTTTGCTTAATTAGAAATTGACTTCGCATTAAGTGCTTAGGATCATTTTGACCCTTCCATGTCAAACATGATCCAATTAAATAAGATGGTGAGATTTATGGTTTCTAGCTAGATTAGAGGGAATAAAAATTGTTGCCTTGTTGCCTCAAGTGGTGAATCAATTATCGTTGCCTTTTGGTATGGATCAACTAGTGTTGCTCTAGTCCCTGGTTGCCTTTATTCCATGTTGCCTCATGATCCAAGATTGACTCAACTATGCTTGGTTGATCCATATGTTGCCAAATATGATTAAATCCCTCTAATCACTATTTGGGGATTAGGACAAGTTCCTAATTCTCATTAGCTAGTCTCCGATATTATGTCTCCCAAATATGGATACAAACATTTAACATTAACCCAATGTTGTTTCTCTTTTGCCTTTGCTTTATTTTTCTTTTGCAGGAAAAGAATAAGAAGATTGGGAAGGATTTGGAAGATGAAGATTTAGTTTAGGATTTCCTCTTTATTACTTTTGTAATCTTCTATTTCTTTTGGAGCTTGTAAATGATTGAATTATGATAATTGTAATTTATAATAAAGTTTAAATTATTTATTCATTTGGAATTATCAAATGTGTTTACTTTTACATGTTATATTATATACTTGTTTAAATTCCGATTCAAATTCTTATTCGAATTTCCGTCCTTCATATTTGAATTTGAATTCAAATTGTTTCCCCCAAAACACATGACTTTGCAAAGGTCATGTTGAAATTTATCGCACTTGCATCGATGAGTCTTAATTCCACCGATGCAAGAGAAACCTCGATCCCTTTGACAGTTTTAAACAAAAGCGCGAAAATTCCCCGGATTTTCTATGCATGAATGCAATGCACACATCTGTTTCCTCTCTTTTTGTAAAACCTGGGATATTACAGTCTCTACCCCTTAAACTAAACTTCGTCCTTGAAGTTTGAACTCTCTCACGTTTCGGAGTGTGGATCTGACTTGTGCAGACTACGACTTGTCACGAACTCCGTATTGATCTTAATGGATATTATTGAATATATCCCTTGTCCAGATTCTTCCTGGAATCCATTAGTGTTTGCCTCTGAACAGTGACTTCTTTCTTCAATTCCATGATTTCTTTCAATACTATAATCTTGTTTCCTTTCTTATTGAAGATTCACTGCTTGGGGCTTCTTCGGGTGCTGCTAGTCTTAACTGAATACTAATTTGATAACATATTCCTAATCGGTGCAAAAGATCTTTGTTTTCCCTTACCACCAAAACTGCAATAGTGGTACTTAGTAAGGTACTTACCATGGTAATGGTCTTGATGGTTTATTTCCCTAAGAATGGATTAGACTCATTTAGTCCATCAAATCATGGATTATGATTGATACTTCTAACTATTTTGGCTCCTTTAGGTTCCATGAAAGGAATCTATTAATTAGTCTTTGGTTTTGATATTGTCAATCTTCTTTGGTCTTTGACTTCCTTAAGCTTCATTCCGTCTCCGATATTTCCTTCATCCAACTTCATTAACATTAGCTGACTTGAGCTTTCGTTCTTCTGAGTAAATAGTACTTACCTACTCAAGATATTATTCAATTCTTACTTCCTCGAGGTATGAACCTCGGCTTCTGGTCTGACATCCTTCTGAAAGTAGTGTTCGATAATCTTATGAAAATAAGATCGAACTTCCTCTCAGTTCAGACCTTCTTCTTCTATCTTGCTCAAAGTATTGAGTCATTGTTCATCCAACTCAATCTTTACTCTACCCCTTGGAGTTTTCTTATGGTCTTCAACTCCTTTTCTTCCAACCATTGGACTTATGGTTAGGATATTGGTCTAGGTCTAGCTTATTGTTTGTATTCTTCTAAGGTCTTGTGAAGAATATCTGTGGTGTATCCACTCAATTGTGGACATCCAATGTGAATCCTTCGACTAAATGTTTATAGGTCATAGTTATCTAGCTGTCAAAATTTTATTTGTTCCCAACTTCTTGGTACAAATAATCCAATGGTGGACTACTTGATACCAATTGTGGCTATTTGTTATCTAAAAATGTATTCTATTATAGGTTCTGATCAACTGGACGAGACATCCTCTACTTTATCTCGCAGTATTGATCCTATACCAACTGTGGTTTTCTGATACCAACTGTGGTCTTCTTATATCTACTATAGTTTCATAAATCATCTTTCTTCATTCAGGGTTTAATTTGCAAGAAAACCACTATGAATATAGTATCCAAAGTGATTTCCCATGCATTCCCTTGTCCATAATAATTATGGGTCTACTTCTACTTCTCCATAATCATCATATTTCTCACCTTCATGCTTCTTATGTACAAAAGTACTCCTCTGTTGAGGTAAAGCATGAATTTTGATTGGCACTTCCTTCAGAGTATTGTGGTTGCTTCCCACAATTTTGCTTCCTTCTTTTGATGACCCTTCATCTTGTCTTCAAAATATTCAGAATTCGTCACTTCCTCACACGAGCACAATTACCCTCTAGATCTATAACATTAAGTAAGAACTTGATATTGCAACATGCATTTGCATATCAAAGTCAAACTTCATGTATGGATCTAGTCAAACAATGAAAATCCAATAAAATCCAAGAAGATTCAGCTTTGTGCTTATAATACACACCATCATAAGCCTGAATATGATTGTTGAGTAAGACATCTCTAAATATCAGGCTGAGATGTGTAGTATATAACACCACATAATATAGGTTTATATCGTGATACTTAGCACAAATATGTGGATTTCTACTATTTGTCTCAACATTTATCTTAATTGCACATTTGCAAGGAGATAAACTTGAAACAAAGTGGTCTAGGATAATTAAGGTTAACTTAATTTCCTTTGGAAGTACTAAATTAACTTCTATTTTGTTGAGGTCTACCTCACATGATATGTCTAGGTTCTAACATTGCTACTCTAAACACATAACTATGGAAATATAGCTCATATACTTCCATATGTTCTTACCATATAACTAGGGTTCTGATGTACTTGACACAGTTCCCATGGTTTTGGAACACAAATCTTACTCTATTGTTTCGCGTCTAACTTCTTATCAAACTCCTCCTAAGTATTTATGATATTCTAGTCCATCACATAACGATTCTCAGGTGAATCATATATGATTTCTATCTCTACCATGTAAGTAGGCATATTTTATTCCTATCTCTCTTCCTTACCTCCCATGATTGACTCATCATGGTCTATACTACCTCACATAACTCAGAGTTATCACTTACTATCAATTGTTTCACACATCTAGATAATTTTACTTACTTATTACTTATTTGGGTCTACATCTTCTATTAGGATATCTTAATTATCTTCATCACTTGATATTACTTCTAATACAGGTCTGAGTAATTCTTATTTAACTATAACATGTGTTGGTACACATCTTTCAATAGGATATCTTCCTTATGGTTGTATCCTCTCTTTGGACTACCATGTATTGTATACCAACTGTGATCTACTCATCTATTGTTTTAAGGACTTATTGATGTGCTACATGTTTTGGATTAGCTAAGAAGGATAGGTAGGAAATGTTGACTCAAGTGTGTCAGGATTATTCTCAAGTGAATATCCATCTCAAGTCATAAGAATTATTTGGTTTACCTAGGACAACTTCCTATAGACACTACCAATCCTATAGGTCTCCTTTAAAGGGTTTTAATCCTAGGGTCAAAACATTTGCTCTGATACCAACTATGGTGACCCGGCATACCACTGCATGGTGTAGTATGCAAGTCTGATATAACACCAATGAAACACCGTTCCACTAGTATTATATCGCTCAGAGTGGTACAACAGAAACATATGCGGGTCCAAGGCATGTCTATAGAATTACAACATTGACTCTGTTACATAAGATCAGCACAACCTCCTACTTTACAATGAGGTAAATCTGCAAATAAACTCCAGAAGAACGACTCGTAGTCTAATCCTATCACGAACTCTATTTGTAGAGTATTTAACTAGCTATAGAGGCTAAGAATAGATTCTAGCTAAGTAGGAGCTAGGTTTAGGAAACTGGTTCCTTTCTATTGCTAAGCTAGGTTTTATCCTTGTTGGATGTGGTGATTGACTCTTCTGACAGGTTCATGTCCCTTGAAGTAGTTGTTTACTCCTCGCTCTTCGAGTTGCACTGTAGATCCTCCTTTGATGCCTCCTTATCTAAGCAGGGGATTTAAGAGTGGGATGAGTACGAGCGTACTCAACAAGTTCATTATAGGAAAGAGGTGTTTAATGCACTAGCTACGGTATTAGACCAGAAAGTCTAATACCAATGCAGGTTTTCATAATCATTTCTTCAAAAGGTTGCTTTTATTCAAAAGAACTATGTCCGTCAGCCTTCACCGGTTTACTAGAACTTCATGGAGCTCCTTTCCGGCAGCGTTCGCATATCCCCGGAACAGGGAGTGACAGGTCACGATTCATTACACTCTGCAGAGGTGTGTTGCTTTACCCATAAGAGATCTTAACCTTGGTGCCAACCGAGTCATGTTCTCGTCCACACTTCCTTTGGTGTGAGGCCCGGTATAAGGTCATAGCTAATCATATTCCTTCGCTACCTCATACACCCACCCATTGATGCAAACTCCGACCCTGGGTCCTCGCCGGTGCTCTTATACCAATTAAGGATGGCCCCCGACCACGACAACAGTTCAGGTCTCTACCATGAACTCCTTCACCGGGAGATGCAACCCATCATAGACCTCAATAACTGTGGGGACTTAAGGCTTCCCCAGCCCACCGCTTGCTCCTCGGGCGACAAGTGTCTATGGTCTCTACCGTGGGGACTTAAGGCTTCCTAGCCCACCGCTTGCCCCCTTGGAATACAAGTGTCTACGAGGTGGAAATACAATTGACTATTCCGTCCCACTCCAGATCTTATGGTTAACACGGGTATTACGGCACAAGAATCACTGAACGACATTTGTTGTTTAATCCTAGATGGATATAAACCCTTGCAATGGAACCTCCACCATATCAACATAATCCATGGTTCCATTGCCCACCACATAGTCATATTCATAGTTATGAAAATAGTGGTTTTGCTTTTTATGCAATAGTGATAAACATAGTACTTTGTAAGTAATTTGGTAAAATACTCAAATGACATGAGCAAGCGATGAACTTGCCTTTCTTGACTGCAAGATTATGCAGCAAGGTCTTCGATACGCAATAACTCCAAATTCTGAAATAGCATCATCGTCCGGACGATGTTTAAAAGATTGGCAAGGATGCAATAATGCATAAGTATGAGATGCAAACGTTCTAAGCGTGACCTCTCCCCAATGATTTAGGATTAGTGAGTGGTAATGATTAGGTCAGGGTGTGTTGTACTTTTAGAGTGATTCTCAAACAAGGTTCTTATTTAGGTGTGATTACTTGGTATCATAAACAGGTGGTAAAATGCATAGTAACAATCATACACACCAAGGAATAGTAGTTGTATAATAAGTAAAGAGCAGTTGTCAATTTTAAGGCCTATAGTGCATGGTTGATGATTATTTATTATATAATTCAAAATAATAACTTTTGAAGAACATGTTCTTTAATAAAGAACAAGTATGATAATTAGGATTGCGGAGTTCTATGGTTTACTATGGTTCTAATTAGGTTCTAGAGTAAGGATTAGATGGATCCCAACAATGTTGGATTCATCAACACCTAGGACTTGTAAGGTTGAGTTAAGCCTAGGAATTATAAGCAATTATTTATACATTGTTGCTATCAAGGTTGGTTCATCTTGTTGGTGATAGCTAGCTAGGGTTTATAGATCTTATTAGGTATAGTCGATGACTATTCTATATTTTCTTCAAAAGAATAACTTTTGAAGAACATACTTCTTAACTAATAAGAAGTATCTCAATTAGGGTTGAGGTTGTCTAGGGTTTGCTATTGGATTCATTAAGTAATGAATAGTTGGATCCTAGATATGATGGTTCATAAGTATCTAACACTAGTAGGTTTTAGTGGGGTATGATATGTAAGGGCTATCATCTATCATGATTATTATTAGGGTTGATCAAATTGGGTTGATACTAAAGGTGATCAATTAAGGATGATGGCCTTGGTAATAGGACTAGGGTTTACACTTGGTTGACCATGTTTGATCATCTAGGTTTGATTGGTATGCATACATGGAATACCAATTTATTAGTGATAGGCTTCTACATTTTATGTGGACATATATATATGCCTTTAGTTGCCAATTATGGATCTATGAATGATAATGAAGTAACATGATCACATGTTTGACCTAGGTTTAGGTTGTAATCAAGTTAGGGTTCATATGAATTAATGGAGCTAGGGTTCCTAATGGCATTAGGGTTTTAGGTTACTTGTAAAGTGTCCTACATGTTGAATGGGAAAATACACAACATAAAAAAAATACATGGTTCTTCATAGTTGGCAACAACTTGTCATATAAATAACATTTGTTTGCATCTCAAGGCTTAAAAGAAAAAGCTTAATGATTACTTTCTACTATTGTGAAAGAATGACTATTAAGTGTGAAGACATTAAAGCAACAATTTAATTGACATGTAATATATGTAAACACCTAATTGGATATGGACATGCATTCTGTTTACTTAGTAGAAATCCTAACATAGTTGTTAGGGTATGATTATTTATTTTGTTATTTTGGGAACATATTTGTTTGTTCTAATATGGATTGTCCAAAACTAGATACACACGTATTCTAGTGGATTAGTTCGTTGGGTTGGATCTAGTTAGCTTAGTAGTCAAACGTACACACACTAATAAACTAGTTAGACTGATGATTGGGCCACTAACACACACTGTAATGTCGTATGTGCACATCGGCACAGGCGCACAGGTATGACTGTATGAGGCCAAATCTCATGCCAGGGCGCACGTATACAAGACCAACTCGAGGATAGCCCAGTCCCTTTCGTTCCCCGCTCGCACGACCTGATGTCTGTGCCCCCGCCGTGATGATTCCGGCCGGTCGCCGCCGTCTCCGGCGCCGCCACCACATGGCGCTGGTCCGCCTCTCCATTCTCCCCACTGGTTTGCCCGCCATCTCGAAGCTCTCCCAGCCCTCACGCACTCCACCAAGAAACCCTATCCCCCTGTAGTTTCGGCTGATGCCGGCCCTGCCGTTTTCTCCTTGTCGCCTCCGGCCCTCTCCAGCGTCGGCGTTATGGGGTTCTAGATCGCCTCGACTAGCTATACAACTCCCTCCGGTTCGATCTAATTTTCGTGGCCTAGGTCGCTCGCTCACGACCCTGGGAACCCTCGCGGTGGCCGGCCGATTTGACTGCCGCTGGCCGCTCACGTCTTCGTCATCTGTCGGCGCGACCCCGCCACGAAGTCCTCCGTTACCTCAGCTCCCTCTGCTTCTGCATGGCACCGCCCACTGCTAACCCTAGCAGTAGCTTCGGCTCGGTCGCCGCGTGATGCCGCGTGCCGCTGCGCCTCCCTCTGGCCCTCTGCATCAATTGCCCCCCCCCTTCACGAGCTTGTGCTCGACCGCCTCCTCTCCGATGATTGCAGAACGGTAACGTAGCTGCAACCCCGGTGTCTCGATCCGCTGTATCGTGACCTTGCTGTTGTGGTGATGTTGTTGGCATGGTGCCGTGATACTGGTGATGGTTTGTGGTGGTGGGACTGGCATGATGGAGCTGCTGCTGTTGCGACGCCTACATTTCCTTCGGCGCCGGCGGGACGGTGCTGCGACGCAACCCTGGCGTCTACTGCTCCTACTCTGGACTGAACTCACCGTGAGCTATATTTCTGCCCTCTATGTCTATGATTACAATGTGGTGTGCATCAAAACTACCATTTATGTGTGATTGTGTTGGAATATTGCTTACTCTCTGTACTTATATGTGCGGTGGGAATGCTCCTAATTTGACGATGTATTCATCAAGCATTCGTGTTGAACATGGATTTGTGATAAATGGCTTGGTTCTATAAGTGCAAATATATAATTGCCCAGTAATTAGTGAGGTGCCTCAATTTGGATGATCAGCTCATCCATGGCTTGCTGCTATCTTAAACTGATGAAACTGAACCTAGACAGTTCAGTTAGTTCCAGTACTTCATGTGTAGTTTACTGATGAGTTTAGACCTGTAAGATGCAACTATTGTTGCTTACATATTGATGCTTTGCTGGGTAGCTTGATTGTGAGCTTGTATGCTTATTAAGGGTGGCTTTGCTGCTGATTCGAGATGATCCATTGATCATCTGAAATTTATTATGTGTTGTGCAGAGTTGATTGTGTAGCAAGTACATGATGGGTTAACTACTGCTGCTACTTGGGTTACTTGGTTGGCCTGGGAATAATTCCTGGACCCTAAGTAAACCCTTGTAACATGTTGATAAATAATGGCTTCTTATGGTGATGACTAAATAATATGTATATATGACCCTGGACAGTGGTTGTGTTGGAATGCACAAAGTGATGCTGTGCTTGTTTCTTGAATATGATCTAGTTGTGAATTAGGAACTAGAAATGATTTATTTTGCAAGGTTGGTTTTTTTATTGATGGATCTTGCTGTCCCTTATTTGACAGTTATAAACTGATAATAACAGATTTGACTTGATTTTGTTGCCTTGCCAATGATGCAAAGGCTGAGGTACAATCTTGAATAAGAGCATATGCTATTTATGCGTAATAAACTCTGTGATGAGACTAGCATACCACTTGTATGCAAATCTGAGAGTTTCCCCTACCAAAATGCTTTGATCTAAACTGAGAAGAATATATGATAGATGATCTAAAGATCAACCTGCTATAGTGGAGTGGACTAGCTTGGTCTTCTGGCATCTGAAACAACCTTCTTCTTGTGGTCAGCCTGCTCCTCCTAGCTTCTTGATTTCTTTCCTAGTTCTTCTCGGAAACCATCTGGGGTGTTTGTGTGTATTGATATGTGTGTGCTCTTGCTGATGTTCTAATGGATAGGTGGTTTGGATAGTAGATCATGTAGGTAGCTGCTAAGAGATTTTCTTGTAATGTTATTGATATTATGGTAGTTCTAGCTAGTGCAAAAGATGGGCATGTGATGTGAGCAAGAGGTGATGCGGCTGGGTTAGTTATGTGTACTAGCAGAGTGTACTAGCAAATCTGCTAGTACTACTACCGGGTGGTTTTTATACTGCTGGGCTATCTACTGTGGGGATGACAACACAGAGATTGCATGTGTGTGAGTGAGCTGCTAGGTAGGTTGCTCCCTCTCCATGTGCAGGTTGCAAACTTGACTTTGTTTGCCTCATTTGCAAGGCACGGCTCAACCTTGTACTTATCCCCTGTTGGCCTTTATTTGAGATACAGCCAAGTGTATATCTCCTACTGGTCTTCCGTGACTAAATGGATTTAATTGATGATCTTAAATATTGATAGTTGTATTGATAGATCAAGTATTAATTAGACTTTGCTTAATTAGAAATTGACTTCGCATTAAGTGCTTAGGATCATTTTGACCCTTCCATGTCAAACATGATCCAATTAAATAAGATGGTGAGATTTATGGTTTCTAGCTAGATTAGAGGGAATAAAAATTGTTGCCTTGTTGCCTCAAGTGGTGAATCAATTATCGTTGCCTTTTGGTATGGATCAACTAGTGTTGCTCTAGTCCCTGGTTGCCTTTATTCCATGTTGCCTCATGATCCAAGATTGACTCAACTATGCTTGGTTGATCCATATGTTGCCAAATATGATTAAATCCCTCTAATCACTATTTGGGGATTAGGACAAGTTCCTAATTCTCATTAGCTAGTCTCCGATATTAAAAATGTCTCCCAAATATGGAGACAAACATTTAACATTAACCCAATGTTGTTTCTCTTTTGCCCTTGCTTTATTTTTCTTTTGCAGGAAAAGAATAAGAAGATTGGGAGAGATTTGGAAGATGAAGATTTAGTTTAGGATTTCCTCTTTATTACTTTTGTAATCTTCTATTTCTTTTGGAGCTTGTAAATGATTGGATTATGATAATTGTAATTTATAATAAAGTTTAAATTATTTATTCATTTGGAATTATCAAATGCGTTTACTTTTACATGTTATATTATATACTTGTTTAAATTCCAATTCAAATTCTTATTCAAATTTCCGTCCTTCATATTTGAATTTGAATTCAAATTTGTTTCCCCCAAAACACATGACTTTGCAAAGGTCATGTCGAAATTTATCGCACTCGCATCGATGAGTCTCAATTCCACCGATGCAAGAGAAACCTCGATCCTTTGACAGTTTTAAACAAAAGCGCGAAAATTCCCCGGATTTTCTATGCATGAATGCAATGCACACATCTGTTTCCTCTCTTTTTGTAACCCCAAATACTGGGATATTACAGGGATGCATGGATGGAGCTGGTGATGATGATGATGTAAATTCTGGCAGTAGCTAGGATGATAAACATTTGATGGCCCCTTTTGTTACTATGATGAGGTGGTATATACTAACCCCTCAGGTGATGGTGAACTTGCGGTGTTAGGATGACACCCACTTTTTTTGTGGTGGTAGGATGACACCATGGTAGTGTAGGATGAACTTGTGATCCACTTTTGAAATGATCATGCATGCCCCTGTTAGTTTATCATTTGCTGTCAACACTTGTGTTGTTCTATTGCTATTTTCCGAATTGCTTCATGGTTGTGATCGATAACTTCTTCTTATGCCATGCTAGTGGTATGTGGTGTTCCGCGGACGGGTTCGAGGAATCTACAGCTCATGGAGAGTCTGTCAAGATCAGGTCAATGGCTACTCCAACAACAGCTACCGAGGGTATGAAACATTGGAGGAGGCACAACAAGAGTACCTCACCTTCCTGGAAGAGGAGTTCCTGGAAGATCAGGCCATCGATGAGGCAGTGCCATTAGCACAGCTGCCGCCGGAGGAAGTACATGCTCTACAAGGAGCATTGCAGGAGGTACGTCCCAGCCGGGTCAAAGATTGCATCATCGCCTTCCTCATCGTGGCGTGAGGATCTTGTTCTTCTGAGTGGTCTCTGATCGTATGTAAGATGCTATGGCATGGTAATCTCACCCTATTTGAATTGTGGTAAGGATATGGAACTGTGATTTGAGCAACCAAACAACAGATTCATGTTTTCCTACGTGCAAGTTGGGCTGGAAAAGGGCAACCAAACGATGGGGCCTAGGTTCCTTCTCCGGCGCGCTAAAGGCTGCATAGGATACCAAATGACCCGACTTTCATGGCCCATGGCCCGTTCGCGACGCGCAGGTGAGCCCATCTCGCTGGCGCAGTCATGCAGGAAATCGGTGCAGGCAACCAAACACGCCCTAGGTGAATCCCCCAGCTGTCACCGTCCTACCTGCTTCAACGTCCCCTCTAGGAGAATCCCCCAGCCGTCGCCATCCTATCTGCTTCAACGGCTCCCTAAGGCTGCTACACGCCTAAGAGCATCTTTAGTAGACCCCGCATCGGATCCCCATCAGCATAATAACTGCCGTTTTCTGGTTTAGAGCCATGGTGATGGCGGGGACACGTAGCCAGCGAGGCGCGCATTGGCCGCGTGCGCTAGCATCGCCGTGAAGGGGACCTCTACCAGCCGGTGTTTGCCGCGCGCCTGTCACTGGCCATATTAATGCCTTGGGCCTTGGGCCATGGGTCGGCCTAGCCTGGAAGATGATGGATGCGTGACGTATATACATGGAGGAGCTGCACGTGGAGAAGGCATCGAAGAAGTCTGAAGAAAAAGGAACATAAAACTCTGCTCGCTATCTCTCTCTGCTGCTCTCTCTGTTCCCTGAATTCAGGGCATCGATCGTGCCTCACGCCGGCAAACATACCGGCAAGGGGCCGGGTGCGACAATTGGTATTAGATTCCAGTCTCGAACCACGGGGATTGTGCCGTGGGATCCCAATTTGCTGTGTGGGACCGTAAATCTGGAGGAACGGCTCGATTTCTCCTTAATTTCTTTCGTGGATATGACCACGGCAGGTGCTACAGGGGGCAGCACTTCGTTGATGCGGGGGCAAGAGAACATTGCCATCTACGGATCGAGGTGCACAGGACGCAAGGTTTTACCCAGGTTCAGCCCCTCCGGAGAGTAAAAGGCCTACGTTCTGCTAGATCTATTACTCAGTGGAGAATTACAATGGGGGGGCTCAGTCGGTGGCAACGCCAAGAGCTTACAAGGGGAGATTGGATCTCGAATCAAGTGTCGTCTAGGGTTTAGCTCGGGGGTTTATATAGCCACCCCCGATGTAGGGTTACATGAAGATAACTCCGAATCATATCAGTTGCTACTAATCCGGGATTTGCCACCCCTCTCACAAGTAAACTCCTCATCCAGTCGCACAGATCTTCGCCCCGGGAACGTGGCCCAGTCGCTACGGGGCCCAGTCGCATGGGCGAATGGCAGCCCACTTGGGCCTCCTCCTTTGTGGCGAGTGGGACTGGTGACCCACCCCCTATGGGCATATCCCCATCAGTAGTCCCCGAGCGCGGTGGTGATGAGGCGTAGATTCGAGGCGAGTCTTGAAGAGGCGCGATGATGGATCAATGTGAGTCGCCATCGGGCTCTCATGAAGTCACCGGCTAAGCTCCAGTCTCCAGTCGCCAAAGGTTACTCGGCCAGTCGGCGTATGACAGTCGGCGTTGGCCAGTCGTCGTTTGCCAGTCGGCGTATGACAGGTGGAAGAGCCAACGGCTAGATTTCATGTTGACCGAGGCACGAGCCGTTTGCATGCAGTTGACCGTTGGGCTTACCGTGACCGCAAACGGCTAGTTTAACGGTTACCTGGCCTAATCCGGCGCAAATCCTAGCCATTGATTGCGGGGCGGCGGTTTCGGAGCAAACACAAAGGGTGGATCTCATCCCTTATTCTGGCGAGTGCGACGGTATAAAGGGCCGCTCTGGGAATTAGGGCTCCTCATTCCTCTGCATTCCTCTTTCTCCTTCTCTCATCCTCTCTCCATTTCGAGCTCCAAACGCATCCATGGCGGCAAAGGGTTGGGGCAAATCGAAGGTCACCCGGGATTCCGTCCTCCCGTACGTCGCCGCTGGGATTATTCCCGAGTTCAAGCAGGAGCGGTGGAGGGTTCCAGCGGCGAATGAGGTGGAGCCGCTCCCGAGGCCCAGAGAGTTCATGATCTTCCTAAGCTTCCTCGACCGCGGCTTCGCACTCCCCACCTCCGACTTCCTCCGGCAACTCCTGGCCTTCTACAACATCAAGATCTCCGACCTCGGGCCGCACAGTGTCCAGCAAATCGCGCTGTTCGTGGCGCTGTGCGAGTGCTACCTGGGCTGCCCGCCCTATTTCCCATTGTGGGTGTCGATCTTCCATGGGCGGGCGACCAGGGCCAGCAAGAGCGACCAATCTCTCATCCCGAATGGCGGGATCACCTTCCAGGTGAAGTCCGGGGAGAGCTTCATTGACATGGCGCTCCCCAAGAAGGCGCAGTCACAATGGCGCCGGTTCTGGTTCTACGCCCTGGAGTACACTCCTCCGGGGGGTTCGCATTCCCCAGTACACGGCCTAGCCGAGCGTGCCCCGACGCCTCAACGTGCGGTCGCTGCCGCACGACCAAGAGGAAGTGGTGAGGGAGATGCGCCTGGCGATCCAGGCGCTGAAGGATGACGGGTTGACAGCCGCCAACATGTACAACTATTGGCTCGGCCGCCGCCTGATTCCTCTACGCTGCCGCGCCCACCTCATGTGGGAGTACCGGGGGCAGAACGACTGCACCCATTCGACGGCGACCGAGTGGGACGAGGCCGAGTACCGGAAGGCGCTTGCCAAGGTCACCACGGCCACCTTCACCTCCTTCGACGACGGGCTGCAGCCCTTCTCCGAGGACAAGCTGGCGCCTCAGGTATCAATTCATTGTTTTTTAGTAATTTCAGCTGGTCGACTGGGGTTACGTGTCCACTGACGCGCTTTCTAGACCCGGGCGCAGCGGTGGCAGAAGGTTGTTGACCATCTTCCCCCGCTCGCGGGAAAAGAGCCTCCGGAGATGACCGAAGGCGAAGAAGACGAAGTCGAAAACGAGGGGGAGCGCACCGAATCGGACTCCGATGCGAGGGACTTCGTCCGACTTCCTTGCGGTGAGGGGGGCGACCTCCTCGTCGCAGGGCACACCAGGGGAGGGCGCCCCGGAGGACGACGAAGGAGAGGAGGCGACCTCGCCTCCGGAAGGAAAGGGGCCCGTGAAGGGGGCTGACGAGCCGCAGTCCAAGCGGTTGCGTCAGACCGTCCTTGAGGGCGCCACTGAGCTTCGGCGCCCCATGAAGGAAGCCCTCGAGGCCGGGCCCCGAGTCGGCCCGGGCGTGAAGGCGATCCCGACGGTGAAGTAAGCACGCCTCGCCTTGTATTGTTTCACCGTTTGCTGGGTTGGCGAGGAGTTCACGTTGATCCTTTGCAGGTCTAAGAAGAAGGTTCTGGCGAGGCCCGCTCCAGCTGGTGGAGGCGGCTACAAGGGCGGCCGAGGCGAAGAAGGCTGCTGAGCTGAAAAAGGCCACCGAGCTGAAGAAAGCGGCCGCCGACCCCGCGGGCCTAGCCTCGTTGCGGGAGGAGCCCGCCGTCATGAGCAAGGCGACGGGCGCGACCGCCAGCTCGTTCGGGCCAGTCACCGGGGGCGGCCCCTCGGCGAGTGCGAGCAGCGGTGAGGTGACGAAGGCGGGTGCCGACTCGACCATGGCTCGAGGTCCGGACATCGTCCCCCCCATGGTGGAGGAGGAGACGGCGGGCACCGAGTCGGCGGCGGCTCGGGGTCCGGGCGTCATCCCTCCTGTGGTGGAGAAGGAGCAGGGCGCTTCCGAGGGAAGCGGTCCCTCGGCGAAGATGAGGGAGCAACGAACAAAGGCCGCCAGGGACCCGGCTCGTCCCAGCGATTCCGAAGCGCCGGCGGAAGAGACACCGTCGACCGAGGCGGTGGTGCAGGGGGGTGACATAGGCATACCCAATGGGCCTGCCGAAGATGATACCCGGGGTTTACTGAAGGCCCACAGGTCGAAGAATAAGAAGTTCGTAAGCCCAACTAGTTGTTAAGGAAAGATAGAGTTGTATTAGGAAAGTAGAGATTTGTAACTTTACGGGTTGGACTCAGAGAGTCTCTCGGAATCTGTAAACTTGTGTAATACGAAACCCTCGACTCCACCTCCTATATAAAGGGGAGTCGAGGGACAAAGAGAGGATCGAATCATTTTTAGCACAACCCTAGTTTTCATAAGCAGTCGAGTACTTTTCCGGCTGAAACCCTCGAGATCTACTTGCCCTCTACTTCCAACTAAACCCTAGTCTACAATCCGTAGGCATTGATAAGTTAATCCCTTGTCAGGGGGCGAGACGCACGAGTCGCGCCGGCCTCCGCTGTCGACTTTGTCCTTTACTGAACTTCACGCGGCGCTCAGTGAAGTTCACGTAGTAAGCATCTTCTTGGCTTGTAGTACGGTTTCCCCCAGTCCCCGAGGGTCGACTTGGGCTGAAGGGGCGAGTCGAGTCTTCTGTTTGATCGGTAACCGGACGAATTTGTTTTATATGTGTTTGCCGTTTTGCAGGCTGAAGTGAAGCGACTGACGGCGCTCGTGGAGGAGGCGGCGAAGAAGAACCGCCAGCTGGTCGCCATGGGCAGTAAGTTTCCCATATGCTTGATTTTGTCACGGTGTGCTGGGGTTGTCCTCATGATTTCCTGTGTGCTGTAGCAGAGGCGCGTGAGAAGGCGCTCGCCGAGGCCCGCGAGGGTTATGTGAAGGAATCCTTCTACCAGGACGCTGATTTCCGGGCGAAGGATGCTGAAGCAGCGACGAAGCGGGCGAAGGCAGAAGTCGCGGACCTTTCGAAGGTCCTGGAGAACAAGAGCAAGGAGCTGGAGGACGTCATTGCCGAGTACAAGGGCAAGCTTGAGTCTGCGGCGGAGGCTAGGGACGCTGCTCGGGGAGCCGCGGCGACGCTGCGGGAAGAGATTGCGGCCTTGAACCTGCAGCACACCAAGGACCTTGCCGCGGAGAAGGAGGCGTCGGAGGGTGATGACCCACAAGTATAGGGGGTGTATCGTAGTATTTTCAATAAGTAAGAGTGTCGAACCCAACGAGGAGCAGAAGGTGTTGACAAGCAGTTTCGATGAAGGATTCACTGTAAATGCTCACCGACAAGTATTCAGGGGTTTTGATGTAGCAGATGAATAAAGTACGAGTAAGTAAAGTGCGAGAGAAATAATTGCAGCGAATGGCCCAATCCTTTTTAGCACAAAGGACAAGCCGGTTTGTTTACTTATAATGACCAAACGTTCTTGAGAACACACGGGAATTTATTCTATTGCTTTCGCTTCATATAGCTAATTAATCTTCATTGTTTTGATAAGTGTTGTGTGGGTGAACCTATGCTAATGCACCGCCCTTCCTAGGACTAATACATACTTGTGATTATACCCCTTGCAAGCATCCGCAACTACAAGAAAGTAATTAAGATAAATCTAACCACAGCCTTAAACTCTGAGATCCTGCTATCCCTCCTGCATCGATATACCAACGGGGGTTTAGGTTTCTGTCACTCCGGCAACCCCGCAATTGGCAAACGAGTACAAGATGTATTCCCCTAGGCCCATAAAGGTGAAGTATCATGTAGTCGACGTTCACATGACACCACTAGAAGAATAACACCACAACTTAAATATCATAACATTGAATATTACTCAACCATAATTCACTACTAACATTTAGACTTCACCCATGTCCTCAAGAACTAAACGAACTACTCACGAGACATCATATGGAACATGATCAGAGGTGATATGATGATGAATAACAATCTGAACATAAACCTTGGTTCTATGGTTTCACTCAATAGCATCAATAACAAGTAGAAATCAATACCGGGAGAGTTTCCCTATCAAACAATCAAGATCCAACCCAAATTGTTACAGCGGTGACGATGTGCAGCGGTGGAGGCGGTGATGATGATGAAGATGATGGTGATGGTGATGGAGATGATGTCCAGCTCAATGTCGGTGACGATATGTGATTTCCTCCGGAGGGAATTTCCCCGGCAGATTTCAGCCTGCCCTCTGGCGTTCCGCCCCCGCAAGACGGCTGTGACTCTTCGCGACTATCCTCTAGAGCTTAGGTTTTCGGGACGAAGATGTACGAGAAGGAGAGGAGGCCAGAGGGGGTTGCCCCCTCTCACATGCATGGCGCGGCCGGGCAGGGCCCGCGCCGGCCTATGAGGGGGCCCATGGTGGCCCTCCTCGGCTCCTCCTTCTGCTCTCGTCTCTGGAAAAATAGATTATATAATTCCCACAATTGTTGATCTTCCGAAATATTACATTCTGACGGTGCTTTTTCCAGCAGAATCCTGACTCCGGTGCGCGATCCTCCAATAATCATGAAACATGCAAAATAGATGAAATAACATAAGTATCATCTCCAAATATGAAATATATCAATGAATAACAGCAAATTATGATATAAAATAGTGATGCAAAATGGACGTATCAACTCCCCCCAAGCTTAGACTTCGCTTGTCCCAAGCGAAACTGAACTCGGTAAACAGGACCACATGTTTATGGAGTGAAGAGTCGATAAATAAAATACGGACAAGAAGCATCATATTCATTCACACAAGACATTCTAGTAAACAACTTCCTCATAATTCAACTTGAAACAAGTAAAAGGTAATCACAAATAAAGGTGCATAAGAAATCATAATTGGTGATGGCAAACTTCGTTCTTGGTCAGAACAATTAACATATTATGTTAAAGCTTATATGGCACAACTTGCATACTCAATCATAATGATCTCCTCATAATCATTGATAACCTTCAAAGCTATATTCATTCAGATAAAACTTGTACTAAACAAGGAAGAATAAAAGACATGATGAAGTAAATCACAATATAATGGTTTGATCACAACAACTAAAATGCTTGCTTAAGATGGAGGGAAATAGGTTTACTGACTCAACATAAAGTAAAAGACAGGCCCTTCGCAGAGGGAAGCAGGGATTAAATCATGTGCTAGAGCTTTTTTAGTTTTGAAATCATAGAAAGAGAATAAAAGTAAAATTTTGAGAGGTGTTTGTTGTTGTCAACGAATGGTAGCGGGTACTCTAACCCCCTTGCCAGACAAACTCTCAAAGAGCGGCTCCCATAAAGTTTTATTTTGGTTGACACTCCTTCCAACCTTTGCTTTCACAAACCATGGCTAACCGAATCCTCGGGTGCCTGCCAACAATCTCATACCATGAAGGAGTGCCTTTTATTTTAGTTTTATTTAGATGACACTCCTCCCCACCTTTGCTTTCTCAAGCCATGGCTAACCGAATCCTCGGGTGCCTTCCAGCAATCACATACCATGGAGGAGTGTCTATTTGTAAAATTATGAAGGTTAATTAATCGGGACTGGGAACCCCATTGCCAGCTCTTTTTGCAAAGTTATTGGATAAGTGGATGAAGCCACTAGTCCATTGGTGAAAGTTGCCCAACAAGATTGAAAGACAAAACACCACATACTTCCTCATGAGCTATAAAACATTAACACAAATAAGGGATGATAAATTTTGAATTGTTTAAAGGTAGCACACGAAGTATTTACTTGGAATGGCAGGAAATACCATATAGTAGGTAGTTATGGTGGACACAAATGGCATAGGTTTGGGTTAAAGTATGGATGCACGAGAAGCATTCCCTCTCAGTACAGGTCTTTGGCTAGCAAGGTTAATTAGCAAGCATAAGAGTTGAGGGAAACAAACAAATATACATGTGATAGAAACAATCATGCATCTTCCTTGTAAGCACAAACAATTTTAACTTCAGAATAATAAGCTATGAGCTAACAAGAAAGAAAGACAATGAAACAACTACATGTATTTCTCTTTTCTATTTAAACCTCAAAGTGTTGTTGCTATTGACCAATGCTAAGTTTGCCAAAACCAAATAGATTTACTCAATGCTCCCATAGTGATACCAATACTAATAACAAGATCAATCATATAATAGAGATTGCAAACTAAAATAAGATGTGCAATATGTAAATGATAAGACTTCTCATTAATATTCCATAACGATAACTCACACCAAGGGATACATAGACAACCAACTAAAGGAGAGATACTTCCACACTGCAACCCATCTTATATGATAACTTCCCTACTCATGATATGACACTACTTGATAGTAAAAAGTAAAAGATAGCGATGATGTGATACCGCGGCACTCCCCCAAGCTTGGAACAAACCAAGGGGATGCCAATACCGATGATGAATTACTCCTTCGGCGGTGGTGGTGATGAATTCTTGACAAGCTTCTCAACAAGCTCCTGAAGCTCATCAATCTTGTACATGAGGTTGCGGATCATCTCCGAATTGTGCTTGACGTGGTTAAGAAGTATGTCCGACGGCGAGTCCCAACTCTTGGAGTTATTTCCCCACTCTTCAGCTTCAGGCTTCATCCTTCCTGCAGTGTTAGAACGATTTATATCCCAATTGCTAGGCAATGCTGCCTTGGGAATCCTTTCAATTTGACTATTGTAAATTAGATTGCGGAAGGGGTTGTAGGTGCCTGAAGAAGATGTCTTTGGAGCTAGGTAGTGATGTGGAACCTTCCCTCCGGTGCGAATCCTTGCACTCCTCTTGGCACTGAAAGGGCTCTCCACCACCTCGATGCTTGCTATGGTAGCACGCGGGTACGCACGCGAGTCTTCCTCCACTTCTTCTTCATCTTCTTCCTTGACGCTCTCGTCCACCTCTTTCCACTCGGGATCTTGAATATCTTCATCCGAAAGCCCCTTGCGCTTGTTGTTGGAGACCATGGTGCTTCTAGATCAAAGACAAATCCTGGCAGAAACAGCTCGAAACAAAACACGTCGAGAAAACGATATACGGACCTCCAGGGGTCTGGGGGATTATATAGCAGGAATTTTTACGACATATGGAAAGTACCAGGTCGAACCAGAGTCGGAGAGGGGCGACGAGGCCCACCTCAGGCGGCGCGGCCGGGCTGGGGCCCGCTCCGGCCTATGGGGGCACCTCGTGCGTCTCCTCCACTCCGTTTCGATCTCGTAATTTTTCATATTTCCCAAAAACAGCAAAAACATTGTTCGGAAAGTAAAACGCGAACTTTTTATTACCTGTACTGTTACCTATTCAAAGTCGAACTCTGCCGGACTGTCAATTTGACTTTTGATGGAAGCTTCCGGAGTTTCCGCTCGAATAACATCAACATCATCATTATAAGAATCACCTGAGATATAATGCTTGAGTCTTTGTCCATTCACCACTTGTGTGGCATCGCCTTGGAGAGAGCTAATTTTAATTGCTCCTGATCGATACACCTCCACAATGACATATGGTCCTTCCCATTTCGAGAGTAATTTCCCTGCAAAGAATCTGAGACGAGACCGATACAATAGGACTTTATCCCCAATATTAAATTCTCTTTTGATAATTCTTCTATCATGCCATTTCTTGACTTTCTCTTTAAAGAGTTTAGCATTTTCATAAGCTTCACTTCTCCATTCATCTAGAGAACTCAATTGTAGCAATCTCTTCTTACCAGCTAGTTTAGGATCTTTATTTAGTTCTCTTACCGCCCAGTAAGCTTTGTGCTCTAGCTCTAAAGGTAAATGACAAGCTTTTCCATAAACCATTTTATAAGGTGACATACCCATAGGATTTTTATAAGCAGTTCTATCAGCCCATAGTGCTTCCTTCAATTTACTAGCCCAATTCTTTCTAGATTTATTAACGGTCTTTTGCAAGATAGATTTAATCTCTCTATTTGATAGTTCTACTTGTCCACTAGTTTGAGGATGATAAGCGGAAGCAATTCTATGATTAATACCATATTTAGCAAGAGTTTTTCTAAAACCACCATGAATAAAATGAGAACCTCCATCAGTCATAAGATATCTTGGAACTCCAAATCTAGGAAAAAAATATCTAAAAGCATTCTTAAAGAGGTCTCACCATCAGCACTTTTTGTAGGTATGGCTTCCACCCATTTAGTAACATAATCAACAGCAACAAGTATATGAGTGTTACCTTCTGAAGAAGGGAAAGGTCCCATGAAGTCAAATCCCCAACAATCGAATGGTTCAATAACAAGAGTATAATTCATAGGCATTTCATTGCGTCTGGAGATATTTCCAACCCTTTGACATTCATCACAAGATAAAATAAACTTCCTTGCATCTTTGAAGAGAGTTGGCCAATAAAAATCTGATTGTAGAACCTTTTGCGCGGTTCTATCTCCGGCGTGATGTCCTCCATAAGCACTACCATGACATTTACTCAATATCTCTTGTTGTTCATATTCGGGAACACATCTTCGTAGAATACCATCCACTCCTTCTTTATATAAGTGTGGGTCATCCCAAAAATAATGCCTCAAGTCATAAAAGAATTTTCTCCTTTGCTGAGCTGAAAAGGTTGGAGGCAAGTACTTAGAAACAATAAAGTTAGCATAATCAGCATACCAAGGGCTATCTCGCGAGCTCACCTTTATTACAGCCAATTGTTCATTTGGAAAACTATCATTAACAGGACAGGATCATAAGCAATATTTTCCAATCTAGACAAATTATCGGCAACAGGATTATCAGCACCTTTCCTGTCTATAATATGCAAATCAAATTCTTGCAAAAGAAGTACCCATCTAATAAGCCTTGGCTTAGCATCTTTCTTTGCATAAGGTATCTAATTGCAGCATGATCAGTATGAATTGTAACTTTTGAATCAACAATATAAGATCTAAACTTATCACAAGCAAAGACTACAGCTAACAGTTCTTTCTCAGTAGTAGCATAATTTCTTTGAGCAGCATCAAGAGTTTTACTAGCATAATGAATAACATTCCATTTTTTATCTACTCTCTGTCCAAGAACAGCGCCTACAGCGAAATCACTAGCATTACACATAATTTCAAAAGGTAAATTCCAATCAGGAGGTTCAACTATGGGAGCAGTTGTTAAGGCTTTCTTTAGAGTTTCGAAAGCTTCCTTACAATCATCATCAAAAACAAAAGGTACATCTTTTTGAAGAAGATTAGTAAGAGGCTTTGAAATCTTGGAGAAGTCTTTAATAAATCTCCTATCAAACCCAGCGTGACCAAGAACACTACGAATACCTTTAACATCCCTAGGATAGGGCATCTTCTCAATTGCTTCAACTTTAGCTCTATCAACTTCAATACCTCTCTCGGAAATTTTATGTCCCAATACAATTCCTTCATTAACCATAAAGTGGCATTTCTCCCAATTAAGAACAAGGTTAGTTTCTTCACATCTCTGCAAAACTTTATCGAGGTTCCGCAAGCAATTATCAAAAGAATTCCATAGACAGAAAAATCATCCATGAACACCTCTACAATATTCTCGCAAAAGCCATGAAAAATAGCAGACATGCATCTTTGAAAAGTAGCAGGAGCATTACATAAACCAAAAGGCATACGTCTATAGGCATAAGTTCCGTAGGAACAAGTGAAAGTGGTTTTCTCTTGATCTTTAGTTTTAATAGCAATTTGTGAAAACCCAGAATAACCATCAAGAAAGCAAAAATGAGTATTCTTAGATAACCTTTCTAACATTTGATCAATAAAAGGTAAAGGGTAATGATCTTTCTAGTAACCTTATTAACTTTTCGATAATCAATGCACATTCTATACCCTACAACTACTCTTTGAGGGATGAGCTCGTCATTATCATTAGGCACAACAGTCATTCCTCCTTTCTTAGGAACACAATGCACAGGACTAACCCATCTACTATCGGCAATAGGATATATAATACCAGCTTCAAGAATTTTTAATACCTCATTCCTTACCACATCCTTCATCTTAGGAATTAGACGACGTTGATGTTCAACAACAGGTTTTGCATCATCTTCCATATTAATGGCATGTTGGCAAATAGAGGGAGAAATCCCCTTCAAGTCATCAAGAGTGTAGCCAATAGCTCCTCGGTGTTTCTTCAATATTTCCAATAACCTTTCTTCCTCAATCTCTGAAAGCTTAGAACTCATAATAACAGGATATATTTTCTTATCATCAATATGAGCATATTTAAGATTATCAGCAATGGTTTTAAATCAAAAACAGGATCTTCTTTTGGTGGCAGTGTTGTACCTAGATCTTCTACCGGTAAATCATGTTTAAGAATAGGTTGACGAAGGAAAATTTCATCAAGCTCATTTCTTTCTTCCCTAAAGACTTCACTCTCACTATTCTCCAAATGTTGCTGCAAAGGATTATTAGGAGCAAGAGCAATAGATGCACACTATTCAACTCTAAAATCATTATTAGGCGAATCAGCTTTATAAGGGGTTATGGCAAATTTAGAGAAATTAAACTCATAAGATTCACCAGCAAATTTATTCAAAATTTTCTCTTTCTTGCAATCTATAACAGCTCCACAAGTATTTAGAAAAGGTCTACCAAAAATGATAGGACAATACTTACTAGCAGCAGAACCAAGTACCAAAAAGTCAGCAGGATATTTAATCTTACCACATAGAACTTCCACATCTCGAACAATACCAATTGAGAGATAGTTTCTCTATTAGCTAGCGAATAACCACATCAATATCTTCAAGTTCACAAGAACCAATTTCGTGCATAATCTCTGTATAAAGCTCATAAGGAATAGCACTAATACTTGCACCAATATCACATAAACCATAATAACAATGATCACCAATTCTAACAGAGAGCATAGGAACACTAGCTTTCCTAGACTTATTAGGATGTGAAACAATATTAGAAGCATCTTCACAGAAAATAATATGACCATCTTCCACATTTTCAGTCAAAGA
Source organism: Lolium multiflorum (assembly GCA_030979885.1). Lineage (NCBI taxonomy): Eukaryota > Viridiplantae > Streptophyta > Magnoliopsida > Poales > Poaceae > Lolium > Lolium multiflorum. The sequence continues at coordinate 109,254,754 of CM061749.1, forward strand.
TCTTTAACTATTGCAATAGCAAGGTTCAACTTTTATTTGCTCTTCGTGTTCTATAGGTTTCTTTTCACTTTTATTAACCGCACTATTTATAACAGAGTACTCCTTCATTTTAGAAGGAAAGGAGTTTTTTCAATATAAGCTTCAGGAATAACATGATCAATAGTTTCAATTACAACACATTTATTTATAGATGAATCAATTTTATCCTTATACGGTTCATGATACTTATCAAAATTCTTCTTAGGAAGTTCATAATGAGAGGCAAAAGCTTTATAAAGATTTGCAACGACTTGAGAATCAAGACCATAAGTAGCACTCATATTACGAAATTTATCAGTATCATAAAAGCTTCAATGCATTTATAATCATAATTTATACCCGATTCTCTATCTTTGTTGTTCTCCCATCCTTCAGTATTCTCCTGAATCCGATTAAGAAGGTCCCTTTTAAACTCTTCTTTGTTGCGTGTAAATGATCCAGAACAAGAAGTAACCAGCAAGGTCTTGTATTGAAAAGAAAGTCTTGCATAGAAATTATCGATGATAACATTACCAGGAAGCTCATGAATGGGGCATTTGAGCATTAAAGACTTCAATCTCCCCCACGCTTGGGCAATATTCTCTCCATCATGAGGCCAAAAATTATATATGCGGTTCCGGTCCTTGTGAATTTCACTTGGAGGATAGAATTTAGAATAAAATCGGGGCACAATATCATTCCATTCAAGAGAATCCCCATCATCCAGTAATTTATACCAATGCGCTGCTTTACCAGACAGCGATATAGAATAGCTTCTTCCTCACTTCATCCATAGCAATACCTGCACACTTGAATAAACCGCATAATTCATGTAAGAACAATAAATGATCTCCAGGATGGACAGTTCCATCCCCTGTATAACGGTATCCAAAGGCGTTCAAGCAGATTGCCAAACTCAAAGTTCAAGAGAAGATCTCTCCATAATGAATTATAGTAGCAGGCAGAAATAAAATTAGCACAAACAGTAAAAATTTCCCTACCAATTCCACTTACCAATAGCGCTTCACTCCCCGGCAACGGCGAAAAAATCTTGATGACCCACAAGTATAGGGGGTATCGTAGTATTTTCAATAGTAAGAGTGAAAACCCAACGAGGAGAAGTGAGGTGTTGACAAGCAGTTTCGATGAAGGATTCATGTAAATGCTCACAGACATAATTCATTCGGGGGTTTTGATGTAGCAGATGGATAAAGTACGAGTAAGTAAAGTGCGAGAGAAATAATTGCAGCGAGTGGCCCAATCCTTTTTAGACAGGACAAGCCGGTTTGTTTACTTATAATGACCAACGTTCTTGAGGACACACGGGAATTTAGTCTAGTGCTTTCGCTTCATATAGCTATTAATCTTCATTGTTTTGATAAGTGTTGTGTGGGTGAACCTATGCTAATGCACCGCCTTCCTAGGACTAATACTACTGTGTGATTATACCCTTTGCAAGCATCCGCACTACTACAAAGTAATTAAGATAAATCCTAACCACAACCTTAAACTCCGAGATGCTGCTATCCCTCCTGCATCGATATACCAACGGGGGTTTAGGTTCTGTCACTCCGCAACCCAATTGGCAAACGAGTACAAGATGTATTCCCCTAGGCCCATAAAGGTGAAGTATCATGTAGTCGACGTTCACATGACACCACTAGACGAATAACACCACAACTTAAATATCATAACATTGAATATTACTCAACCATATTCACTACTAACATTTAGACTTCACCCATTGTCCTCAAGAGCTAAACGAACTACTCACGAGACATCATATGGAACATGATCAGAGGTGATATGATGATGAATAACAATCTGAACATAAACCTTGGTTCAATGGTTTCACCTCAATAGCATCAATAACAAGTAGAAATCAATACCGGAGAGTTTCCCCTATCAAACAATCAAGATCCAACCCAAATTGTTACAGGCAGTGTGAGGCGTGGTGGCGGTGATGATGATGAAGATGATGGTGATGGTGATGTAGATGATGTCCAGCTCATTATTCGGTGTGATGGTGTCCCTCCGGATTTCCCCGGCGGATTCCTGGCCGCCGGAGAATATTTCTCTCTGGTGTTTCAAAAAGCCGTGATTGTGACTCTTCGCGACTATCTCTGAGCTTAGGTTTTCGGATGAAGTGTCGCAGGAAGGGAGGCCAGAAGGGCTGTGGGCCCCTCCTGCCTGTGGCGTGAAGCAGGGCCCATGCCGGCCTATGAGGGGGGCCCATGGCGCCTCCTGGCTCTCCTTCTGCTCTCCTCGTCTTCTAAAATAGGATTTTTCATATAATTCCCGTTGTTGATCTTCCAAATATTGGCTGGCGGCGCTTTTAGTAGAATCTTGACTCCGGTGCGCGATCCTCCAATAATCATGAAACATGCAAAATAGATGAAATAACATAAGTATCATCTCCAAATATGAAATATATCAATGAATAGCAAATTATGATATAAAATAGTGATGCAAAATGGACGTGAGGATCAAAAGACCAGTTTCGAGGCCTTTGTCCGCGAAATGTCGCGGCAGCTCCTTGGTAAGTGCTTCGCCCTTTTTGTTCTTCGTTAACCCTTTTGGAAAACCATGGCGTCGCTAGTTGATACGTCTCCAACGTATCCATAATTTCTGATATTCCATGCTTGTTTTATGACAATACCTACATGTTTTGCTCACACTTTATAATGTTTTTATGCGTTTTCCGGAACTAACCTATTAACAAGATGCCACAGTGCCAGTTCCTGTTTTCTGTTGTTTTTGGTTCCAGAAAGGCTGTTCAGGCAATATTCTCGGAATTCGACGAAACAAAGACCCAACATCTTATTTTTCCCGGACCTTCAAAAGTCAAAGGGGAGGAGGGCCACGGGGGCCCACACATGTGGCTGGCGCGGCCCAGGAGGGGGGCGCGCCGCCCTGTTGTGTGGCACCTCCGTAACCCCTCCGACTCCGTCTCTTCGCCTATATAAGCCCTTTCGACCTAAAAACTCGATACCAATTGACGAAACTCCAGAAAGACTCCAGGGGCGCCGCCGCCATCGCGAAACTCCACCGGGGGACATAAGTCTCTTCCGGCACCCTGCCGGACGGGGAAGTGCCCCAGTAAGCCATCTCCATCGACGCCACCGCCTCCATCATGCTCCGTGAGTAGTTCCCCATGGACTGGGTTTCTAGCGTAGCTAGTTGTACTCTCTATCCCATGTACTTCAATACAATGATCTCATGAGCTGCCTTGATGATTGAGATCCATCTGATGTAATCGGTGTTGTGTTTGTTGGGATCCGATGGATGATACATTATGATTAGTCTATCTATAAAGTTTGTGAAGTTATTGTTGCTGCAATCTTTGTTATGCTTAATGCTTGTCACTAGGCCCGAGTGGCATGATCTTAGATTTAAGCTCTATAATTATTGCTTAGATTGTATCTACAAGTTGTATGAACATGTCTATGTCCGGAACCAAAGGCCCCAAAGTGACAGAAATTGGGACAACTGGAGGGGAAGGCGTAGGTATGAGGATCACATGTTTTCACCAAGTGTTAACGCTTTGCTCCGGTGCTCTATTAAAAGGAGTACCTTAATAGCGTAGATTCCCTTGAGGCCGGGCTGCCACCGGCTGTAGGACAAAAGATGTTGTACAAGTTTCTCATTGCGAGCACGTATGACTATATATGGAAAACATGCCTACATGATTAATAATCTTGATGTTATGTCTTAATGCTATTTCAATCCTATCAATTGCCCAACTGTAATTTGTTCACCCAACACTTGTCACTTGTTATTGGAGAGTTACCACTAGTGTAGATCTGGGAACCCCGGTCCATCTCTCATCATCATATACTCGTTCTATATGTCATTGGAAGTAGTATCAACTATTTTCTGGTGCCATCACCTCTGTGTTATTGCTACTGCTGCTGTGTTACTGTTACTATTGCTCTCATATTACTGCTACTTTCACATCACCCCTGTTACTAGTGCTTTTCCAGGTGCAGCTGAATTGACAACTCAGTTGTTAAGGCTTATAAGTATTCTTTACCTCCCCTTATGTCGAATTAATAAATTTGGGTTTTACTTCCCTCGAAGACTGTTGCGATCCCCTATACTTGTGGGTTATCAAGACTATTTTCTAGCGCCGTTGCCGGGGAGGCATAGCTCTACTCATAAGTTCACCTGGGGAGTACACTCTACCTATCTCTCTATTTTTATTTTATTTTGTTTTATTTTGCTTAGTTTACTTTTGTCTAGTTTCTTTTTGTTTTGTTTTATTTTTCTCATATACCCAAAAATCCATAAAAATTTGAAAAACCTAGAAATTAAAAACTGCTGTTATGGGAGAACCCACAACCTATTTGGAGCTCATATAATTATATAATAATTATAGAGAATCAAGAACGGGTAAAGTCATGAGTGATGTGATAGAAAAATTGAATACAATTGCTAAAATCTTGCTTAAACGCCATGATATAAACTGTTGCTCTCAACAGGATACTAAACATCTTAAATTCCAATGTTGCTTTAGTGAAGAAGCTTTAATTAAGAACTACAATTGGAATAACTATATTCATCTTGGGTTCGAAGAGGTAGAACAATTTGTTTTATTTATGGGAGCCTCTGAGATCGAATCCTTCATGGTTAAAAATTATGAAACTTGTGTTGTTTGTAAGGACCTTAAAGATTATGTCTCTTCTATCCTTAATTTTTGCATAGAAAGTTACAGCGATAATCCTTATATTATTGATTATAAAGAGAGACTCATTAATGCACAAGAATGCACTCACAATTTGCAGGAACCTGTGGAAGAAGAAATTGATGAACCTGAAAGCTCATTGGATGAAAAAGAGGAGGAAATTGATGAACCTGAAAGCTCATTGGATGAAAAATAAGAGGAGAGTGATGAACAAAAGGAGGAAGAATGGATTAGCTACCCATGCCAACCTTCTAATGAGAGTAACTCTTTATCTCTTACACTATTTGATTGTCCTCCATGCTTACCGAAGAAGGATGAATGTTATGTTCCTGTGGATTCTCTTGAAATATTCCCTATGAGTAAAACTTGTGAAAATAATTATGCTAATGTTATCTATGATAATCCATGCTACTTTGATAAATCTTATGATAATGCTTTGTTTGTGCTGATGTCGAAATGCATGGTACTAAAGAATTTTGCTTGGCAAATGTTTATGATAAAGCTCTAGATGATGGTCCTATGTTACTTGATAATATTAATTGTACTACTAATGAAAATGGGATTGGAGAGTTCTTGACTTTATGTAGGAGTCCCATATCTCCTGAGATTGATCAATCACCTTGTTATATTATTGATAAAAGTGGGTTTGAAAGTTTTGACCCCACTATCTTTGAGCTTGATAAAAATTATGTGTTTATGGATCATGAAAAACATGCTTTATGTGATAGTTATATTGTTGAGTTTATTCATGAAGCTACTGAAAATTATTATGAGAGAGAAAAATATGGTTGTAGAAATTTGCATGGTACTAAAACACCTCTCTATATGCTGAAAATTTTGAAGTTACTCTTGTTTTATCTTCTTATGCTTGTCACTTTATTCTTCATGAATTTATTTGTGTACAAGATTCCTATGCATAGGAAGAGGGTTAGACTTAAATGTGTTTTGAATTTTCTTTTTGATGCTCTCTTTTGCTTCAACTCTTATTTCTTGCGAGTGCATCATTAAAATTGCTGAGCCCATCTTAATGGCTATAAAGAATGCACTTCTTGGGAGATAACCCATGTCTTTATTTTGCTACTGTTTTGTTGTGTTTTGGAAGTTGTTACTACTGTAGCAACCTCTCCTTATATTTATTTTATTGCAATGTTGTGCCAAGTGAAGTCTCTAATAGAAGGTTGATACTAGATTTGGATTTCTGCGCAGAAACAGATTTCTATCTGTCACGAATTTGGGCAGGGTTCTCTGTAGGTAACTCGGAAAAATCTGCCAATTTACGTGCGTGTTCCTCAGATATGTACGCAAATTTCATTAGTTTTGAGTTTTCTGATTTGAGCAACGGAAGTACCTCTTAAAATTCATCTTTACTGGATGTTCTGTTTTGACAGATTATGTCTCTGTTTTTTGCAATGTCTCTTGTGGACTTTAAGTGAGGCTTTCTAGACGTGGAGAGCTGTAGCTAATGTTTTATTGAGTACTTGCAATGTGTCACTACAGGACTAAAGTGGATTAAAGTTTTTTGAGTACTAACCCCTCTAATGAAGTTTATGAGAAGTTTGGTGTGAAGGAAGTTTTCAAGGGTCAAGAGAGGAGGATGATATATGATCAAGAAGAGTGAAAAGTCTAAGCTTGGGGATGCCCCCGTGGTTCATCCCTGCATATTTCAAGAAGACTCAAGCGTCTAAGCTTGGGGATGCACAAGGCATCCCCTTCTTCATCAACAATTTATCAGGTCACTTCTATTGAAACTATATTTTTATTCGGTCACATCTTATATGTGCTTTACTTGGAGCGTCTGTGTGTTTTTATTTTTGTTTTTGTTTGAATAAAGATGGATCCTTGCAATCCTTGTTTAGGAGAGAGACACGCTCCACTTTTTCATATGAACACTTGTGTTCTTCGTTTTACTTCTAATGTTCAATGGTAAAAGTTGGAAGCTATTGCACTTGTTGTTATTTGGTTGGAAACAGAAAATGCCTTATATTGTCTTGAATAATTTGATACTTGGCAATTGTTTTGAGCTCTCAAGTAGATCATGATTAAGTTCTTGCATCATGTAGTTTAAACCTATTAGTGGAGAACTACCGTAGAGCTTTTGAAATTGGTTTGCATGATTGGTCTCTCTAAGGTCTAGATATTTTCTGGTAAAAGTGTTTGAGCAACAAGGAAGACAATGTAGAGTCTTATAATGCTTGCAATATGTTCTTATGTAAGTTTTGCTGTACCGGTTCATACTTGTGTTTGCTTCAAATAACCTTGCTAGCCCAAAGCCTTGTACTGAGAGGGAATGCTTCTCATGCATCCAAAACCTTGAGCCAAAACCTATGCCATGTGTGTCCACCATACCTACCTATTATGTGGTATTTCCTGCCATTCCAAGTAATTACTTCATGTGCTACCTTTAAACCTTCAAAATGCTTCTCAATTTGTGTCAATGTTTTATAGCTCATGAGGAAGTATGTGGTGTTTATCTTTCAACCTTGTCATTTACTCTTGAGACTTTCATAATGGACTAGTGGCACATCCGCTTATCCAATAATTTTGCAAAAAGAGCTGGCAACGGGGTTCCCAGCCCCGATTAATCAAACTTCATTAATAATTCTCTTCACATGTTTTGCTCTGATTCATCAGTAAGCAACTTAATTTTGCAAATAGACACTCCTCCATGGTATGAGATTGATGGAAGGCACCCGAGGATTCGGTTAGCCATGGCTTGTGTAAGCAAAGGTTGGGGGGAGTGTCACTCATAATAAAACTAAAATACGTGTGTAAACAAAAGAGAAGAGGGATGATCTACCTTGCTGGTAGAAATAACGTCCTTCATGGGAGCCGCTCTTGAAAGTCTGGTTGGCGAGGTAGTTGGAGTACCCATTACCATTCGTTGACAACAACAAACACCTCTCAAAACTTTACTTTTATGCTCTCTATATGATTTCAAAACTTAAAAGCTCTAGCACATGATTTAATCCATGCTTCCCTCTGCGAAGGGCCTTTCTTTTACTTTATGTTGAGTCAGTTTACCTACTTCCTTCCATCTTAGAAGCAAACACTTGTGTCAACTGTGCATTGATTCTTACATACTTGCTTATTTGCATTCATCATATTACTTTGTGTTGACAATTATCCATGAGATATACATGTTGAAAGTTGAAAGCAACTGCTGAAACTTATATCTTCCTTTGTGTTGCTTCGATGCCTTTACTTTGAATTTATTGCTTTATGAGTTAACTCTTATGCAAGACTTTTGATGCTTGTCTTGAAAGTATTATTCATGAAAAGTTTTGCTACATGTTATCTATTTGTTAGCAACGATAGATCATTGCCTTGAGTCACTTCATTCATCTCATATGCTTTACAATAGTATGATCAAGATTATGTAAGTAGCATGTCACTACAGAAATTATTCTTTTTATCATTTACCTACTCGAGGGCGAGTAGGAACTAAGCTTGGGGATGCTGATACGTCTCCAACGTATCCATAATTTCTGATGTTCCATGCTTGTTTTATGACAATACCTACATGTTTTGCTCACACTTTATAATGTTTTATGCGTTTTCCGGAACTAACCTATTAACAAGATGCCACAGTGCCAGTTCCTGTTTTCTGTTGTTTTTGGTTCCAGAAAGGCTGTTCGGGCAATATTCTCGGAATTCAACGAAACAAAGACCCAACATCTTATTTTCCCGGAACCTTCCAGAAAAGTCAAGGGGACCAGGAGGCCACGGGGCCCACATATGTGGCTAGGCGCGGCCCCAGGAGCGCGCCGCCTGGCTGTGTGTGGCGCCTCCAACCCCTCCGCTCGTCTCTTCGCCTATAAGCCCTTTCGACCTAAAAACTCGATACCAATTGACGAAACTCCAGAAAGACTCCAGAGGCGCCGCCGCCATCGCGAAACTCCAATTTGGGGGACAGAAGTCTCTATTCCGGCACCCTGCCGGGACAGGGAAGAGCCCCCGGAAGCCATCTCCATCGACGCCACCGCCTCCATCATGCTCCGTGAGTAGTTCCCCCATGGACTACAGGTTCTAGCAGTAGCTAGTTGGTACTCTCTATCCCATGTACTTCAATACAATGATCTCATGAGCTGCCTTACATGATTGAGATCCATCTGATGTAATCGGTGTTGTGTTTGTTGGGATCCGATGGATGATACATTATGATTAGTCTATCTATAAAGTTTGTGAAGTTATTGTTGCTGCAATCTTGTTATGCTTAATGCTTATCACTAGGGCCCGAGTGGTATGATCTTAGATTTAAGCTCTATAATTATTGCTTAGATTGTATCTACAAGTTGTATGCACATGTCTATGTCCGGAACCAAAGGCCCCAAAGTGACAGAAATTGGGACAACCGGAGGGGAAGGCGTAGGTATGAGGATCACATGTTTTCACCAAGTGTTAATGCTTTGCTCCGGTGCTCTATTAAAAGGAGTACCTTAATAGCCAGTAGATTCCCTTGAGGCCCGGCTGCCACCGGCTGGTAGGACAAAAGATGTTGTACAAGTTTCTCATTGCGAGCACGTATGACTATATATGGAAAACATGCCTACATGATTAATAATCTTGATGTTCTGTCTTAATGCTATTTCAATCCTATCAATTGCCCAACTGTAATTTGTTCACCCAACACTTGTCACTTGTTATTGGAGAGTTACCACTAGTGTAGATCGTTGGGAACCCCGGTCCATCTCTCATCATCATATACTCGTTCTATATGTCATTGGAAGTAGTATCAACTATTTTCTGGTGCCATTGCCTCTGTGTTATTGCTACTGCTGCTGTGTTACTGTTACTATTGCTCTCATATTACTGCTGCTTTCACATCACCCCTGTTACTAGTGCTTTTCTAGGTGCAGCTGAATTGACAACTCAGTTGTTAAGGCTTATAAGTATTCTTTACCTCCCCTTGTGTTGAATCAATAAATTTGGGTTTTACTTCCCTCGAAGACTGTTGCGATCCCCGATACTTGTGGGTTATCACTAGTCGCCAAGTACGGCGAGTCCGTGCCGGGGGCCAGTCCCCGAACGTGGCGATTCCGTGACGGGGGCCAGTCCCCGAGCGCGGCGAGTCCGTTGCGGGGGCCAGTCCCCGAGCGTGGCGATCCCGTGATGGGGGCCGTCCGAGCGCGGGGGTCCGTTCGAGGCCACTCCCCGAGCGTGGCGATTCGACAGGCCGTCCACGAGCGCGGAGTCCGTTGCGGGGCGGTCCCCAAGGGTGGCGACCGTGATGGGGCGATCCCCGAGCGGCGAGTCCTTTGCGAGGCCATCCCCGAGCGTGGCGAGTCCGTTGCGGGGGCCAGTCCCCGAGCGTGGCGAGTCCACTGCGGGGGCCAGTCCCCGAGCGTGGCGACTTCGTGACAGGGGCCAGTCCCCGGCGCGGCGAGCCCGTTGCGGGGGCCAGTCCCCGAGCATCGCGAGTCACTTATGAGCAAGTGCTAACTTTGTGAACTTTTCGTTTTTCCAGGTGATGACCCACAAGTATAGGGGGTGTATCATAGTATCTTCGATAAGTAAGAATGTCGATCCCAATGAGGAGCAGAAGGTGTTGACAAGCAGTTTCGATGAAGGATTCACTGTAAATGCTCACAGAACAGGGGGGTTTTGATGTAGCAGATGAATAAAGTACAAGTAAGTAAAGTGCGAGAGTAATAATTGCAGCGAATCCTTTTTAGCACAAAGGACAAGCCGGTTTGTTTACTTATAATGACCAAACGTTCTCGAGGACACACGGGATTTTAGTCTAGTGCTTTCGCTACATACGGCTAATTAATCTTCTGTTATCACCAGAATTTGACCGGATCAGAGGTGGGCCGCGATCAAGATTGGGCTTGAAGAAATATACATGAAGAAATACGTGAACCGGCCTTGTACACGAAGTTTGGGCTAGTTTGCCCTTGTATCTGTAAATATAGTAGGATACGTGTCGGTTAGATAGAATTTGGCTCGTGCACGGTTGGGATTATTCCCACGTTAGAAAGTCTACGGACTATAAATATGTATCTAGGGTTATCAAGAAAGACAACAATCACGTTCATCACAAACCAATCTTGGCGCATCGCCACCCCTTGTTTCGAGGGTTTCTTCCGGTAAGCATGCATGCCTAGATCGCATCTTGCGATCTAGGCATATCGTTTATTCGTATCCATGCGTTGCTCGTGCTGAAGCCTTGTTGATGGCGAGCAACGAGTTATCATAGATGTGTTAGGGTTAGCATTGCTTTACCGTGCTACATGTTTTCGTCCATGCAACCCTTAGACGTCTAGCCGTCCTTACACCTTTCTTAGGTGTAAGGGCGGCACCTTGCTTGATCTTTATTTAGTAGATCCGATCCGTTATGATCGCTCCTTGATTCTTCAAGGATTAGTTTAATATCTGCATAGTTAGGCCTTACAAACGGGTTGAAGGATCCAGTAGCACGTAGGGTGTAGTTTGCTAACCCTAGACAAGATGTTCCGGGGATCAACTTAATGTTGGTTTTTAGGCCTTGTCTAGGGTCGGTTTATTATCACCGTGCGTGGCTGCCAGGCTCAATCACGAGTAGGATGTTCCGATTATGCGGTGAAAACCCTAGATCGTCGTAGGTCGTTTTAGCTTTGTTTTGATCAAGCAGGACCACCATGCAATCGTAAACCCCATACGAGTCATGGGTGGATCGGCTCCTTGAGCCGATTCACAGGACAACCTGAGAGCCGATCGAGGCTCGTATTTAATGTTTACGTGTATGCCATGCAGGAAACTAAGCGAAGCAAATCCATCACCTTCCTGATCAGGTATAGATCAGGTGGCACGCCCTTGCACCAGCATCGGGACGTGCGTACCAGGAGCTTTGCGGGCCGTCGCTCGGAGGGACCAGGGCCAGCCGCAGCCCTAGGTTGTTCCCGGCTCTTCGTGTTGCCAGCCGTTGCTCGCCGGTGGGTTTCGGACGCCAACACATTCTGGCACGCCCGGTGGGACAGTCTTCGACATCAACTGCATCGCCATCTACATCTGAGATGGCGGAAGGTACTCCAGTCACGTACGAGGATCTGCCCGAGGAGCTCAAGAAGAAGTATGACGACGTCAAAGCTATCCTCGAAGCCGACCTCATCGGCTCTTTCCACAGGACCCGCTCACACGGCATCAGGTGGAGAGGGTTCACACCTGAAGGCGCGCTCGATGGAGTGGACCTGTCCACCCCTTCAGAAGAACGCACCAGGTCCTTGCGTCAGGAGATCAATTTCATGGTAGCTCATTCGCTACACCGCCACTCTGAGAGCTTGGTGAACACTTTGGAGCGTGTCGCCCTTCGGGTGCTCCATGAAATCTTGAGGCATCAGTACTCTCCGTCAGGACCTGCTCTAGGGACTCACCAAGGAGAGCTACCACTCCAGAGCCGACCACCGCTGCCGTTCGCGCTGGCAGCACCAGAGGTGCCGAGTACACCGGCATTCGTTGTCTACAAGATCGGTGGTGATCCTAGCGATTACCAGTTCTTGTATGAGGTGCCTAAGGAAATCACGTGCACGTATGTGCCGACAGCGATGGGCACTCACGAACCAGCTGCAGCAGGGACTTCCGGAACAGCAGGAGGAGCTTCTGGATCAGATCTTGAGAAGCAGACGTGGCTAGCTAAGTGTGCCACTCCGACGAACCTCCAGAGCTCAACTCCTGTAGCTAGCTCAGATCTTGAGAAGCAAGCGTGGCTAGCTAAGTATGCCACGCCAGCGAATCTTCAGAGCTCCACTCCTGCAGCTAGCACTGCGGATCAGATCAGCACGATCTTGAGAGACCAGTTCGGCATGGTGCCGAAAAGAAGGGCAATCGGCTATTCCAAGCCGTACCCCAACGACTACGATTTGATCCCACTACCACCCAAATATCGGCTCCCTGAATTCTCCAAGTTTAGTGGGTCAGATGGCTCCAGCTCTATCGAGCATGTAAGCCGATATTTGGCGCAGCTGGGCACGATCTCAGCTGCAGATGCACTACGCGTGAGGTTCTTCGCACAGTCCCTCACAGGATCGGCTTTTGGGTGGTACACATCACTGCCACCAGATTCGATCCGGACTTGGAAGCAGTTGGAGGAACAATTCCACATGCAGTATCACTCAGAAGCTTCCAAGGCTGGCATTGCCGATCTAGCACAAGTACGTCAGAAGCGCGGAGAAACAGTGTCGAATACATCCAGCGCTTCAGGCCGTTAGGAACCGATGCTATTCGGCTCGTTTGACTGAAAAAGAAGCAGTCGAGTTGGCGGTGGTGGGTCTCGCATCACCGATCAAGGATATGGCTTCCCAAGCAGACTACCCATCACTGGCGCATATGGTTCAGAAACTGTCATTATATGAACAGCGCCACCCAGAGCTGTACCAGGACAAATTCAAGCGTGCAGTAGTCCTGGTTGAGACAGAGGAAGATGAAGGGTCTGCGGGAGATCAAGAGGTAGCAGTGGCTGAATGGACTCGGGGGCAACCCCCGTGTCCTGCAAGTGGGTTAAGCCACAAGGTCCGCCCAGAGGGTTTGATTTTGACGTAACTAAAGCTGAGCAAATTTTCGACCTCTTACTTAAGGAGAAGCAGCTGAAGTTACCCGAAGGCCTCAAAATCCCCACGGTACAGGAGCTGAACGGAAGCCATACGCAAATGGCATAACACGTTCTCCCATACCACCAACGACTGCAGGGTGTGGCGTCAGCAGATCCAAATGGCGATAGAACAAGGACGTCTAATTTTCAACCAGTACGCCATGAAAGTCGACACACACCCCTTCCCCGCCGTTAACACGGTGGAATACGCTTACCCCGAGGGGTGCCAACCAGGTTTCTCGTTAAGCATTAACATGGTCGAGCCTGGGCACCACTCTGGTAAGAACAAAGGCGAGGGCAGCCGCTCTCGTAGCAAGGACAAAGAGGAAGCCGCTCCACGCGATCGGCTCCGGCACGATGGCAAACGCTACATCACAGAGGGAGAAGTGAAGAATGTGCGATATCAACGACCTCTCTCTGATCATCTCCTCAACAAATATGTAAGTCAGTACGACCAGCGCCGGCGGTACAATAGCGACGATGAAAGGGATCGTCTAGCTAGCAGGGACGCCAGGAGACATCGTCGGCATGATCGCGATGAGGAGAGATACGAGCGCCGTGCCAAGGAAAGGTCAAGAGAACAAGACGACGTGGACAAGCACTGGGACTGTCCTTTCTTCAAACACTGCTGGGATTCAGGAATGAGCCGATTGCCTACAATCGGCAACTGCCCAGAATGTAGACAGAAGAAGAAGGGTGCAACAGACGTGTCAGTGTTCAAACGTCTAGGGCCTCTCCCATCTAGGAACAAGCAAACTGAGTCCTCTCGGGAAGAAGACCTCGAGGAGTTAGAAGATGACTACGAAGAAGAAGAGGACAAGTACCACCGGCCAAGGTGGTGCCCTGATGGACTCAGCCGTTCCCAAAAGCGTAGGGTTCAGCGACTGCGTGGCTTGGAGGAAGCCGAAAGGTTATACCTGCACACGCTAAGGAAGGCGCGGCCCGATCTGGCCGCGAAAATTCAACGAACCCTGGACGAAGAGGGTCGACCACAAAAGATGGAGTGGCGCCCCAAGCAAAGGAAAGCCGATGATGAGACATCGGCTAGTACAAACATGGTGTTCATCCTTCCAGCGGAGTTTTGTGCTCCAGGATTAGACGAAGCACCTGTGGCACAACTTGACTGCGGCCCACGGCCGGTTATCTTTGAGAAGCCACGTGAAAGAAGCTACAGACACCTGAAGGCCCTGTACTTACGAGGTTATATCAATGGGCAGCCTGTCAATAAGATGCTGGTGGACACCGGAGCGGCAGTCAACATCATGCCATACTCCATGCTACGTCGGTTGGGACGCTCTAGCTCGGATCTGATCAAGACCAACGTTACACTGAGCGATTTCAACGGCCAAGCATCTGATGCACAAGGTGTTCTGAACGTGGATCTGACCGTAGGGAGGAAAACCATCCCTACGACATTCTTCATTGTCGATAGCAAGAGCACTTACGCTGTCCTGCTAGGGAGAGATTGGATCCACGCCAACTGTTGCATTCCATCTACGATGCACCAATGCCTAATACAGTGGGATGGAGATGAAGTAGAAGTCGTCCATGCAGACGATACAGCCGAGATTTCAACGGCTGGCATGAACGTTTGGGAGACGGAAGGCCAAGAGCCACTCTCAGGCATCACTTTGGACGACTGCGAGTACATCGACGTGTCAAAAAACGGGGTGAGGCTGGTCTTATCCACTGGCCTGACCGTGTAACAAGAGCAAAGTCTATGAACGTACATGGGAAGGCCGATCCTTGTGATCGGCCCCAAAAAATAAAAAGTAATGATCTTGTCTCAAGCATGTCACGTAGTCATAGTGAAGCACGAACAAGATGTAAACCTCTTTTGAGCAATGCAATCAAGATGGGGGCCGATTCCAGCAATCGGCCCATATTATCCTTGCCATACGTTTTGCCTGTGTTCAGTGTCGATCTAACAGGCTACGGAAAGCTAGGGTACGGGTTTACATCAGCTTGTGAGCTCGAAGAAATCGGCATTGGCCATGTCCGCAGAGCCGATGTTCAGGTTTAGTTCTTTGGATAACTGCAGAGCCGATATCTGCAGTAACCTGACAGATTCGGCTCGGGGGGCACATAATCGAGAGAACATGTGCGATACATGGGCAGTGAAATGTGAGGGCCGATAGAAAAATCGGCAGTAAAAAAACATGCAAGTACAGCCGATGCAAGACATCGACTTCAGAATAAAAAGCCGATGCACAGCCATCGACTTTAGAGGTACAAGTTCAGCAAAACATTTGACAGTTTACACAAAGGCTCTACTGAAGAAACGCGTTGAGGGCGTGAAGGGCGTCGGCACGGATACGATCCACCTCGGCGATCTCAGCCTCGTCGTCCTCGTCTTTGCCCGTCACCAGCTGACTGCTCAGGGCACGAATTTCAGCCAGATCGGTCTTCAGATCGGCTGTGAGGCCCTTTGCTTCCTCTTGAGAGCGGGCAATAAGGGCTTCCTTGTCTTGGATAAGCTGCTTGGTCACCCTGACCCTCTCTTCAAGGTTCTCCAGTTCCTTACGCAGGGTCTCGAGTTCGGCACTATTGGCAGAAGTGTCAGTTTTGGCGTCTAAAGCAGCCTTTTTCTCGTTGAGCCGTTGACACTTGTCTGCAATATCGGCTCTCAACGGAAGCTGGGCGTGGCGAAGATTAATTCTTTGACGAGCCGACTGCACCCTTGACTTGAAGACCGACAGAGTCACAGCTGGCCAAAGCTTCACCTGCAGTGTCACCGGGAGATGGGGCTGGATGTCTTCGAGGATGCCCTTGACTTCCTCGGGGTTTTCAACCAGGGTCTCAACTGAGGAGGAGAGCAAAGCCTTGAGACGCTGGAGTGGACCATGGACCGTGCTAGGACTTGGCTCTTCACCTGCCTTGGAAGTAGCTGGTTCGATGGATTCAGGATCGAACGTCAGCAAGCTTGAAAGATCACAACCCTGACAAGACGAACAAGAGTGGTATTAGTATACAACAAAGAAAGGGATAGAGCCAAGGGAGTGGAGTGTACCTCTCCCAAGGTAGGAGGAGCAGCCGATGTTGTGATAATCGGCTTTTCCGTGGACTTGGCTAGGTTAGCCACTTGGTCAGCCACGATCGTCGAGGTGGCTAGGTCTAGCGTGGCGGACGGCATCAGTACCTCCTCGACGTCTCCGCTAGAGGTATCATTGGTCTGCAAAAGGAAGTAATTAGCCGATCCAAGTGGCAATGGGTTAGCATGAAATATAAACCAGGGAGATAATTACATTTGAAACCTCCTGGCTTGATGGAGAAGCTCGTGGGTCTTTGCGAGCCCTCTTGACACATCGACGCTTCACGCGTGACCCTGTTCTGATCAGAGCTTGAGGGCAACAGGCTCGGGGTCGACCTTTTCCTAGAAGCCGACGCTGGCGAGTCCGTCTGGCTCTGTGTGGTGGATCTCCCGGAGTTGCCCGGGTTCGAGTCCCTTTGGCTGGACTGTGCCTCCCCGCTGGAGTTTTCTTCGGTGGAAGTCTGTAAAAAGAAGTACAAGCATGTTGCAAAAGACTCGGAGGACAGATAAATTTAGCCAAGGCACGAGTCAGCTTACGTGCAAGCTTTCTTGGGCGGGAGCTTTGCGCTTCAGGGTCTTTCTGGCAGCTACTTTCCTCACTGCCTTCCTCGCCTGGATTGAGGCTCGGGGGGCAACTGGCCCCGAGGATGCTTTACTCTTGGGAGCCGATTTCGGTGAAATCGGCTGGCTCTCCATTATGACCTTCTTCAGGGGTGGCGAGCTCTGGCAGAAGAGAACCACCGGGGCTGGTGGAAGGAATTTGAAGGGGGAGCCATCGGCTTGCGTGGGCTCTGGGCCATCTTGTTGCTGCCAAGAGATAGAGCCAGGTTACAGACAATCATCATGAGCCATTGCAAGAAATTTATAAGTAATGGTACCTGGTCTGCAGGAACGTCATATTCGGCATCAAGTTGTCTCAGCAACGGTCCTAGAGCTCTTCTGAAGGCATGGGTCTTCCACATGGACCACCAAGTCTCAAAACCATCGGTAGTGGTGGTGAAACGGAGGTTGTGGGGAATTGGAATGGCCAGAGCGTCAAAGAAGGTATAGCACCTTTGGCCAGTAAGGATGTCAGGCAGTTCAGCTCTGCTTGCTGTCAGGTGGTGGAGAAAGAAGTGTGGGGGCACCTGCCCAAGACCAAGCTGCCGGGCTACTACTACCGGTTGGTAAGACTCATAACCAGGCTTGATGATCCGGTTTGAGGTACTCATGCCAACTGGGAGAAAGCAAGGACGAATCATGATAGAGTACAAGTGCCGGGTGCTAGCGTCATCGGCAAAGTTATCCAATCGGAAGGAGACTGGGTTCTCAAAGTTCTCCGATTCAGTATAAGGAAAGAACAGGGGGTTGTCCAAGCCTTGGAAGAAAATCTTGAACCACCCTGCTGCTTCCTTAGGGATCAGCCTGCTGCCTGGGAGACCATACAAAGCTTGGCCATAGCTGGTGCATCGGATCTCCTTTCCATTAGCATCTGGGAAGGTGCAGGTGGCTAAGGGTGGGAAGTCTGGGATCTGGTTCTGAAAGTACAGCTGAGCCCATAACTGAATAAACCACCAGGGGCCTCCAGTTTTAACTGTCTTTTGAGAGAACAGTTTGACAGACATCAGTTGAAGAGATCGATAGACCTCTCCAAGAAACAGTTTGCCAAGGCCAAGTTGGGTGCCTTTGGCAAGTTCATAGGCCAGGGAAAGGTAATTCTTGGTTGGGGCGAGTGATGGGCCACAGAATATGAAATGCTCCAACCAGAAGTTCAGGAAGGCTGTGTGTTCTCTCTCTGTCACAGGGCCTTTGGTTTTCATATAACGATTGAGGTAGGCACCCCAGCTGGTACACTCTTTTTTAGAGGAAAGGGTGAAAGGAACTTTGGCAGCTTAAAGCAGAGGGGCTTGGGGATGCAATGTCTAGGCCTGTGATCATGGCCACATCCAGCAGAGTTGGTGTCATAGGGCCGTGGCCAAACATGAAGCAGTTCAGTGCATCAGACCAGAAGTAGCCGATGGTTTTCAGAATATTTTCATTCTTTTCAAGGGGAGACAATGATAATGACAAGGCATCGGCTATCCCTATGGTTTCCCAGGTGGCATAGTGGGTTTTGGACACTCTATTGTACCATGCCACCCAACCCTCAGGAGGATTAGGCCAGGCTCGCAGGCAGTCGGCCCAGGAAGACAGATCTAAGTTCTGGTTCACGAAGGGGATTCTGTTAGCCTCGCATGAAATTAAGAGAGCGGGACTCTCGGAAGAACGGGGACCAAGACACATAGAATTTGCGAGAGAAGGATGTGGCAGCAGGATGTCTGAAACCTAAAATTAATAATGGAACAGAACATTGATTCAGGTGTTTACTATTAATCCTAACGTTGATTCGAATGGCGAGAGGCGATTAAGGATTACCTTCAGACCGGAGACCATGGCGTTGGTATTGGATGATTCCGCCATTGGATGCGCTGTGGAGTTGGGGCGGCGCGGTCGAGATCTGAGATGCGGGTGGCCGTGAGTTGGAACTGCTCGGGCGGCGATTTGGGGATCTGAGTTTGCTTTCTCAGACGGAGGTCGCAGGTTACCGTTTGGAGGGGCAACTGGGTTGGCCTTACTCGCGTTTTATGGTAGAGGCCGATGCGATGCCATCGGCTCTTTTGGGGGTTGTTTGACTTTGACTATCGGCAAAAAATTGATTGGGAACACTTCTTCATTAATAAAAGGGGATTCTTACAATGAAGAGCCGATTGCTCAAGAAAGGAGGAACAAAAGAAGAGCCGATTGCTCAGGAACTACTAATCCTACACTACTAATCCTCGCTGGCCTCGTCGTCGGCATCGTAGCTGCCGTCGGCGCTGCTTCCGGAGAGTTCCTCGTCGCTGCTACCCCAGCCCTCGGCCGGAGCTTCTTCCTCCTCGTCATCATCATCGTCCTCGCTGTCCGCCCAAGCGCGGAAGCGCTTCGCCGGCGGATACCCAGCGGAGGAGGAGGAATCATCCTCCTCCTCTTCCTCATCTTCCTCCGCTTCTTCTTCTTCTTCCTCCTCCTCGTCGGAGGAGGTGGAGTTCGCCCAGGAGTGGAGGTCGTCTTCGCTCTCGCTCTTCAGCTCCCCTTCGATGAGGAACTGGAGGTCGTCCTCCCCATCGGTTAGGGGCAGGTCACCATCTGACCCGACGAGGGCCTCGGGTGGGCCATCTGGCACAAAGTCGAAGTCCCACTCCTGCTCACTCGAGGAAGAAGATTGGAAAGAGAGGCCTGATGAGACGGAGGAAGAGGAAGACATTGCTACAGGGAAAGAGGGTTTTTTGGTGCCGATGGCTAGAACAGAGCAAGGGGATGAAGAGGCGAATCGTTCGGCACAGTTAAATAAGGGGAGCATAGTGGAAATTTAATGCCATTACAGTTTCCGAGGAAGTGATGCTAAAGCTATCAAATCTTGTAGAGAAGTTGAGAAGGCAAGGCATCATAATGAAGAATACTGCGACGGTTCTGCTCTGCCACGACATGACCCGACGAAGAAAAAGCAGAGTGATTTTGGAATTATCAATTCCAAAACCAGGGGGGCATGTGTTATCACCAGAATTTGACCGGATCAGAGGTGGGCCGCGATCAAGATTGGGCTTGAAGAAATATACATGAAGAAATACGTGAACCGGCCTTGTACACGAAGTTTGGGCTAGTTTGCCCTTGTATCTGTAAATATAGTAGGATACGTGTCGGTTAGATAGAATTTGGCTCGTGCACGGTTGGGATTATTCCCACGTTAGAAAGTCTACGGACTATAAATATGTATCTAGGGTTATCAAGAAAGACAACAATCACGTTCATCACAAACCAATCTTGGCGCATCGCCGACCCCTTGTTTCGAGGGTTTCTTCCGGGTAAGCATCATGCTGCCTAGATCGCATCTTGCGATCTAGGCAGTATACGTTTATTCGTTATCCATGCGTTGCTCGTGCTGAAGCCTTGTTGATGGCGAGCAACGTAGTTATCATAGATGTGTTAGGGTTAGCATTGCTTTACCGTGCTACATGTTTTCGTCCATGCAACCCTTAGACGTCTAGCCGTCCTTACACCTTTCTTAGGTGTAAGGGCGGCACCTTGCTTGATCATTGTTTAGTAGATCCGATCCGTTATGATCGCTCCTTGATTCTTCAAGGATTAGTTTAATATCTGCATAGTTAGGCCTTACAAACGGGTTGAAGGATCCAGTAGCACGTAGGGTGTAGTTTGCTAACCCTAGACAAGATGTTCCGGGGATCAACTTAATGTTGGTTTTTAGGCCTTGTCTAGGGTTGGTTTATTATCACCGTGCGTGGCTGCCAGGCTCAATCACGAGTAGGATGTTCCGATTATGCGGTGAAAACCCTAGATCGTCGTAGGTCGTTTTAGCTTTGTTTTGATCAAGCAGGACCACCATGCAATCGTAAACCCCATACGAGTCATGGGTGGATCGGCTCCTTGAGCCGATTCACAGGACAACCTGAGAGCCGATCGAGGCTCGTATTTAATGTTTACGTGTATGCCATGCAGGAAACTAAGCGAAGCAAATCCATCACCTTCCTGATCAGGTATAGATCAGGTGGCACGCCCTTGCACCAGCATCGGGACATGCGTACCAGGAGCTTTGCGGGCCGTCGCTCGGAGGGACCAGGGCCAGCCGCAGCCCTAGGTTGTTCCCGGCTCTTCGTGTTGCCAGCCGTTGCTCGCCGGTGGGTTTCGGACGCCAACATCTTCATTGTTTTGATAAGTGTTGTGTGGGTGAGCCTATGCTAATGTACCGCCCTTCCTAGGACTAATACATACTTGTGATTATACCCCTTCCAAGCATCCGCAACTACAAGAAAGTAATTAAGATAAATCTAACCACAGCCTTAAACTCTGAGATCCTGCTATCCCTCCTGCATCGATATACCAACGGGGCTCAGGTTTCTGTCACTCCGGCAACCCCGCAATTGGCAAACAGTACAAGATGCATTCCCCTAGGCCCATAAAGGTGAAGTGTCGTGTAGTCGACGTTCACACGACACCACTAGAAGAATAACACCACAACTTAAATATCATAACATTGAATATTACTCAACCATACTTCACTACTAACATTTAGACTTCACCCATGTCCTCAAGAACTAAACGAACTACTCACGAGACATCATATGGAACATGATCAGAGGTGATATGATGATGAATAACAATCTGAACATAAACCTTGGTTCAACGGTTTCACTCAATAGCATCAATAACAAGTAGAAATCAACACCGGGAGAGTTTCCCCTATCAAACAATCAAGATAAAACCCAAATTGTTACAGCGGTGATGGTGTGCAGCGGTGGAGACGGCGGTGATGATGATGGAGATGATGATGATGGTGATCGAGATGATGTCTAGCTCGATGACGGTGACGATGGCGTCAATTTCCACCTCCGGGAGGGAATTTCCCCGGCGGATCTCAGCCTGCCGGAGAGCTCTTTTCTCTCTGGTGTTCTCCGCCCCGCAGAGGCGGCTGTGACTCTTCGCGACTACCCCCTGGAGCTTAGGTTTTCGGGACGAAGAAATACGCGAAGGAGAGGAGGCCAGAGGGGGCTGTGGGCCCCCTCCCCACAAGGCGGCGCGGCCAGGCAGGGCCCGCGCCGGCCTGTGAGGGGGGCCCATGGTGGCCCTCCTCGGCTCCTCCTTCTGGCTCTCGTCATCTTCTGGAAAAATAGGATTTTTCATATAACTTTCGTCAATTGTTGATCTTCCGAAATATTGCATTCTGACGGTGCTTTTTCCAGCAGAATCCTGACTCCGGTGCGCGATCCTCCAATAGTCATGAAACATGCAAAATAGATGAAATAACATAAGTATCATCTCCAAATATGAAATATATCAATGAATAACAGCAAATTATGATATAAAATAGTGATGCAAATTGGACGTATCAACTCCCCCCAAGCTTAGACTTCGCTTGTCCCCAAGCGAAACTGAACTCGGTAAACAGGACCACATGTTTATGGAGTGAAGAGTCGATAAATAAAATACGGACAAGAAGCATCATATTCATTCACACAAGACATTCTAGTAAACAACTTCCTCATATAATTCAACTTGAAACAAGTATAAGGTAATCACAAATAAAGGTGCATAAGAAATCATAGTTGGTGATGGCAAACTTCGTTCTTGGTCAAAGAACAGTTAACAGGTTATATTTATCTATCGAGCAGCGCTCTTATGTTAAAGTTTATATGGCACAACTTGCATACTCAATCATAATAATCTCCTCATAATCATTGATAACTTTCAAAGCTATATTCATTTAGATAAAACTTATACTAAACAGGGAAGAGTAAAAGACATGATGAGGTAAATCACAATATAATGGTTTGATCACAACAACTCAAATGCTTGCTTAAGATGGAGGGAAATAGGTTTACTGACTCAACATAAAGTAAAAGATAGGCCCTTCGCAGAGGGAAGCAGGGATTAAATCATGTGCTAGAGCTTTTCAGTTTTGAAATCATATAAAGAGAATAAAAGTAACATTTTGAGAGGTGTTTGTTGTTGTCAACGACTGGTAGCGGGTACTCTAACCCCCTTGCCAGACAAACTCTCAAAGAGCGGCTCCCATGAATTATTTTTATTTTTGTGTGGCACTCCTTCCAACCTTTCTTTCACAAACCATGGCTAACCGAATCCTCGGGTGCCTGCCAACAATCTCATACCATGAAGGAGTGCCTTTTTATTTTAGTTTTATTATGATGACACTCCTCCCCACCTTTGCTTTCTCAAGCCATGGCTAACCGAATCCTTCGGGTGCCGTCCAACAATCACATACCATGGAGGAGTGTCTATTTAGGTTAATTAATTTGGGACTGGGAATCCCATTGCCAGCTCTTTTTGCAAAATTATTGGATAAGCGGATGAAGCCACTAGTCCATTGGTGAAAGTTGCCCAACAAGATTGAAAGATAAAATACCACATACTTCCTCATGAGCTATAAAACATTGACACAAATAAGAGATAGTAAATTTTGAATTATTTAAAGGTAGCACACGAAGTATTTACTTGGAATGGCAAGAAATACCATGTAGTAGGTAGTTATGGTGGACACAAATGGCATAGGTTTGGGTTAAGGTTTGGATGCACGAGAAGTATTCCCTCTCAGTACAGGTCTTTGGCTAGCAAGGTTAATTAGCAAGCATAAGAGTTGAGGGAAACAAACAAATATACATGTGATAGAAACAATCATGCATCTTCCTTGTAAGCACAAACAATTTTAACTTCAGAATAATAAGCTATGAGCTAACAAGAAAGAAAGATAATGAAACAACATATCTACATGTATTTCTCTTTTCTACTTAAACCTCAAAGTGTTGTTGCTATTGACCAATGCTAAGTTTGCCAAAACCAAATAGATTTATTCAATGCTCCCAAAGTGATACCAATACTAATAACAAGATCAATCATATAATAAGGATTGCAAACTAAAATAAGATGTGCAATATGTAAATGATAAGACTTCTCATTAATATTCCATAACGATAACTCACACCAAGGGATACATAGACAACCAACTAAAGGAGAGATACTTCCACACTGCAACCCATCTTATATGATAACTTCCCTACTCATGATATGACACTACTTGATAGTAAAAAGGTAAAAGGTAGTGATGATGTGATACCGCGGCACTCCCCCAAGCTTGGAACAAACCAAGGGGATGCCAATACCGATGATGAATTACTCCTTCGGTGATGGTGGTGATGAATTCCTCCCGCGCTTCTTACAGATCTCCTTCAGCTTCAGTTTCTCAGTTTGGCAATTCTGCACTAAGACTCGAAGAGATTCATTGTTATCTGAAGTTGGCGGTGGCGACCTTGTGATGGGAATCGAGTAATATTCCAGCATTCTACGGAGTCGGTAATTCTCCTCCTGGAGTATCTCCACTTCTCTTCTTAGAGCCCGGTATTGATCACAAAACTCATCGGTAGTCCGTAGAGCTTCTTCCAACACGGGGAAAGAGTCGAGGCTAAGAGCAGGTGGTAAGGGTCCCTGCAAGTTATGAGAAAAAGAACGTCGAGTGTCAACAGATCCCACCAAGATTTGCTTACTCCCAACGGCTTGTTGCTCTTGTTTTGACGACACCCTTTTCACTTCTTCCTCCGAAAGCCCCTTGCCCTTGTTGTTGGAGGCCATGGTGCTCCTAGATTGAAAACAAATCCTGGCAGAAACAGCTCGAAACAAAACACGTCGAGAAAACGATATACGGACCTCCAGGGGTCCGGGGGATTATATAGCAGGAATTTGTATGTCATAAGGAAAGTACCAGGTCGAACCAGAGTCGGAGAGAGGCGACGAGGAGGCCAGCTCATAGGGCGGCGCGGCCAGGCTGGGGCCCGCATCGGCCTATGAGGGCACGCCCTCGTGCGTCTCCTCCACTCCGTTTCGATCTCGTAATTTTTCATATTTTCCAAAAACAGCAAAAACATTGTTCGGAAAGTAAATCGCGAACTTTTTATTACCAGTACTGTTACCTATTCAAAGTCGAGTTCTGGCGGACTGTCAATTTGACCTTTGATGAAAGCCTCCGGTGTTTCCACTCGAATAACATCAACATCTACATTATAAGAATCACCTGAGATATAATGCTTGAGTCTTTGTCCATTCACCACTTGTGTGGCATCGCCTTGGAGAGAGCTAATTTTAATTGCTCCTGAACGATACACCTCCTCAACAACATATGGTCCTTCCCATTTCGAGAGTAATTTCCCTGCAAAGAATCTGAGACGAGACCGATACAATAGGACTTTATCCCCAATATTAAATTCTCTTTTGATAATTCTTCTATCGTGCCATTTCTTAACTTTCTCTTTAAAGAGTTTAGCATTTTCATAAGCTTCACTTCTCCATTCATCTAGAGAACTCAATTGTAGCAACCTCTTCTTACCGGCTAGTTTAGGATCTTTATTTAGTTCTCTAATAGCCCAATAAGCTTTGTGCTCTAGTTCTAAAGGTAAATGACAAGCTTTTCCATAAACCATTTTATAAGGTGACATTCCCATGGGATTTTTATAAGCAGTTCTATAAGCCCATAGTGCTTCCTTCAATTTACTAGCCCAATTCTTTCTAGTTTTATTAACAGTCTTTTGCAAGATAGATTTAATTTCTCTATTTGATAGTTCTACTTGCCCACTAGTTTGAGGATGATAAGCGGAAGCAATTCTATGATTAATACCATATTTAGCAAGAGTTTTTCTAAAACCACCATGAATAAAATGAGAACCTCCATCAGTCATAATATATCTAGGAACTCCAAATCTAGGAAAAATAATATCTAAAAGCATTTTTAAAGAAGTCTCACCATCAGCACTTTTTGTAGGTATGGCTTCCACCCATTTAGTAACATAATCAACAGCAACAAGTATATGAGTGTTACCTTCTGAAGAGGGAAAAGGTCCCATGAAGTCAAATCCCCAACAATCAAACGGTTCAATAACAAGAGTATAATTCATAGGCATTTCATTGCGTCTGGAGATGTTACCAACCCTTTGACATTCATCACAAGATAAAATAAACTTCCTTGCATCTTTGAAGAGAGTTGGCCAATAAAAACCTGATTGTAGAACCTTTTGCGCGGTTCTTTCTCCGGCGTGATGTCCTCCATAAGCACTACCATGACATTTACTCAATATCTCTTGTTGTTCATATTCGGGAACACATCTTCGCAGAATACCATCCACTCCTTCTTTATATAAGTGTGGGTCATCCCAGAAATAATGCCTCAAGTCATAAAAGAATTTCCTCCTTTGCTGAGCTGAAAAGGTTGGAGGCAAGTACTTGGAAACAATAAAGTTAGCATAATCAGCATACCAAGGACTGTCTCGCGAGCTCACCTTTATTACAGCCAATTGTTCATTTGGAAAACTATCATTAACAGGAATAGGATCATAAGCAATATTTTCCAATCTAGACAAATTATCAGCAACAGGATTATCAGCACCTTTCCTATCTACAATATGTAAATCAAATTCTTGCAACAGAAGTACCCATCTAATAAGCCTTGGCTTAGCATCTTTCTTTTGCATAAGGTATCTAATTG
Organism: Lolium multiflorum; assembly: GCA_030979885.1. Taxonomy (NCBI): domain Eukaryota; kingdom Viridiplantae; phylum Streptophyta; class Magnoliopsida; order Poales; family Poaceae; genus Lolium; species Lolium multiflorum. The sequence continues at coordinate 109,281,107 of CM061749.1, forward strand.
CAGCATGATCAGTATGTATAGTAACTTTTGAATCAACAATATAGGATCTAAACTTATCACAAGCAAAGACTACAGCTAACAATTCTTTTTCAGTAGTAGCATAATTTCTTTGAGCAGCATCAAGAGTTTTACTAGCATAATGAATAACATTCAATTTTTTATTTACTCGCTGTCCAAGAACAGCGCCTACAGCAAAATCACTAGCATCACACATAATTTCAAATGGTAAGTTCCAATCAGGAGGTTCAACTATAGGAGCAGTTGTTAAGGCTTTCTTTAGAGTTTCAAAAGCTTCCTTACAATCATCATCAAAAACAAAAGGTACATCTTTTTGAAGAAGATTAGTAAGAGGCTTTGAAATCTTGGAGAAGTCTTTAATAAACCTCCTATAAAACCCAGCATGACCAAGAACACTACGAATACCTTTAACATCCCTAGGATAGGGCATCTTCTCAATTGCTTCAACTTTTGCTCTATCAACTTCAATACCTCTCTCGGAAATTTTATGTCCCAATACAATTCCTTCATTAACCATAAAGTGGCATTTCTCCCAATTAAGAACAAGGTTAGTTTCTTCACATCTCTGCAAAACTTTATCAAGGTTTCGCAAGCAATTATCAAAAGAATTCCCATAGATAGAAAAATCATCCATGAATACCTCTACAATACTCTCGCAAAAGCCATGAAAAATAGCAGACATGCATCTTTGGAAAGTAGCAGGGGCATTACATAAACCAAAAGGCATACTGTAGGATAACGTTGCATAGAAAACAAAAATTTTCCTACCGCGAACACGCAATCCAAGCAAAGATGCAATCTAGAAGACGGTAGCAACGAGGGGTTTATCGAGTCTCACCCTTGAAGAGATTCCAAAGCCTACAAGAGGAGGCTCTTGTTGCTGCGGTAGACGTTCACTTGCCGCTTGCAAAAGCGCGTAGAAGATCTTGATCACGATCCTTCCGGCGCCACGAACGGGCAGCACCTCCGTACTCGGTCACACGTTCGGTTGTTGATGAAAACGACAAGTCATGGTAACGGTGCTACTAAGGATGAACACTTTATTATCTTGAGATTTTAGTGAGGGATCATCTTATAATGCTACCATCGCGATCTAAGCAAAATAAGATGCATAAAAGGATTAACATCACATGCAGTTCATATGTGATATGATATGGCCCTTTTGTCTTTGCGCCTTTGATCTTCATCTCCAAAGCACGGACATGATCTCCATCATCTTCGGGCATGATCTCCATCATCGTCGGCGTAGCGTCAAGGTCAATGGCGCCGTCTTCATGATTGTCCTCCATGTAGCAACTATTACAACTACTTTGAAATACTACTCAACATGAAATTTAAAGACAACCATAAGGCTCCTGCCGGTTGCCACAATACAATAATGATCATCTCATACATATTCATCATCACATTATGGCCATATCACATCACCAAACCCTACAAAAACAAGTTAGACGTCTCTAATTTGGTTTGCATATTTTACGTGGTTTAGGGTTTTCGAGAGAGATCTAATCTACCTACGAACATGAACCACAACGTTGATACTAATGTTTTCAATAGAAGAGTAAATTGAATCTTCACTATAGTAGGAGAGACAGACACCCGCAAAGCCTCTTATGCAATACAAGTTGCATGTCGAACGAGGAACAAGTCTCATGAACGCGGTCATGTAAAGTTAGTCCGAGCCGCTTCATCCCACTATGCCACAAAGATGCAAAGTACTCAAACTAAAGATAAAAAGAGCATCAACGCCCACAAAATCATTGTGTTCTACTCGTGCAACCATCTATGCATAGACCTGGCTCTGATACCACTGTAGGATAACGTTGCATAGAAAACAAAAATTTTCCTACCGCGAACACGCAATCCAAGCCAAGATGCAATCTAGAAGACGGTAGCAACGAGGGGTTTATCGAGTCTCACCCTTGAAGAGATTCCAAAGCCTACAAGAGGAGGCTCTTGTTGCTGCGGTAGACGTTCACTTGCCGCTTGCAAAAGTGCGTAGAAGATCTTGATCACGATCCTTCCGGCGCCACGAACGGGCAGCACCTCCGTACTCGGTCACACGTTCGGTTGTTGATGAAGACGACGTCCACCTCCCGTTCCAGCGGGCAGCGGAAGTAGTAGCTCCTCTTGAATCCGACAGCACGACGACGTGGTGTCGGTGGCGGTGGAGAACTCCGGCGGAGCTTCGCTAAAGCACGCGGGAGATATGGAGGAGAGGGGGCGGCTAGGGTTTGGGAGGGTGGCCGGCCACTTCAGGGGGGCGGCCAGCTTGTGGTCTTGGGGTGGCCGGCCCCCTCCCCTTGGCCCTCATTATATAGGTGGAACACCCAAGAGTTGGTCTACAAGTCTTCGAATAAGACCCCAAACCAAAACCTTCCATAACTCATGAAACCTACCCAAGCTAGGACTCCCACTAGAGGTGGGAGTTCCACCTTCCTTGGGAGGGGGTGGCCGGCCCCCCTTGGGGAGTCCACTTGGGACTCCTCCCCCTTAGGGTTGGCCGGCCATGGGAGGTGGAGTCCCACCGGGACTCCGCCTTCCTTGGTGGTTTCTTCCGGACTTTTCTAGAACCTTCTAGAACCTTCCATAGAACCTTCCGCATCATTTTAATTCACATAAAATGACATCCTATATATGAATCTTATTCTCCGGACCATTCCGGAACTCCTCGTGATGTCCGGGATCTCATCCGGGACTCCGAACAAATATTCGAACTCCATTCCATATTCAAGTTCTACCATTTCAACATCCAACTTTAAGTGTGTCACCCTACGGTTCGTGAACTATGCGGACATGGTTGAGTACTCACTCCGACCAATAACCAATAGCGGGATCTGGAGATCCATAATGGCTCCCACATATTCAACGATGACTTTAGTGATCGAATGAACCATTCACATACAATACCAATTCCCTTTGTCACGCGATATTTTACTTATCCGAGGTTTGATCTTCGGTATCACTCTATACCTTGTTCAACCTCGTCTCCTGACAAGTACTCTTTACTCGTACCGTGGTATGTGGTCTCTTATGAACTTATTCATATGCTTGCAAGACATTAGACGACATTCCACCGAGAGGGCCCAGAGTATATCTATCCATCATCGGGATGGACAAATCCCACTGTTGATCCATATGCCTCAACTCATACTTTTCGGATACTTAATCCCACCTTTATAACCACCCATTTACGCAGTGGCGTTTGGTGTAATCAAAGTACCTTTCCGGTATAAGTGATTTACATGATCTCATGGTCATAAGGACTAGGTAACTATGTATCGAAAGCTTATAGCAAATAACTTAATGACGAGATCTTATGCTACGCTTAATTGGGTGTGTCCATTACATCATTCATATAATGATATAACTTTGTTATTAATAACATCCAATGTTCATGATTATGAAACTAATCATCCATTAATCAACAAGCTAGTTTAAGAGGCATACTAGGGACTTCTTGTTGTCTACATATCACACATGTACTAATGTTTCGGTTAATACAATTATAGCATGATATATAAACATTTATCATAAACATAAAGATATAAATAATAACCACTTTATTATTGCCTCTAGGGCATATCTCCTTCAGTCTCCCACTTGCACTAGAGTCAATAATCTAGATTACATTGTAATATACCTAACACCCATGGCATTCTGGTGTTGGTCATGCTTTTCCCTAGGGAGAGCTTTAGTCAACGGATCTGCTACATTCAGATCAGTGTGTACTTTGCAAATCTTTACTTCTCCATCTTCGATGTACTCGCGAATCGAGTGGTAACGCAGCTTGATATGTTTCAGCCTCTTGTGTGACCTTGGCTCTTGTGCATTGGCGATGGCACCCATGTTATCACAGTAGATGATTAATGGGTCCAATGCACTAGGAACCACACCGAGCTCTATAATGAACCTCTTCATCCATACCGCTTCTGATGAAGCCTCTGAAGCCGCTATGTACTCCGATTCTGTTGAAGACTTCGCCACCGTGCACTGCTTCGAGCTTGCCCAGCTTACTGCAGCACCATTCAATATAAACACGTACCCAGACTGTGACTTAGAGTCATCAGGATCAGTGTTCCAACTTGCATCGGTGTAACCACTTACAACGAGCTCTTGGTCACCTCCATAACAAAGAAACATATCCTTAGTTCTTTTCAAGTACTTCAGGATATTCTTGACCGCTGTCCAGTGTTCCATTCCTGGATCACTTTGATATCTGCTAGTCAAACTAACAACATGTGCTATATCCGGTCTAGTACATAGCATGGCATACATGATAGATCCTACTACCGAGGCATAGGGGATTTTACTCATCCTTTCTCTTTCTTCTGCCGTAGCCGGTCCTTGAGTCTTACTCAAAACCTTGCCTGGTAACATAGGTAAGAACCCTTTCTTACTTTCGTCCATTCTAAACTTCTTTAGAATCTTGTCCAGGATATGTACTCTGTGATAGCCCTATTAGGCGTCTTGATCTATCTCTATAAATCTTGATGCCTAATATATACGATGCTTCACCAAGGTCTTTCATTGAAAAACTATTATTCAAATAACCTTTAACACTGCTTAATAGTTCTATATCATTCCCGATCAATAATATGTCATCTACATATAATATCAGGAATGCTACAGAGCTCCCACTCACTTTCTTGTAAATACAGGCCTCTCCATGACACTGTATAAACCCGAAGTCTTTGATCACCTTATCAAAGCGTCGGTTCCAACTTCTTGATGCTTGCTTCAGTCCATAGATTGAACGCTGAAGTTTGCATACTTTGTCAGCATTTTTAGGATCGACAAAACCTTTGGGTTGTACCATATACAACTCTTCCTCAATGTCTCCATTAAGGAACGCCGTTTTGACATCCATCTGCCAAATCTCATAATCGAAAAATGCAGCTATTGCTAACAAAATCCTCACAGATTTTAGCTTCGCTACAGGTGAGAAAGTCTCATCGTAGTCAACTCCTTGAATTTGTCGGAAACCCTTTGCGACAAGTCGAGCTTTATAGACAGTAATATTACCATCAGCATCTGTTTTTCTTTTGAAGATCCATTTATTCTCGACAGCCTTTCGGCTATCAGGTAAGTCTACCAAAGTCCATACTTTGTTATCATACATGGATCCCATTTCGGATTTCATGGCTTCTTGCCATTTGTTGGAATCTGGGCTCATCATCGCTTCTTCATACGTCGCAGGGTCCTCATCATTGTTATCTACAATCATGACATTTAGACAAGGATCATACCAATCAGGAGTGGCACGTTCCCTTGTCGATCTGCGAGGTTCAGTAGTTTCCTCGTTCGAAGTTTCATGATCATTATCATCAGCTTCCTCTGTTGCCGGTGTAGGCGGTACAGGTACAACTTCCGGTACTGCGCTACTCTGATCAACGAGTATAGATTCATCAATCTCATCGAGTTCTACTTTTCTTCCAGTCACTTCTTTAGTGAGAAATTCTTTCTCAAGAAAGGTTCCGTTCTTAGCAACAAAGATTTTGCCTTCGGATCTGTGATAGAAAGTGTACCCTATAGTTTCCTTAGGGTATCCTATGAAGACGCATTTCTCCGCTTTGGGTTCTAGCTTGTCCGGTTGTAACTTCTTTACATAGGCTTCGCAACCCCAAACTTTCAGGAACGACAGCTTAGGTTTCTTATTAAACCATAATTCATACGGTGTCGTTTCTACGGATTTTGATGGTGCTCTATTTAAAGTGAATGCGGCTGTCTCTAATGCATAACTCCAAAATGATAATGGCAAATCAGTAAGAGACATCATAGAACGAACCATATCTAAGAGAGTTCGATTACGACGTTCGGACACACCGTTTCGTTGTGGTGTTCCCGGCGGTGTCAATTGTGAAAGTATTCCGCATTTCTTTAAATGCATGCCAAACTCATAACTCAGATATTCACCTCCACGATCAGATCGTAGAAATTTGATCTTCTTGTTACGTTGATTTTCTACTTCACTTTGAAATTCCTTAAACTTCTCGAAAGTTTCGGATTTATGTTTCATGAAATAGATATACCCATATCTACTCAGATCATCTGTGAAGGTTAGAACATAACGATAACCACCGCGCGATGCTACGCTCATTGGTCCGCACACATCGGTATGTATGATTTCCAATAAGTCAGTAGCTCGCTCCATCATACCAGAAAATGGAGTCTTAGTCATTTTACCCATTAGACATGCTTCGCATCTATCAAGTGACTCAAAGTCAAGTGATTCAAGTAATCCATCTTTATGGAGTTTCTTCATGCGTTTCACTCCAATATGACCAAGACGACAGTGCCACATATAAGTAGAATTATCATTCAATTTAATTCGCTTAGCATCAATGTTATTTATATGCGTATCACTACTATCGAGATCTAACAGAAATAAGCCATTCTTTTCAGGTGCTCGACCATAAAAGATATTATTCATAAAAATAGAACAACCTTTATTCTCAGACTTGAATGAATAACCGTCTTGCATTAAACAAGATCCAGATATAATGTTCATGCTCAACGCAGGTACAAAATAACAATTATTTAGGCTTAAAACTAATCCCGAAGGTAGATGTAGAGGAAGTGTGCCGACTGCGATCACATTGACCTTGGATCCGTTTCCAACGCGCATCGTCACTTCATCTTTCAGTAGTCTCCGTTTATTCTTTAGTTCCTGTGTCGAGTTACAAATATGAGCAACCGAACCAGTATCAAATACCCAGGTACTAGAACGAGAACCAGTGAGATAAACATCTATAACATGTATATCAGATATACCTTCTTTCTTCTTCTTGACAAGGCCGCTCTTCAGATCAGCCAGATACTTGGAGCAATTACGCTTCCAGTGTCCCTTCTCCTTGCAGTAATAGCACTCAGCATCAGGCTTAGGGCCGTTCTTAGGTTTCACAGGAGGCGTGGCAGCTTTCTTGCCACCCTTCTTGAATTTTCCCTTAGACTTGCCCTGTTTCTTGAAACTGGTGGTCTTGTTGACCATCAACACTTGGTGCTCTTTCTTGATCTCAATCTCAGCAGCTTTTAGCATGCCAAAGAGTTCAGGTAACTCCTTGTTCATGTTCTGCATATTGTAGTTCATCACAAAGTTCTTGTAACTTGGTGGCAGTGATTGAAGGACACGATTAATCCCCAGTCTGTTAGGAATCACTATTCCCAAGTCACTGAGTTTCTTCGCATGCCCGGTCATGGCAAGCATGTGCTCACTAACGGAGCTGCCTTCTTCCATCATACAGCTGAAGAATTGTTTCGATGCTTCATAGCATTCCACGGCCGCATGAGTCTCAAAAATAGCTTTCAGCTCTTTCATCAACTCATGAGGATCGTGGTGCTCAAAACATTTTTGAAGATCGGATTCCAGACTGCACAGGATGGCACACTGAACTTGAGAGTACCGAATTTTCCGAGTCTCGTAAACAGCTTTTACTTCATCGGTTTCAGTTTCTGCTGGAGGGTCACCTAGCGGTGCATCAAGCACATATTGCAGATTTCCGCCAGAGAGGAAGATCCTCACATGACGGAACCAGTCGGTGAAGTTGCTACCGTTGCTCTTAAGTTTTTCTTTCTCTAGGAACTGGTTAAAATTGATTGGGGACGCCATCTCTACAACATATATTTGCAAAAGTTTAGACTAAGTTTATGACAAATTGAGTTCAAATTTTAATTCAACATAATTAAAAATCTAGGTGAACTCCCACTCAAAACAATATCCCTCGCATTGTCTTAGTGATCACACGAACCAAATCCACCGCACCTAAGTCCGATCATCACGAGACAAGGTGTGATTTCAATGGCGAACACTCAAAGTGTTCATCATATCAACCATATGATTCATGCTCTACCTTTCGGTATCACGTGTTCCGAGACCATGTCTGTACATGCTAGGCTCGTCAAGGCCACCTTAGTATCCGCATGTGCAAAACTGTCTTGCACCCGTTGTATGTACTTGTTGATTCTAACACACCCGATCATCACGAGATGCTTCGAAATGACAAGTCTTGGTAACGGTGCTACTAAGGATGAACACTTTATTATCTTGAGATTTTAGTGAGGGATCATCTTATAATGCTACCGTCGCGATCTAAGCAAAATAAGATGCATAAAAGGATTAACATCACATGCAGTTCATATGTGATATGATATGGCCCTTTTGTCTTTGCGCCTTTGATCTTCATCTCCAAAGCACGGACATGATCTCCATCATCTTCGGGCATGATCTCCATCATTGTCGGCGTAGCGTCAAGGTCAATGGCGCCGTCTTCATGATTGTCCTCCATGTAGCAACTATTACAACTACTTTGAAATACTACTCAACATGAAATTTAAAGACAACCATAAGGCTCCTGCCGGTTGCCACAATACAATAATGATCATCTCATACATATTCATCATCACATTATGGCCATATCACATCACCAAACCCTGCAAAAATAAGTTAGACGTCTCTAATTTGGTTTGCATATTTTACGTGGTTTAGGGTTTTCGAGAGAGATCTAATCTACCTACGAACATGAACCACAACGTTGATACTAATGTTTTCAATAGAAGAGTAAATTGAATCTTCACTATAGTAGGAGAGACAAACACCCGCAAAGCCTCTTATGCAATACAAGTTGCATGTCGAACGAGGAACAAGTCTCATGAACGCGGTCATGTAAAGTTAGTCCGAGCCGCTTCATCCCACTATGCCACAAAGATGCAAAGTACTCAAACTAAAGATAACAAGAGCATCAACGCCCACAAAATCATTGTGTTCTACTCGTGCAACCATCTATGCATAGACCTGGCTCTGATACCACTGTAGGGATAACGTTGCATAGAAAACAAAAAATTTCCTACCGCGAACACGCAATCCAAGCCAAGATGCAATCTAGAAGACGGTAGCAATGAGGGGTTTATCGAGTCTCACCCTTGAAGAGATTCCAAAGCCTACAAGAGGAGGCTCTTGTTGCTGCGGTAGACGTTCACTTGCCGCTTGCAAAAGCGCGTAGAAGATCTTGATCACGATCCCTCCGGCGCCACGAACGGGCAGCACCTCCGTACTCGGTCACACGTTCGGTTGTTGATGAAGATGACGTCCACCTCCCGTTCCAGCGGGCAGCGGAAGTAGTAGCTCCTCTTGAATCCGACAGCACGACGGCGTGGTGTCGGTGGCGGTGGAGAACTCCGGCGGAGCTTCGCTAAAGCACGCGGGAGATATGGAGGAGAGGGGGCGGCTAGGGTTTGGGAGGGGGTGGCCGGCCACTTCAAGGGGGCGGCCAGCTTGTGGTCTTGGGGTGGCTGGCCCCCTCCCTTGGCCCTCATTATATAGGTGGAACACCCAAGAGTTGGTCTACAAGTCTTCGAATAAGACCCCAAACCAAAACCTTCCATAACTCATGAAACCTACCCAAGCTAGGACTCCCACTAGAGGTGGGAGTTCCACCTTCCTTGGGAGGGGGTGGCCGGCCCCCCTTGGGGAGTCCACTTGGGACTCCTCCCCCTTAGGGTTGGCCGGCCATGGGAGGTGGAGTCCCACCGGGACTCCACCTTCCTTGGTGGTTTCTTCCGGACTTTTCTAGAACCTTCTAGAACCTTCCATAGAACCTTCCGCATCATTTTAATTCACATAAAATGACATCCTATATATGAATCTTATTCTCCGGACCATTCCGGAACTCCTCGTGATGTCCGGGATCTCATCCGGGACTCCGAACAAATATTCGAACTCCATTCCATATTCAAGTTCTACCATTTCAACATCCAACTTTAAGTGTGTCACCCTACGGTTCGTGAACTATGCGGACATGGTTGAGTACTCACTCCGACCAATAACCAATAGCGGGATCTGGAGATCCATAATGGCTCCCACATATTCAACGATGACTTTAGTGATCGAATGAACCATTCACATACAATACCAATTCCCTTTGTCACGCGATATTTTACTTGTCCGAGGTTTGATCTTCGGTATCACTCTATACCTTGTTCAACCTCGTCTCCTGACAAGTACTCTTTACTCGTACCGTGGTATGTGGTCTCTTATGAACTTATTCATATGCTTGCAAGACATTAGACGACATTCCACCGAGAGGGCCCAGAGTATATCTATCCGTCATCGGGATGGACAAATCCCACTGTTGATCCATATGCCTCAACTAATACTTTCCGGATACTTAATCCCACCTTTATAACCACCCATTTACGCAGTGGCGTTTGGTGTAATCAAAGTACCTTTCTGGTATAAGTGATTTACATGATCTCATGGTCATAAGGACTAGGTAACTATGTATCGAAAGCTTATAGCAAATAACTTAATGACGAGATCTTATGCTACGCTTAATTGGGTGTGTCCATTACATCATTCATATAATGATATAACCTTGTTATTAATAACATCCAATGTTCATGATTATGAAACTAATCATCCATTAATCAACAAGCTAGTTTAAGAGGCATACTAGGGACTTCTTGTTGTCTACATATCACACATGTACTAATGTTTCGGTTAATACAATTATAGCATGATATATAAACATTTATCATAAACATAAAGATATAAATAATAACCACTTTATTATTGCCTCTAGGGCATAAACCAAAAGGCATACGTCTATAAGCATAAGTTCCATAGGGACAAGTGAAAGTGGTTTTCTCTTGATCCTTAGTTTTAACAGCAATTTGTGAAAACCCAGAATAACCATCAAGAAAGCAAAAGAGAGTATTCTTAGACAACATTTCTAACATTTGATCAATAAAAGGTAAAGGGTAATGATCTTTCTTAGTAACTTTATTAACTTTTCGATAATCAATGCACATTCTATACCCTACAACTACTCTTTGAGGTATGAGCTCATCATTATCATTAGGCACAACAGTCATTCCTCCTTTCTTAGGAACACAATGCACAGGACTAACCCATCTACTATCAGCAATAGGATATATAATACCAGCTTCAAGAAGTCTTAATACCTCATTTCTTACCACATCCTTCATCTTAGGAATTAGACGACGCTGAGGTTCAACAACAGGCTTCGCATCATCTTCCATATTAATGGCATGTTGGCAAATAGAGGGAGAAATCCCCTTCAAGTCATCAAGAGTGTAGCCAATAGCACCTCGGTGTTTCTTCAATATTTCTAATAACCTTTCTTCTTCAAACTCTGAAAGCTTAGAACTAATAATAACATGATATATTTTCTTATCATCAATATGAGCATATTTAAGATTATCAGGCAATGGTTTTAAATCAAAGACAGGATCTTCCTTTGGTGGTGGTGTTGTACCCAGATCTTCCACCGGTAAATCATGCTTAAGAATAGGTTGACGAAGGAAAATTTCATCAAGCTCATCTCTTTCTTCCCTAAAAACTTCACTCTCACTATTCTCCAAATGTTGCTGCAAAGGATTATTAGGAGCAAGAGCAATAGATGCACATTGTTCAACTCTAAAATCATTATTAGGCGAATCAGCTTTATAAGGAGTTTTGGCAAATTTAGAGAAGTTAAACTCATAAGATTCACCAGCAAATTTAGTCAAAATTTTCTCTTTCTTGCAATCTATAACAGCTCCACAAGTATTTAGAAAAGGTCTACCAAAAATGATAGGACAATATTTACTAGCAGCAGAACCAAGTACCAAAAAGTCAGCAGGATATTTAATCTTACCGCATAGAACTTCCACATCTCGAACAATACCAATTGGAGAGATAGTCTCTCTATTAGCCAGCCGAATAACCACATCAATATCTTCAAGTTCACAAGAACCAATTTCATAAGTGTAAAGCTCATAAGGAATAGCACTAATACTTGCACCAATATCACATAAACCATAATAACAATGATCTCCAATTCTAACAGATAGCATAGGAACACTAGCTTTCTTAGACTTATTAGGATGTGAAACAATATTAGAGGCATCTTCACAGAAAATAATATGACCATCCTCCACATTTTCAGTCACAAGATCTTTAACTATTGCAACAGCAGGTTCAACTTTTATTTGTTCTTCAGGTTCTATAGGTTTCTTTTCACTTTTATGAACCGCACTATTTATAACAGAGTACTCCTTCATTTTAGCAGGGAAAGGAGTTTTTTCAATATAAGCTTCAGGAATAACATGATCAACAGTTTCAACTACAACACATTTATTTATAGATGAATCAATTTTATCTTTATACGGTTCATGATACTTATCAAAGTTCTTCTTAGGAAATTCATAATGAGAGGCAAAAGCTTTATAAAGATTTGCAGCAACTTGAGAATCAAGACCATAAGTAGCACTCATATTACGAAATTTATCAGTATCCATAAAAGCTTCAATGCATTTATAATCATAATTTATACCTGATTCTCTATCCTTGTCGTTCTCCCATCCTTCAGTATTTTCCTGGATCCGATTAAGAAGGTCCCTTTTAAACTCTTCCTTGTTGCGTGTGAATGATCCAGAACAAGAAGTATCCAGCAAGGTCTTGTCTTGAAAAGAAAGTCTTGCATAGAAATTATCAATAATAACATTACCAGGAAGCTCATGAATGGGGCATTTGAGCATTAAAGACTTCAATCTCCCCCACGCTTGGGCAATACTCTCTCCATCATGAGGCCAAAAATTATATATGCGGTTCCGATCTTTGTGAATCTCACTTGGAGGATAGAACTTAGAATAAAACCGGGGCACAATATCATTCCATTCAAGAGAATCCCCATTATCTAGTAATTTATACCAATGCGCCGCTTTACCAGACAGCGATATAGAGAATAATTTCTTCCTCACTTCATCCATAGCAATACCTGCACACTTGAATAAACCGCATAATTCATGTAAGAACAGTAAATGATCTCCAGGATGGACAGTTCCATCCCCTGTATAACGGTTATCCACTACACGTTCAATAATTTTCATAGGTATTTTGTATGGTATTTCTTCCTCACCTGGCGCCTCATCCACTACCTTTGCAGTAGTAGTAGATTTTCCAAATAAAAACTCAAGAGAAGATCTCTCCATAATGAATTATGGCAGCAGGCAGAAATAAAATCAGCACAAACAGTAGAAATTTCCCTTACCAATTCCACTTACCAATAGCGCTTCACTCCCCGGCAACGGCGCCAGAAAATAGTCTTGATGACCCACAAGTATAGGGGTGTATCGTAGTATCTTCGATAAGTAAGAATGTCGATCCCAACGAGGAGCAGAAGGTGTTGACAAGCAGTTTCGATGAAGGATTCACTGTAAATGCTCACAGACAAGTATTCAGGGGGTTTTGATGTAGCAGATGAATAAAGTACGAGTAAGTAAAGTGCGAGAGTAATAATTGCAGTGAGTGGCCCAATCCTTTTTAGCACAAAGGACAAGCCGGTTTGTTTACTTATAATGACCAAACGTTCTCGAGGACACACGGGATTTTAGTCTAGTGCTTTCGCTACATACGGCTAATTAATCTTCATTGTTTTGATAAGTGTTGTGTGGGTGAACCTATGCTAATGTACCGCCCTTCCTAGGACTAATACATACTTGTGATTATACCCCTTGCAAGCATCCGCAACTACAAGAAAGTAATTAAGATAAATCTAACCACAGCCTTAAACTCTGAGATCCTGCTATCCCTCCTGCATCGATATACCAACGGGGGTTCAGGTTTCTGTCACTCCGGCAACCCCGCAATTGGAAAACGAGTACAAGATGCATTCCCCTAGGCCCATAAAGGTGAAGTGTCGTGTAGTCGACATTCACACGACACCACTAGAAGAATAACACCACAACTTAAATATCATAACATTGAATATTACTCAACCATACTTCACTACTAACATTTAGACTTCACCCATGTCCTCAAGAACTAAACGAACTACTCACGAGACATCATATGGAACATGATCAGAGGTGATATGATGATGAATAACAATCTGAACATAAACCTTGGTTCAACGGTTTCACTCAATAGCATCAATAACAAGTAGAAATCAACACCGGGAGAGTTTCCCCTATCAAACAATCAAGATCAAACCCAAATTGTTACAGCGGTGACGATGTGCAGCGGTGGAGACGGCGGTGATGATGATGGAGATGATGATGATGGTGATGGAGATGATGATGATGGTGATGGAGATGATGTCCAGCTCGATGACGGTGACGATGGCGTCGATTTCCCCCTCCGGGAGGGAATTTCCCCGGCGGATCTCAGCCTGCCGGAGAGCTCTTTTCTCTCTGGTGTTCTCCGCCCCGTAGAGGCGGCTGTGACTCTTCGCGACTACCCCCTGGAGCTTAGGTTTTCGGGACGAAGAAATACGCGAAGGAGAGGAGGCCAGAGGGGGGCTGTGGGCCCCCTCCACAGGCGGCGCGGCCAGGGCAGGGCCCGCGCCGGCCTATGAGGGGGGCCCATGGTGGCCCTCCTCGGCTCCTCCTTCTGGCTCTCGTCATCTTCTGGAAAAATAGGATTTTTCATATAACTTTCGTCAATTGTTGATCTTCCGAAATATTGCATTCTGACGGCGCTTTTTCCAGCAGAATCCTGACTCCGGTGCGCGATCCTCCAATAATCGTGAAACATGCAAAATAGATGAAATAACATAAGTATCATCTCCAAATATGAAATATATCAATGAATAACAGCAAATTATGATATAAAATAGTGATGCAAATTGGACGTATCACCAGGCCAATGTGAATTCGTGGAGGCGGCGACCCCTTGTGAGTGCCTAGAGGCTGCGACCACGCGCATCATCGCCTGCGCGGGGGAAATACTGGAGGCGCTTCAGTACCAGAGTCCGCGGGAGGTGATTCCCCGTGATGCGCCATCGGTCTTCAAAGCCGTCTCCGATATTCCGGCGGTAGTCGACTGGCTCCGCCGCTCCTCTTGTCGTGTGGGCGTCACCATGGCTTTGTGCATGGTGCTTGCCCACTACTCGGAGGGTTCGATGTGGAGGAGGTGACCGCTGGCTTTCCGTCCGAGACTGGCGAGTTCGACGTCGCCGAGTTGTTGCGCTTGATGGAGGTGGTGCACCCTTACGCCGACCGAGTGCTGGCGACTCCGGACTTGGAGACGCATATTGTTAGCCAGTCGGCTCCCGAGGATGCGGAGAAGGAGGCGGGCCCGAAGGAGTTCCCCGCGGAGCGCCTGTTCCATGCCGCGGCCACCAATGCTGTCCACCTACCCGGTCGTCGGTACACCCGAAGTTTTACATGGAGTGGGTGGTGCCGAGCCTGTGATAGAGGAGGCCCGGGATCTGCCGTAGTAGCTTCTTGTAAGGGGAATGACCCGCGAGCGGGTGTTAGTTGTAAATAAAGTGTGACTTTTGGTGATGGTGGTGCTTTTGGTGATTTGTGGCGGCGATGTGTTGGAGTTGTGTTCCGACTCTCCATGGCCTAGGCCAGTCGCTCTGCGACCCCGATGAAGGCTATCGACATGACTGTTTTCCTTGTCGAGCTGGGTGTCCCCAGTCGCAGTATGTAGTTGTTTGGTGCGAATAGCAGCCTCATGGGTGGAAGAGTGGGTCGTTTGTTTTACGCTGTTTGTGTAGCGTGCCTCTTCATGGCTCGGTGAGCCGGTCGCTTGGCGACTCCAAAGGGGTTCTTGGTGGGGCGTTGTTCCTTGGCGAGCCGCGGGTCCGTTTTGCGGGGTCCCTGGTCGAAGTACTTAGCCTTTCAAGTCATCTGCCTAAGGTAGAGGAGGGCGTTTGTGTGCTGTATAGCGTAGCACTATACGATTGTTGGGGCCCAGAGGGCTGGTCAGGCGGGCGACCCTGCTGTAGGACCCAATCGTCGTTTTCGCTTGACGGCGTAAGGGACACAGGGCTAGCCGGGCCTGGTGTTGCGACCGGTGTGCCTGTCGTGCCCTTGTTAGCCGAGCTACTTGGCTGATCTTGGATTTCTCTACCAGTAGCAGCAATCAAAAGTCTACCAGTCCCTGAGTGGCGCGATTCGGCGACTGGGCTCGTGATGGTGAGATGGGAGATATGTTCGTGCGGCGAGCGATGGCGAGACGGTCGGCGAATGCGATTTGAGGCAACAGACAACTTTATTGATATTCGGGTGTTGCTTACATGCTTTTTCTAAGTGTAGAACCGACGGAGGAGGTTGATGTTCCAGGGGCGCTCGACTACCCTGGTGAGTGGCTCGCCTTTGTCATCTTTGCGAACATCGGTGAGGTAGTAGGCGTCATTGCCGAGTGCACGGCTGACGGCGGTCCTTCCCAAGGGGGGAAGCTTGTGCATGCCTTTCTTGTCCTGGATTAACCGAAGGACGAGGTCGCCTTCTTGGAAGGAGCGACCGCGACGCGGCGACTGTGGCGGCGAAGGCCTTGCTGGTAAATGGCCGTTCTGGAGAGTGCGAGGTCTCGTGCCTCGTCGAGAAGGTCGATGTCGTCTTGCCGAGCGCGCTCATTCTCTTCTTCGGCATAGTTAGCGACTCGTGGTGAGTCATGGGCGATGTCGGTGGGCATGACAGCTTCGGCGCCGTACACCAGGAAGAAGGGCGTGAAGCTAGTCGACCTGTTCGGTGTTGTGCGAATGCCCCAGAGTACGAAAGGGAGTTCTTCCGCCCAGCATCCGGCTGCACGCTCCTGGGGTACCACCAGTCGTGGCTTGATTCCGTGGAGGATTCTCTGGTCCGCCCTTTTTGCTTGCCCGTTCGACTCGGGGTGTGCGACTGACGCAAGGCCGAGTCGGATGCCATTTTCTTCGCAGAAGTTGGCCATTTCCCCTTTGGCGAAGTTGGTGTCGTTGTCTGTGATGATGCTATGAGGGTAGTGATGTCTACTCACGCTTCTTTTCCTGTAGACAGTGTTGGGCCTCCAAGAGCAGAGGTTTGTAGAACAGCAGCAAGTTTTCCCTTAAGTGGATCACCCAAGGTTTATCGAACTCAGGGAGGAAGAGGTCAAAGATATCCCTCTCAAGCAACCCTGCAACCACAAAGCAAGAAGTTTCTTGTGTCCCCAACACACCTAATACACTTGTCAGATGTATAGGTGCACTAGTTCGGAAAGAGATAGTGAAATACAGGTGGTATGAATATATATGAGCAGTAGTAACGGCACCAGAAAATAGCTTGATGCTACAACTGGCGTGTGGTTGATGGTGGAAATATTGCAGGCAGTACTTGGCGTAGGTTATGATTGTATTGAAGTACATAGGGAGAGAGATTAACCACATAGCTACCGGTATAGCCCTTAGCCTCGATGGAGAACTACTCCCTCCTCATGGGAGACAGCAGCGTTGATGAAGATGGCGGTGGAGATGGCAGCGGTGTCGATGGAGAAGCCTTCCGGGGGCACTTCCCCGTCCCGGCAGCGTGCCGGAACAGAGACTCCTGTCCCCCAGATCTTGGCTTCGCGATGGCGGCGGCTCTGGAAGGTTTCTCGTACCGTGGCTTTTCCGTCTCGATGTTTTAGGTCAGGGACCTTTATATAGGCGAAGAGGCGGAGTCGGAAGGTCGACGAGGCGGCGACACAACAGGGGCGCGACCCACCCCTGGCGCGCCAGCCTCGTCCGTGGGCTGTGGCCCCCTCTCAGCGGCTCTCGGGTGTTCTGGAAGCTTCGTGTGATTCTAAGATGCTGGGCGTTGATTTCGTCCAATTCCGAGAATATTTCCTTACTAGGATTTCTGAAACCAAAAACAGCAGAAAATAGGAACTGGCACTTCGGCATCTTGTCAATAGGTTAGTTCCGGAAAACGCATAAAATCATCATAAAGTATGTATAAAACATGTAGGTAATGTCATAAAACAAGCATGGAACATAAGAAATTATCGATACGTCGGAGACGTATCAGCATCCCCAAGCTTAGTTCCTACTCGTCCCGAGTAGGTAAACGATAACAAAGATAATTTCTGAAGTGGCATGCTACCAACATAATCTTGATCCAATAATAATGTAAAGCATATGAACTGAGATCAAATCACTCAAAGCAAATGTCTATATTGATATAAGAGATGATAATGCAAGAGTTAAACAAGCTAGAAGTTTTCATGAACTATTGCTTCAAAGACATGAAACCGTACAAAGTTCATTAAAGATGTGTTAAGTATTCAGCGTAGAAGTTCTATCCTTCATTCCAAGCATCAAGTAAATTTTCACAACATAAGAAGGATTCAGTCAAGTAAACATAAACATGAACGTCATGAATCAACTGTTTCGAAGTCTACTCAACCGGTGAGCGCAAGCATTTGGTATTAGCACCAGGATGTTATGGCATAAAGAACGTTAATGGGGGTTTGGAAGGCCAAATGGAAGAAAGGCTTGCAAAGCTATAAGTGACCATTAGACAAGAGGAAGCCTTATGATCGAAGCTATGCAAGGAGTAGTGATTGCCATGCAACGGATGCACATAGAGCTATATGTGTATGAAAGCTCTCCAATGGAACTAGTGGGGGTGCATCCAACTTGGTTGCTCATGAAGACCTAGAGCACTTTTGAGGAGGCTCATCATTGGAATATACAACCCAAGTTCTATAGTGTAAATTCCCCACATAGTTATACTAGTAAAACATGAAAACTCTCTCATATGGAGTGTAGGTGCTAAACATGAGCACAAATGATGACTATGAATAATGCAAGTGCTAAAACATGAGCACAAGTGTGGATAAAAGATAGTAATGCTGCCCCCTTTTTCTTTATTCTCTTTTTTTTTCTTTTTCTTTTCTATTTTTTTCTTTCTTTTCTTTTTCTCTTTTTGATGGCCTCCATGGCTCTTTTCACTTTTAGGGGCAACATCCTAATATGACAACACACTTTTTGGTACAAATAACTCATAATGAATAAAACATGATGTATAAAACTGTATGCCTCTGCCAGTGTAGCAGGATGTGCAATGATCTAGCGTAACATGGGTAAACCACACATCAGCTGTATATGATCATGCAAAGCAATATATAAATAATAAATGACAACATGACATGTAATGTAAAATGG
Organism: Lolium multiflorum; assembly: GCA_030979885.1. Classification (NCBI taxonomy): domain Eukaryota; kingdom Viridiplantae; phylum Streptophyta; class Magnoliopsida; order Poales; family Poaceae; genus Lolium; species Lolium multiflorum. Next base: position 109,300,015 of record CM061749.1, read on the forward strand.
AAGTTGCATGGCAATATATCTCGGAACAGCTATGGAAATGCTGTGGTAGGTAGGTATGGTGGCTGTTTTGAGGAGATGTATGGGCTTATGTGTAGGAGAACAAGAGAAAGTCCTCCCACGGGTTTGGATGTACTGGCGAAGTATGCACAATTCTCAATGTGAGCAAAAGGCAATGCACAGTACCGAAGAGGCTAGCAAATTTGGATGGTGGAAGTGCCAAAAACCGTAGCTTAACATTAGTCAAAAAGAACTCACAAGCTTATTGCAAACAACTAGCAGGTTCATCATTAAGAGCATGATTAAAATTTACTCCAAGGAGGGCCATTCACGGTGGCACAAGTACCCCGCTAGCTCCCTCGACCTTCAGCACAACTTAGTTATTACGATGAACTCTCAGACATGGAAAGCTATCAAGTCCAACTACACCTTCAACTATTTAAATAGAGTTTGTAGTACGGCACAAGCTTAAAGACAACAATCCACTACTAATTTTAACTTATTTATCCAGCAAGCCTTACCATCTAAATACCTCAAAATGTTTGCAAAGAATCAAGTTATCAAAGCTCAATGATCTACAAGATTATGCAAGTGTTTCATTATACCACTACCACATGCAACATTTTCTGTTTCCAACCTTCGCCATGAACATTAAAAGTAAAGCTAAGAACACATGTGTTCATACGAACCAGCGGAGCGTGTCTCTCTCCCACACAAGCATGAATTTATTTAAACAAAACAAAAACAAAAACAAACAGACGCTCCAAGTAAAGTACATAAGATGTGACCGAATAAAAATATAGTTTCAAGAGAAGTGACCTGATAATTTTGTCGATGAAGAAGGGGATGCCTTGGGCATCCCCAAGCTTAGACGCTTGAGTCTTCTTGAAATATGCAGGGATGAACCACCGGGGCATCCCCAAGCTTAGAGCTTTCACTCTTCTTGATCATATTGTATCATTCTCCTCTCTTGACCCTTGAAAACTTCCTCCACACCAAACTCAAAACAACTCATTAGAGGGTTAGTGCACAATCAAAATTCACATGTTCAGAGGTGACATAATGATTCTTAACACTTCTGGATATTGCACAAAGCTACTGAAAGTTAATGGAATAGAAAAATCCATCAAGCATAGCAAAATAGGCAATGCAAAATAAAAGGCAGAATCTGTCAAAACAGAACAGTCCGTAAAGACGAATTTTATTGAGGCACCAGACTTGCTCAAATAAAAATTCTCAAATTGAATGAAAGTTGCGTACATATCTGAGGATCACTCACGTAAATTGGCATAATTTTCTGAGTTACCTACAGAGAATTAGACCCAGATTCGTGACAGCAAGAAATATGTTTCTGCGCAGTAATCCAAATCTAGTATGAACCTTACTATCAAAGACTTTACTTGGCACAACAATGCAACAAAACTAAGATAAGGAGAGGTTTCTACAGTAGTAACAACTTCCAAGACTCAAATATAAAACAAAATAGCTGTAGTAAAATAAACACATGGGTTATCTCCCAAGAAGTGCTTTCTTTATAGCCATTAAGATGGGCTCAGCAGTTTTAATGATGCACTCGCAAGAAATAGTATGTGAAGCAAAAGAGAGCATCAAGAGGCAAATTCAAAATAAATTTAAGTCTAACATGCTTCCTATGAAAAGGAATCTTGTAAATAAACAAGTCATGTACGCATAATGCAATAAGCATAGGAAAACTAGACAAGCTCAACTTCAAAAATTTCAGCTCATAGAGAGGTGTTTTAGTAACATGAAAATTTCTACAACCATATTTTCCTCTCTCATAATAACTTTCACTAGCATCATGAGCAAATTCAACAATATAACTATCACATAAAGCATTCTTATCATGAGTCTCATGCATAAAATTATTACTACTCCCAACGTAAGCATAATCAATTTTATTAGTTGTAGTGGGAGCAAATTCAACAAAGTAGTTATCATAAAATATAGGAGGCATATTGTAATCATAATCAAATTTACTCTCCATAGTAGGTGGCACCAAAAGACTACTATCATTATAATCATCATAAATAGGAGGCAAAGTATCATCAAAGTAAATTTTCTCCTCAATGCTTGGTGGACTAAAAAGATCATGCTCATCAAAACCAGCTTCCCCAAGCTTAGAATTTTCCATATCATTAGCAACAATGGTGTTCAAAGTGTTCATACTAATATGTTCCATGGGTTTTTTAATTTTCGCATCAAACCATCCATGTCTTAACTCAGGAAAAAGAATAAAAAGCTCCATGTTGCTTTCCATTATGCCAAACTAGTGTAAAACAAGAAACAAAAAGATGCAATTGCAGGATCTAAAGGAAATAGCTTCGAGTACTTACAACGGCGCCGGAAAATAGCTTAGTAGCCGAGATCCGGAGTGTGAGTGCCTTTTTACCTTTCCTCCCCGGCAACGGCGCCAGAAAAGTGCTTGATGTCTACTCACGCTTCTTTTCTTGTAGACAGTGTTGGGCCTCCAAGAGCAGAGGTTTGTAGAACAGCAGCAAGTTTTCCCTTAAGTGGATCACCCAAGGTTTATCGAACTCAGGGAGGAAGAGGTCAAAGATATCCCTCTCAAGCAACCCGCAACCACAAAGCAAGAAGTCTCTTGTGTCCCCAACACACCTAATACACTTGTCGGATGTATAGGTGCACTAGTTCGCGAAGAGATAGTGAAATACGGGTCGTATGAATATATATGAGCAGTAGTAACGGCACCAGAAAATAGCTTGATGATGCAACTGGCGTGTGGTTGATGGTGGAAATATTGCAGGCAGTACAGATGCAGTATTATACTTTCACTAGTGGACACTCTCAACATTGATCACATAACAGAAATAATAGATATATGCTATACTCTACACTCTCTTGTTGGATGATGAACACCACTAATTGTGTAGGATTACACGAACCCTCAATGCCGGAGTTAACAAGCTCCACAATATTCGATATTCATGTTTAAATAACCTTAGAGTGCATGATAGATCATTGCAATTACACCAAGTACTAACATAGCATGCACACTGTCACCATCACACTATGAAGGAGGCATAGATCACATCAATACTATCATAGCAATAATTAACTTCATAATCTACAAGAGATTACAATCATAACCTACGCCAAGTACTACACGATGCACACACTGTCACCATTACACCGTGCAGGAGGAATAGAGTACTTTAATAACATCACTAGAGTAGCACATAGATGAATAGTGATACAAAGCACATTGCAATCATAAAGAGATATAAATAAGCACTTCACTATGCTATTCATAACAGTGAATAAGTATTCTGTGAAATATAGCCTAAGAGACCCACACGGTGCACACACTGTCACCTTTACACACGTGGGACAAGGAGTCTCCGGAGATCACATAAGTAAAATTCACTTGACTAGCATAACGACATCTAGATTACAATCATCATCATATGGATCTCAATCATGTAAGGCAGCTCATGAGATCATTGTATTGAAGTACATAGGAGAGATTAACCACATAGCTACCGGTACAGCCCTTAGCCTCGATGGAGAACTACTCCCTCCTCATGGGAGACAGCAGCGTTGATGAAGATGGCGGTGGAGATGGCAGCGGTGTCGATGGAGAAGCCTTCCGGGGGCACTTCCCCATCCCGGAGCGTGCCGGAACAGAGACTCCTGTCCCCAGATCTTGGCTTCGCGATGGCGGCGGCTCTGGAAGGTTTCTCGTACCGTGGCTTTTCCGTCTCGATGTTTTAGGTCAGGGACCTTTATATAGGCGAAGAGGCGGAGTCGGAAGGTCGACGGCGGCGACACAACAGGGGGGCGCGGCCCACCCCCTGGCCGCGCCAGCCTACTGGTCGGGTGGCCCCCCTCGGCGGCTCTCGTGGTGTGAAGCTTCGTGTGATTCTAAGATGTTGGGCGTTGATTTCGTCCAATTCCGAGAATATTTCCTTACTAGGATTTCTGAAACCAAAAACAGCAGAAAACAGGAACTGGCACTTCGGCATCTCGTCAATAGGTTAGTTCGGAAAACGCATAAAATCATCATAAAGTATGTATAAAACATGTAGGTAATGTCATAAAACAAGCATGGAACATAAGAAATTATCGATACGTCGGAGACGTATCAGGTAGCCATAGCGGTAGATCAATTCTCGTAAGAACTTGGTGGTTGTTTTGCCGTCGCACTTCTTGATAGGTTTTGCCTCCACCCATTTGGTGAATTTGTCCACGGCAACGAGAAGGTGAGTGTACCCGCCGGGGGCTGTCTTGAATTTTCCCACCATATCCATGCCCCAGACGGCGAACGGCCAGGTGAGGGGGATGGTCTTCAATGCCGACCCGGCATATGCGACTGGCTTGCATATTTTGGCATCCAGCGCATGCGCGGACGAGGTCGACTGCATCTTCGTGGGCTGTTGGCCAGTAGAAGCCGTGCCGGAAGGCTTTGGCTACAATCGAGCGCATGCCTGTGTGGTGTCCGCAGTCGCCTGCATGGATGTCACGCAGAATCTTGCGGCCTTCCGCCGTGGTGACGCATCGTTGGAACACTCCCGAGACGCTGCGCTTGTATAGCTCATTGTTGATGATGGTGAAGGACTTGCAGCGGCGCACGAGTGTGCGTGCCTCTGTTTCGTCCATCGGTAGTACCTGGCGCTCGAGGTAGCTTATGTATGGCTCCGTCCAGTCACCAGCGTCTGAGGCGAGTGCGACTAGGACGGAGTCGGGTGCGGGTGGTTCGCCGATGTCGATCTCCCGCGGAACGCGCACCGACGAGTGAGTGAGGATGTCGACGAAGACGCCTGGAGGGGGTGGGTGTTGCTTGGACCCGAGCCTGGCCAGTGCGTCTGCTTCTTCGTTCTTGCGCCTGTCGACCCACTCGACAACGTGGCCGGCGAAGCTGGCGCCGGCCTGGTCGACCGCTCGCTTGTAGGCGATCATGTTGGCATCGGTGGCGTCACAGGTCCCGGACGTCTGGCTGGCGACGAGGTCGGAGTCGCCGAGGCAGCGTAGTCGTGTTGCGCCCATCTCTTTCGCGATGAGCATGCCGTGGGGGAGTGCCTCGTATTCGGCCATGTTATTGGTGCAGGGCTCGAATCGGAGTTGCAGGACGTATTTCACGATGTCGCCTTTAGGAGAAGTGAGGACGACCCCTACTCCTGCTCCTTCGAGGTTTTTGGAGCCGTCGAAGAGTAGTGTCCAATGCTTGAGGTCCGCCGGGGAGCTCGGCTGCTGGGCTTCTTCCCAATCCGTGAGGAAGTCGGCTAGCGCTTGGGACTTGATAGCGTGGCGCGACTCGTACGTGATGTTGTGGACGTCGAGTTCGACTGCCCACTTGGCGATCCGGCCGGTTGCGTTGCTGCTGCGGATGAGATCGGCGAGTGGCGTTGAGGTGACCACCTTGATGGGGTGCTCGTGGAAGTAAGGGGCCAGTCGCCATTGGGCCCTGAGCACTGCGTATACCAGTTTTTGGTAGTGCGGGTACCGCTGCTTTGACTCGATTAAGGCTTTGCTGATGTAGTAGACTGGTCGTTGAGTCAGCTGATCTTTCCCTTCCTCCTTGCGCTCGATGACCATGACTGCACTTATTGCGCGACTGGAGGCGGCAACGTACAGCAGCATGGTTTCTTGTGGAAGCGGGGCCACGAGGACAAGAGCGTTTCTCAGGGCGTTCTGGAGTTCGTCCAGGGCCTTCTGCGCTTCGTCCGTCCACTCGAACGAGTCCGATTTCTTCAGGAGACGGTAGAGTGGCGTGGCCTTGTCGCTGAGTCGGGGGATGAAGCGACTGAGAGCTGCGATTCGCCGGCGAGTTTCTGCGCGTCGACCAGGCAAGTTGGTCGCTTGGTTCGCATGACCGCCGAAGTCTTTTCCAGGTTGGGCTCGATGCCGCGTTTGGAAACGACGTAGCCGAGGAGTTGTCTGGATGGGACCCCGAAGGTGCACTTCAGGGGGTTGAGCTTGATCTGGTAGCGCTGCAGGTTGGCGAAGGTCTCGGCGAGGTCGACGACTAGGTCGTCCATGTAGACGTGGACGTTGCGACCGATTTGGCTTTCCAGGCAGTTGTTCATGCACCGCTGGTAAGTAGCTCCGGCGTTCCTGAGGCCGAAGGTCATGGCTGTGTAGCAGTAGGCGCCGATGGGCGTGATGAACGCCGTTTTCTCCTGGTCTTCCTGGCCATCTTTATTTGATTGTACCCGGAGTATGCATCGAGGAAGCATAGCGATTCGGACCCGGCGACCGCGTCGATAATCTGGTCGATTCGCGGTAGGACGAATGGGTCCTTGGGGCAGGCGCGGTTGAGGCTTGTGTGTCGATACACATGCGCCATGTCTTGTTTTTCTTCAGCACCAACTGGGTTTGCCAGCCATTTGGGGTGTTTGATCTCTATGATGAAGCCGGCGGCGAGTAGCCGGTTCACCTCTTCGGCGATTGCGCGTCGCCGTTCTTCTCCTACAGGGCGCATTGCTTGCCTAACGGGCGTGCGGATCGACGTGTAGTTTGTGCTCAGCAAGTTCTCTCGGGACACCTGGCATGTCAGAAGGTTTCCATGCAAAGACATCTCGATTCTCACGGAGGAACTTGATGAGCGCGCTTTCCTATTGGGCGGACAGGCCCGTCCCAATGGTAACCTGCCTACTCGAGTCGTTCTCTACAAGATCTACTTGGCGAGTATCGGTTGTAGGCTTGAAGGTTGCTGCGGGCGAGTCGAGCTCGGTCGGCTTCTCGAGGATGGCGGGGTCGTTGCGTTGGGTACTTGGCAGGCTCGGCGGTGTGATACGTCTCCAGACGTATCGATAATTTCTTATGTTCCATGCCACATTATTGATGATATCTACATGTTTTATGCACACTTTATGTCATATTTATTTTTTTCCGGAACTAACCTATTGACGAGATGCGAAGTGCCAGTTCCTGTTTTTGTTTTTGGTTTCAGAAATCCTAGTAAGAAATATTCTCGGAATCGGACGAAATCAACGCCCGGGGTCCTATTTGCCCGGAAGCATCCAGAACACCCGAGTCGTCGGAGGGGGCCACAGGCCCACCGGACCATAGCCGGCGCGGCACTGGGTGGCCGCGCCCCCTATGGTGTCGTCGCCTTGTTGACCTTCGCGCCGCCTCTTCGCCTATAAGAAGCCCCTCGACCTAAAACCTCGAGACGGAAAAGCCACGGTACGATAAACCTTCCAGCCGCCGCCATCGCGAAGCCAAGATCTGGGGGACAGGAGTCTCTGTTCCGGCACGCCGCCGGGACGGGGAAGTGCCCCGGAAGGCTTCTCCATCGACACCACCGCCATCTCCATCAACGCTGCTGTCTCCCATGAGGAGGGAGTAGTTCTCCATCGAGGCTCGGGGCTGTACCGGTAGCTATGTGGTTCATCTCTCCTATGTACTTCAATACAATAATCTCATGAGCTGCCTTACATGATTGAGATTCATATGATGATGCTTGTAATCTAGATGTCGTTATGCTAGTCAAGTGAGTTTTACTTATGTGATCTCCGGAGACTCCTTGTCCCACGTGTGCAAAGGTGACAGTGTGTGCACCGTGTGGGTCTCTTAGGCTATATTTCACAGAATACTTATTCACTGTTATGAATGGCATAGTGAAGTGCTTATTTATATCTCTTTATGATTGCAATGTGTTTTGTATCACAATTTATCTATGTGCTACTCTAGTGATGTTATTAAAGTAGTTTTATTCCTCCTGCACGGTGTAATGGTGACAGTGTGTGCATCCGTGTTAGTACTTGGCGTAAGCTATGATTGTGATCTCTTGTAGATTACGAAGTTAACTATTGCTATGATGGTATTGATGTGATCTATGCCTCCTTTCGTAGCGTGAAGGTGACAGTGTGCATGCTACGTTAGTACTTGGTTTAGTTGTGTTGATCTGTCATGCACTCTAAGGTTATTTAAATATGAACATTGAATTGTGGAGCTTGTTAACTCCGGCATTGAGGGTTCGTGTAATCCTACACAATGGTGTTCATCATCCAACAAGAGAGTGTAGAGTATGCATTTATCTATTCTGTTATGTGATCAAAGTTGAGAGTGTCCACTAGTGAAAGTATGATCCCTAGGCCTTGTTCCTAAATACTGTTATCGCTGCTTGTTTACTTTTTTCTGTGTTTCCTGCAATATTACCACCATCACTACACGCCAGCAAGCACTTTTCGGCACCGTTGCTACTGCTCATATATATTCATACCACCTGTATTTCACTATCTCTTCGCCGAACTAGTGCACCTATTAGGTGTGTTGGGGACACAAGAGACTTCTTGCTTTGTGGTTGCAGGGTTGCATGAGAGGATATCTTTGACCTCTTCCCCCTGAGTTCGATAAACCTTGGGTGATCCACTTAAGGGAAAACTTGCTGCTGTTCTACAAACCTCTGCTCTTGGAGGCCCAACACTGTCTACAGAAAAAGAAGCGTGAGTAGACATCAAGCTATTTTCTGGCGCCGTTGCCGGGAGGAAAGGAAAAGGCACTCATACTTCGGTTCCAGGTAACAGTACTTTTCTGGCACCATTGTGTTTGTGCTCGAAGCTATTTCCTTTAGATCCTGCAATTGCATCTTTTTGTTTCTTGTTTACACTAGTAAGGCATAATGGAAGACAACAAAAATATGAGAGATCTTTATGAACTTTATCTTGAATTAGGACATGATGTGTTTGAAGAGAATTAAAAAACCCATGGAACTTTATATGCATGCTAATGGGAATGTTATTACTATGAATGCTTTGAACACTATTGTTGCTAATGCTATGGAAAATTCTAAGCTTGGGGAAGCTGGTTTTGATGATCATGATCTTTTTAGTCCCCCAAGCATTGAGGAGAAAATTTACTTTAATGATACTTTACCTCCTATTTATGATGATTATAATGATAGTAGCCTTTTGGTGCCACCTACTATGGAGAGTGAATTTGATTATGATTACAATATGCCTCCTATATTTGATGGTAGCTACTTTGTTGAATTTGCTCCCACTATTACTAATAAAATTGACTATGCTTATGTGGAGAGTAATAATTTTATGCATGAGACTCATGATAAGAATGCTTTATGTGATAGTTATATTGTTGAGTTTGCTCATGATGCTACTGAAAGTTATTATGAGAGAGGAAAATATGGTTGTAGAAATTTTCATGTTACTAAAACACCTCTCTATGTGCTGAAATTTTTGAAGCTACACTTGTTCTATCTTCCTATGCTTGTTACTTTGCTCTTCTTGAACTTGTTTATTTACAAGATTCCTTTTCATAGGAAGCATGTTAGACTTAAATGTGTTTTGAATTTGCCTCTTGATGCTCTCTTTTGCTTCAAATACTATTTCTTGCGAGTGCATCATTAAAACTGCTGAGCCCATCTTAATGGCTATAAAGAAAGAACTTCTTGGGAGATAACCCATGTGTTATTTTGCTACAGTACTTTGTTTTATATTTGTGTCTTGGAAGTTGTTTACTACTGTAGCAACCTCTCCTTATCTTAGTTTTGTGTTTTGTTGTGCCAAGTAAAGTCTTTGATAGTAAGGTTCATACTAGATTTGGATTACTGCGCAGAAACAGATTTGTTTGCTGTCACGAATCTGGGCAAAATTCTCTGTAGGTAACTCAGAAAATTATGCTAATTTACGTGAGTGATCCTCAGATATGTACGCAACTTTCATTCAATTTGGGCATTTTCATTTGAGCAAGTCTGGTGCCTCAATAAAATTCGTCTTTACGTACTGTTCTGTTTTGACAGATTCTGCCTTTTATTTCGCATTGCTTCTTTCGCTATGTGGGATGGATTTCTTTGTTCCATTAACTTCCAGTAGCTTTGGGCAATGTCCAGAAGTGTTAAGAATGATTGTGTCACCTCTGAACATGTGAGTTTTTGATTATGCACTAACCCTCTAACGAGTTGTTTCGAGTTTGGTGTGGAGGAAGTTTTCAAGGGTCAAGAGAGGAGGATGATATACTACGATCAAGAAGGGTGAAAAGTCTAAGCTTGGGGATGCCCCGGTGGTTCATCCCTGCATATTTCAAGAAGACTCAAGCATCTAAGCTTGGGGATTCCCAAGGCATCCCCTTCTTCATCGACAAATTATCAGGTTCCTTCTCTTGAAACTATATTTTTATTCGGCCACATCTTATGTACTTTGCTTGGAGCGTCTGTGTGCTTTTGTTTTTGTTTTTGTTTGAATAAATGTTTGTGTGGGAGAGAGACACGCTCCGCTGGTTCGTATGAACACATGTGTTCTTAGCTTTATTTTTAATGTTCATGGCGAAGGTTGAAATTGCTTCGTTAATTGTTATATGGTTGGAATTGGAAAATGATACATGTAGTAATTGCTAAAATGTCTTGGATAATGTGATACTTTGGCAATTGTTGTGCTCATGTTTAAGCTCTTGCATCATATACTTTGCACCCATTAATGAAGAAATACATAGAGCATGCTAAAATTTGGTTTGCATATTTGGTCTCTCTAAACTCTAGATAATTTCTAGTATTGAGTTTGAACAACAAGGAAGACGGTGTAGAGTCTTATAATGTTTTCAATATGTCTTTTATGTGAGTTTTGCTGCACCACTTCATCCTTGTGTTTGTTTCAAATAGTCTTGCTAGCCTAAACCTTGTATCGAGAGGGAATACTTCTCATGCATCCAAAATCCTTGAGCCAACCACTATGCCATTTGTGTCCACCATACCTACCTACTACATGGTATTTCCCCGCCATTCCAAAGTAAATTGCTTGAGTGCTACCTTTAAATTTCTATCCTCTACCTTTGCAATATATAGCTCATGGGACAAATAGCTTAAAAACTATTGTGGTATTGAATATGTACTTATGCACTTTATCTCTTATTAAGTTGCTTGTTGTGCGATAACCATGTTCCTGGGGACGCCATCAACTACTTTGTTGAATATCATGTGAGTTGCTATGCATGTTCGTCTTGTCTGAAGTAAGAGCGATCTACCACCTTATGGTTAGAGAGCATATTGTTAGCGGAGAACATTGGGCCGCTAACTAAAGCCATGATCCATGGTGGAAGTTTCAGTTTTGGACATATATCCTCAATCTCATATGAGAAAAATAATTGTTGCTACATGCTTATGCATAAAAGAGGAGTCCATTATCTGTTGTCTATGTTGTCCGGTATGGATGTCTAAGTTGAGAATAATCAATAGCGAGAAATCCAATGCGAGCTTTCTCCTTAGACCTTTGTACGGGCGGCATAGAGGTACCCCTTTGTGATACTTGGTTAAAACATGTGCATTGCGATAATCCAGGTAGTCCAAGCTAATTAGGACAAGGTGCGGGCACTATTAGTATACTATGCATGAGGCTTGCAACTTGTAAGAAATAATTTACATGATACATATGCTTTATTACTACCGTTGACAAAATTGTTTCTTGTTTTCAAAATCAAAGCTCTAGCACAAATATAGCAATCGATGCTTTCCTCTTTGAAGGACCTTTCTTTTACTTTTATTGTTGAGTCAGTTCACCTATTTCTCTCCACCTCAAGAAGCAAACACTTGTGTGAACTGTGCATTGATTCCTACATACTTGCATATTGCACTTGTTATATTACTCTATGTTGACAATATCCATGAGATATACATGTTACAAGTTGAAAGCAACCGCTGAAACTTAATCTTCCATTGTGTTGCTTCAATGCCTTTACTTTGAATTATTGCTTTATGAGTTAACTCTTATGCAAGACTTATTGATGCTTGTCTTGAAAGTACTATTCATTAAAAGTCTTTGCTATATGATTCATTTGTTTACTCATGTCATTTACATTGTTTGGATCGCTGCATTCATTACATATGCTTACAAATAGTATGATCAAGGTTATGATGGCATGTCACTCCAGAAATTATCTTTGTTTATCGTTTACCTGCTCGGGACGAGCAGAACTAAGCTTGGGGATGCTGATACGTCTCTGACGTATCGATAATTTCTTATGTTCCATACCACATTATTGATGATATCTACATGTTTTATGCACACTTTATGTCATATTTATGCGTTTTCGGAACTAACCTATTGACGAGATGCCGAAGTGCCAGTTCCTGTTTTCTGCTGTTTTTGGTTTCAGAAATCCTAGTAAGGAAATATTCTCGGAATCGGACGAAATCAACGCCCAGGATCCTATTTTGCCCGGAAGCATCCAGAACACCCGAGAGAGTCGTCGAGAGGGGGCCACGGGCCCTGCACGGACCATAGGCCGGCGCGGCTGGGGGTGGCGCACCCCCTATGGTGTCGTCGCCTCGTTGACCTTCCGCCGCCTCTTCGCCTATAAGAAGCCCCTCGACCTAAAACCTCGAGATGGAAAAGCCACGGTACGAGAAACCTTCCAGAGCCGCCGCCATCGCGAAGCCAAGATCTGGGGGACAGGAGTCTCTGTTCCGGCACGCCGCCGGGACGGGGAAGTGCCCCGGAAGGCTTCTCCATCGACACCACCGCCATCTCCATCAACGCTGTTGTCTCCCATGAGGAGGGAGTAGTTCTCCATCGAGGCTCGGGGCTGTACCGGTAGCTATGTGGTTCATCTCTCTCCTATGTACTTCAATACAATAATCTCATGAGTGCCTTACATGATTGAGATTCATATGATGATGCTTGTAATCTAGATGTCGTTATGCTAGTCAAGTGAGTTTTACTTATGTGATCTCCGGAGACTCCTTGTCCCACGTGTGTAAAGGTGACAGTGTGTGCACCGTGTGGGTCTCTTAGGCTATATTTCACAGAATACTTATTCACTGTTATGAATGGCATAGTGAAGTGCTTATTTATATCTCTTTATGATTGCAATGTGTTTTGTATCACAATTTATCTATGTGCTACTCTAGTGATGTTATTAAAGTAGTTTTATTCCTCCTGCACGGTGTAATGGTGACAGTGTGTGCATCCGTGTTAGTACTTGGCGTAGGCTATGATTGTGATCTCTTGTAGATTACGAAGTTAACTATTGCTATGATGGTATTGATGTGATCTATGCCTCCTTTCGTAGCGTGAAGGTGACAGTGTGCATGCTACGTTAGTACTTGGTTTAGTTGTGTTGATCTGTCATGCACTCTAAGGTTATTTAAATATGAACATTGAATTGTGGAGCTTGTTAACTCCGGCATTGAGGGTTCGTGTAATCCTACGCAATGGTGTTCATCATCCAACAAGAGAGTGTAGAGTATGCATTTATCTATTCTGTTATGTGATCAAAGTTGAGAGTGTCCACTAGTGAAAGTATGATCCCTAGGCCTTGTTCCTAAATACGGCTATCGCTTCTTGTTTACTGTTTTACTGTGTTTCTACTACCTGCAATATCACCACCATCACTACACGCCAGCAAGCTATTTTCTGGCACCGTTGCTACTGCTCATATATATTCATACCACCTGTATTTCACTATCTCTTCGCCGAACTAGTGCACCTATTAGGTGTGTTGGGGACACAAGAGACTTCTTGCTTTGTGGTTGCGGGGTTGCATGAGAGGGATATCTTTGACCTCTTCCTCCTGAGTTCGATAAACCTTGGGTGATCCACTTAAGGGAAAACTTGCTGCTGTTCTACAAACCTCTGCTCTTGGAGGCCCAACACTGTCTACAGGAAAAGAAGCGTGAGTAGACATCACGGTGTTGTCGTGTTCCTCGGCGATGACGGCGTCGGCGAGCTTGGCGCCGTTGTCCTCGCATTCCACGGCCATCTCTGGGTCGCCGTGGACGGTGATAATGCCTCGAGGCCCGGGCATCTTCATCATGTTGTAGGCGTAGTGAGGCGCGGCCATGAAACTGGCGAACGCCTGGCGACCGAGGACGCAGTGGTACGGGCTGCGGAAGTTGACCACCTCGAATGTTATCCGCTCGGTGCGGTAATTCACGGGTGTGCCGAAGGTTACCGGCAGCGTGACCTTGCCGATTGGGAAGGCCTTCCGCCCTGGGACGATGCCATGGAATGTGACTTTGGTGTTCTCGAGGCGCGAGTCAGGCTGAGCCGCTGGAAGGTCTCGTAGTACAGGATGTTGATGGAGCTTCCTCCATCCATCAGAGTCTTCGGAAGCCAGTAGTCGGCAACCTTGGGCCTGACGACTAGCGCCACTCGGCCGGGGTACTCGATGCGTGGGGCGTGATCTTCTCGACTCCACGTGATGCTCTGCTCGGACCAGTTGAGCCAACGGGGAACGTCGATGACGACTGCATTTACGGCCACCGCCCTTGCGAGGACTTTCCTGTCGCGCCGGTCGCCGACTCCGGTGAAGGTATGGAGCGAGCCGGCGCTGCGGCCGAAACCGTCTTCCTTGTGCTGGTCTTGGTCTTTGGTGCGGTCCTTGTGCTGATTGCCGCCGTTGCCCTCCTTGGCGCGGCGGGCCTTCTCTATCTGCTTCATGGAGAAGCAGTTTCCAGTCGTATGGGTGGAGGGCTTGCCCTCCCTGCTGTGGTAGATGCACGAGGCGTCCAGCAGGCTGCACGTGTCGAACCATTTGGGCTGGGGCCGGTCTTCTCTGGGCGCGGTTGTCTCGGCGAAAGGACTTCGGGTCGCGCTGCTCGTAATCGGCGTTGGCGACGAGTTCCGTGTGACCGCCGTCTGCGCGGCGCTTGCCGTTGCTTGACCGGCCGCCAAACTGGTAGTCGCCGCGGCGAGTGTCGGAGTGAGTGGGACGGCGATTGCGCTGCTGCCCGTACTCGTCGTCCGAGTCGACAATTGGGTCTTCGTCAGCGTAGCGCTGGGCAATGTCAAAGAGCTCAGCGATGGAGATGTTGTCCCTGCTGATGCGACGGAGCTTGGCGCTGAGTGGCTCGTATCGGCAACACCGCCGGAAGCAGTAGATCGCCGTGTCTGTGTTGATGCCGCTGGAGGTCGTCCACATGTCCTGCCAGCGTTGTACCCACCGGCGAGTCGACTCGCGCGGGCCTTGGACGCAGCGATCCAGGTCTTCTATGGTTGTGGCACGGGTGTATGCGCTGGCGAAGTGCTGGATGAATGCGGCGCGAGCTTCTTCCCAAGAGTCGATGCTGTTTGGGGTGAGGGTGTTGAACCAGTGACGGTTCACTCCGTCCATCATGAGGGGCAGGTAGCGGGCGGCGAGTAGCTCGGAGTAGCCCAAGATGCCCATCGCCATGGTGTACGAGTCGATCCAGACCGTGGGGTCGATGTGTGTGTCATACTTCTCGATGTCGCGGGGTCCCTTGAACCCTACGGGGTAGGGTTCGCCTCTTATCATGGGGCCGAAGCATGTTGGGCCGACTCGGTTGAACGCGCTTTGGCGCGGGGCCTCGTCGGCGAAGCGGTCGTTTGCGCGGTTGCGCGCTCGCCATTCTTGGTCGTTGACGATGTGTGTGCGCGCGTCAATCGGCTGCCCGTTAGCGGCGACCATCGCCCGCGGAGGTCGTGGCTCGACTCGGTGGTTGGTCGAGTGGGTGGCCTGTGGCGCTGGAGGTGGGAAGTTGTTGACGCTGGCGACTACGCGGTTCGCCACGGCTGATGACGCGGCTCGACTCGCGGACGAGCGCGAGTAGAGCCGTCCTTGGGAATCGGTGGCGGCGTGCTGCTGCTCTAGGGCCTTGGCGACTAGGGCCTTGGCGTGCTGGACGAAGATTGCGCCGTCTCCCGTTTCGGGGAGGTTGGCGAGGGCGGCCTGAGCGGCCGCGACGTTGTCGGCCGGCGACGAGTGAAGAGGCAGGCCGTTGGCGTCGACCTCTACTCGAGGAACCGGCCGTCCTCCAGGTGGCGGAGGGGGGGTGGTGCTCCGTGTGCCACCCTGCCGGCGGCAACCCGACTCGATTCGGGGACGTCGTGGTTCTGGACTCGGGCGACCCGGACTTCTCCGTCCGGGTCGTCGAAGTTCAGGCGGGCGCTGGGGAAGCCCTGCGCTTGGATGCGCTCCATGCGTAGGCGATTCCGTTCGTTGCAGTAATGGGATACGGCTCTCACCGAGTCCTGCTCGAGGCGGAACTTCTGCCGCTCGACGAGTTCCTTTTTTCCTTTGCTTCTCCAGGGTTGCCCGATGTGCTTCGATCTCGGTCGCGGTCGCAGGGAGTGGGGTGGAGAAGGGATCCGGCGGAGCGGGGAGCTTCGCCGGCCGCCATGAAGACGGAGGTGGGGTGCTGGTACCGCGTGGCATCGCGAGGAATCCGACTCGGAGTCGTTGGCGAAGAGGGGGAGGACAGAATCGTCCTCAAAGTCGCTCGGGTTGGAGACCGGGGTGATGGAGTCCCCGAACGACGCCGCGGTGATGGATCCGGCGACCGACGCCGTGGCGGTGGATCCGGCGACTGACGCCATAGCCGCCGAATCGGCGTCGTCCTCCAGGGCTGACTCGCCCTCGACGTATATTTCGCCGGTTAGGGGGAGAGTGGTGGTGAGGAGTTGCCCTGGCGCAACGGGGTCGGGCAGCTGGCCAGGGCAACGCTCAGTGGGGTCGCTGACGCCGGCGAGCCCGACGAAGAGGTTGATCGTGCCGACCGGCACCATCCAGGCGTGCGCGAGGGGCGATGAGGCCGGCTGGTAGGAGCTCGGCTGGATGTGGAAGAAGTTGCCCGTGGCGATCATCCTGCCGGAGGCGACCGGCCGGCGTATCGGCGAGTAGGGCCTCGCCGCAGCTCGGAGGCTTGATGTCCCATGCCCCACGGTGGGCGCCACTGTCGTGGATATGACCACGGCAGGTGCTACAGGGGGCAGCACTTCGTTGATGCGGGGGCAAGGGAACATTGCCATCTGCGGATCGAGGTGCACAGGACGCAAGGTTTTACCCAGGTTCAGCCCCTCCGGAGAGTAAAAGGCCTACGTCCTGCTAGATCTATTACTCAGTGGAGAATTACAATGGGGGGCTCAGTCGGCGGCTACGCCAAGAGCTTACAAGGGGGAGATTGGATCTCGAATCAAGTGTCGTCTAGGGTTTAGCTCGGGGGTTTATATAGCCACCCCCGATCTAGGGTTACATGAAGATAACTCCGAATCATATCAGTTGCTACTAATCCGGGATTTGCCACCCCTCTCGCAAGTAAACTCCTCATCCAGTCTTGCAGATCTTCGCCCCGGGAACGTGGCCCAGTCGCTACGGGGCCAGTCGCATGGGCGACTGGCAGCCCGCTTGGGCCTCCTCCTTTGTGGCGAGTGGGACTGGCGACCCACCCCCTATGGGCATATCCCATCAATTTCGTTCACCGCCGATCCATTGGTACCGTCGGTGAGGAGACACGACAGCGAAGACCAAGTTGGCCAAGTCGTCTTCCCAGATGCAACTGCTCCTCCAAGCCATGGGAGAGGCAACTGTGGTTACGGTGACCACACTCACGGAGGTTCTATCTATGGGTACAACAACCACGATGGAGACCAAACTAGCAGCAATCACGGTGAGCCTCAACGAGTCGCTCGCCTTGCTAGCCTCTTCTGCACAACGCTTGAGGGTCAAGGAGAAGGAAGAGCAAGTGGCCACCATGGCTTTGTCCAGCACCACGACCATGCTGAGGTTCGTGCAGGATGGAGTACAGGAGAAGCTGCAGACCAAGCGGTTGCTGTCCTTTCCCATCTTCGCCCATCAGGTCAGGGCTGTTGGTGCTCTGCACGTGGACGCCGTCTTCCCTTCGGCCATGCCCACCAGGTATTCGACAAAAAGTCTTGGCCACTACAGCGACAGGGACCATGACGTTCCCGTGTTCCACACCAGCGACACTACACCTCTCCAAGCTGGGGCCTCATGTGGCACTGGGAGCTGCAGGCTGCAAGGTAGAGGAGTGGCTGGCATGAATACGCCCGCGGGATGTTCGGCGCATGTATAGACATGGCTGCAAGATGTTGTCGGTGCACGCACCCACAACATCGACGGCAGTGTTACTCGATGTTCTCCTTGTCCACTACTTTCGGCAGCATCGTTTGCTCGCATTGATGGTACAAATCCACGCCTTTGGCCAACTCTGTGTCCTGAGTACTTTAATCACTTCAATATACAAAAGTGCATGTGGGTTATTGCTGCCACAATGCACATAGATGGTAAAACTAAGGAGTGGTTTGAGGCATACAAATTGCGCAAAGTGGTTGGTGCTTAACCGCATCGTGTTTTTTCGATGCGAAAAGTGGCGCGGCCGAACATATCCGCTATAGTATTACCCTAAAAAGCATATTGTTTATTCAAAAAATATTCTTTTTTCCACCTCCATCTTCTTGCCCAAAATTTTGCCCCGCGAGGCTTTGCTCCGCCCGCATCCGCTCGTCCGCTGCCGCCGCTCGCCCCCGCCCAAGACCGCACCACTCGCCCTCGCCCTAGTCACGCCCGGATGGGGGTATGCTAGATATGCCCTTACACTAATATACTTCATCCTTACATGCAGAATTCTGCGAGCCAATTTTGTAGTTACCTATCACCCGTGCCATGTCCCATTTGGAATGTGTAAGATTATAGTATGGTTTCCTGCAATAAGTTTAGAACATTTGCTTACCTTATTTCTTGATGGTAGCTTTATTTTATATATTTTTTAAGCAGTTAATTGTGGGCATATATATGTACTAAAACTTCACATTAGGAAATTTTGTCACACAAAAGAGGATTATGTGTTTCCATTTGTGCCTTCACATCCTCAGCCGACAGGATTTAGCACACAGATAGCTAGATGTGGAGCCCATTAAAAAACAAAGAAATCACCTACATAGAGTGATGTCTTGTATTATTTGTTGTCATGGTGTATATCAAGATAATGTACACGTGGAGAGGCGGTATCCTCGAAAAGGAGCCCAACGCCGAGAGATGTTAGAGATAGTTGGAAGGTCACACAAAATTTTTATATTATGGTAATATTATTTAAAATCCGCTCCCTCCTAAAATCAAATGGTTGGGAAAAAAACCTGAGTACGCATGATCAAATCCCATCCAAGCTAGCAATCTCCAGGCATAAGGCACCCAACAGAGTTCGTTGGCGGAGCCTTCCAAAGCTCGACACTTCAGCTGGATCAAGGAGGACAAGCATCCAACAGATCTTTGTCTCGGCACGACAAGAATCCTAGGACCTCCGCCTTTATTCGAATCGAACTAGACCTGGAGGCAGCGGTCTGAGCAACAACCCCATGTCAATCGCATAGAGCGGAGACCATGAGCTCAGGCATAAACCACGCTTGGAGCCCAAGCCCGACCACTCCCGACTAGGTCCAACCGCCACTGGCATACTAGCCATCGCTTTCCCGCAGGTTGTTGACGTGACCAATCTTGGGATGCGCCGCCCCACCAAGATCCCAGTGACCAATCTTGGGATGCGCCGCCCCACCAAGATCCCATCGAGACTCCATGGCCAAGCACCACCACGCAGATGGCTGGATCGCCTCTAGGCCCGACTCTACGCCGCCCCAATAGCCGAAGGCCACCATAACTGAGCAGATTAGGAGGGTCGACACCCTTGGTCCAAGCCCCGCCGAGGAAGGAGACAGCCCCGCCGCAGCCGTTCGCTACACGGGGAGGTGGCGGTGCTGATTTCTAGGGTTTCTCCGTGCCGCCAAGGGAGGACAACACAAGAGCCTTTGTTTCTCTCCCTGAACATTTGTCCTTGTGGCAGATAGTTACATTCTTCTAAACACTATATTGTTCTTGCGTTGTATAAGATTGTAACAGAGTATATACAGCTCTTGTGAAGATGGCAAAATAATCTGTAGAACTGCTGAGCATGAACTGAAGCAAAACGAAACAAGGGGTAATTCTGACTCTGAAGCTAGAGGTAGTTTCTTTGCCAAACACTTTTTTGTAGCTTCGGAGTTGAGAGGTGGAGTCAAGTAGGAAGGTGGAGTGAAGTTGGATGGAGTGGAGCTCTCCCAAACACAGGCTAAGTGGAGTCTATCTAATAAATCTAATAGGGTGAGACTAGTATCCACTGATGTAAAATATTCCTTCATCAACTTTACATCTGGAGTTTCTGATCCCACTAATTCAGTGGATGGAAGAATGCATGTTTTGAAAGGTGTAGGGTTTTGTGGAAGAATGCTTACAGTTACAGGTGGTCTACCCTGGGACGGGGAAGCACTCTTTCCCTGGGATGTAACTGCAGCTCCAGATTTGGCGAGATACTGATACAATTTCATGGGGTACGGTGGTCAGCTAGTTTCCAGGTTGTTTCTCTGGAGAAGAAGGGGATCCGATCAACAAAAAAAAGAACGGAAAGAGGAACCTGGTCAGTTTGACCTCGCTAAAATAAGGTTGACCTCCGTGTAGCAGAACCCATTACAAACCTGATGACTTACTTAACGCAATAGCATCACCTCAAAAATAAAGACATGAGTATTACCAAGTAGCATCGTTCCAAAGGGCAATGCAACAGCCAGACTACTAACTCTTCTGATAACAAAAAATACTTTTAAGCTTGAAACTTAATCTAAAATACAAGCCTCTATACTTGTCACAACTTCTGCTCACCTTGATTGTACTTGGTCTCTCATTAATCTCATTAAGAATAAAATCTAAAATGCATTTATTTGCGGAGAAAAAGGAAACTAACATACTCTGGGAGCCTATAAATGAAGCATGACATTTGCACTTTATCTAGATTTCAGGTGATTTTGTCATTTTAACAGGTTTTACTGTTTTTGGGGCCGGAGAGTTCACCTCTTCTAGAATCCCATCATCATTGATGAAGGCCGTAACCTCACCGTTCTTATTGAAGATCACATGACTGCTCTTATACACTGAGGGAGGGGGCAACGGAACCCGACGGAAAAAAAAACTCATGATCCAACTTATCAGAGAGGTGATTGAGTCCCTTGATGTAGCTCATGCCAGACTTATTGAACTCGTAAATATGTCGTGCCTTCGTCTTGAAACAATCAAACCGTCGCCTCATCTCGTCATGGCTACGCGCCACTTTGTGGAAGCTACACCACCGCTCATACAGAGCCCACAGGGATTCTTCCGATACGAGGTCCCTTTCGTCGTAGTTGAAAATGGTAGCCGGGTCACCTAGTATGTGACAAAATTGTACCCAATTTCATTCAAAGCTTGGTAGCCTTGAAAAAAAAAATGTGTGCAAGCATGACTCGCAAGATCTAGGATTGGTTGATTACCTGGGTAATAAGGGTCGTCGTAATCATCCTCGAGATCCTCAGGCTCCCGCTCCGCGCCCAAAGGCAAACGGGTATAACGCCCGGTTGAGTCCTCACAGGCGGGGAGATTCGCGAGGCCGCGGCGTAGGAAGCGAGGATCCAAGGGGCTGCCGGCGGCGCCGTTGTTGGCGCATGCAAATAACGGACGCGTCCAGATGGTGAAGATAGTATCTCCAGCGAGGCGGTGGCGGAGGCGGAGGCGGTGGCGGAATTGGCGAAGAGCAAAGCGAGTGGCCAGCGAGAGTTTAGATGTGACGGATGCCATAGCAGATCGTCGGAGACTCGGAGGAGGTTTTGCATCTTTTCTCCACGGAAGGGGTTGATGATTACTGCTTTGGGTCGCAATTGCATCTTTTCTCCACGGAGGAGGTTTTGCATCTTTTCTCACAGCGATCGGGCATGGCCCGGCCCATCTTCTTCTCTTTTCGTTTTTTTTTTCTCTTCCCTGTACCTTTTCCTTTTTCGTATTTCTGTTCCTTTTACTGTTTTATTTTTCTTTGTTTTATATTTGTTAAAATATTTATAAAGAAAGAACTTTTTAAAAATAAAAAATTATATCATAATTTTTTAAATCTGAGATTTTTTTTACTTTGTGATTTTTTTTAAATTGAAACCATTTTACCTGATGAATATTTTAAAATCTGTATTTCTTACTTGGTGAACATTTTTAAAAAATTGAACCTTTCTTCTAGTAAACTATTTTAAAACTTTCAACTTTTTACCTGGTTTAAATTTTAAACCGTTTCTTACTCAACACTTTCTAAAATCTAAAACTTTTTACCAAATGAAAATTCAAAAATTTTAACCTTTTTTCCTTGTGATGTATTTTAAAAATATGAAACTTTATTAATAGTGTGGACCATTTTATTTATAGTGCATTTTTTTTTGCGGGAGATTTATAGTGCATGTTGGTGTTGGGTCGTTGCTCACTTTGAAGCGCAGTGGCTAGTTTTTTTTTGAGGGAACATAGCTTTCTTTAATATTCAATCACAAGGGGTACGAGGTTTATATCGGGAGAATTAAGGAGCCACAAACGGCGACCTTCGAGCAAGTTTAGAGAGCTACGAGCCAGATTATGAGATGCTCTACCTTCGTGGATGAAGCAAACATCCGTCAAGTTTTTACACTTCTATTTTTTATTTCCTTGCAGTCTGTTGACCTATAGATCAGCAGCCAACGTTAAGCCTTCTTGATATGCTATTGCTTCCAGGATAGTTGGATCATTAATTCCAGGGCATGCCAGAGCAGACGAACACAAAGATGAACCGTCTGACTTTCTGCAGATAACTGCTACAATGCCTCTGTTATCCACACTTGAAACAATAGCATCTACATTAATCTTCGCTTGATTAGCATTAGGAGGGGATCCATCCGGGAGGAGCTTGCCGAGGTGCTCGGTTATGAATTACCGTGGTGGAGTAGCAACTAAATTTTATCCTTCATATTTTTGCAAATGAATTTGTATATGGAGAAAGGGGTTTGGAAGATATCTTCACGGATGATTTTTCTTCTAGCTGACCATCTAGCCCATGTTTTTTTTTTTTTGAGAACCCGCAACAGCGTGCGCGTCATTGCATTAAGCTGACAAGAAACGCCAAGAATGACTACAACACCACACATGCCTTTTGGCTTACAACACACTCCTACAACACCGACGCCAAGCACACCTTGCCCAACCTCAACCCAAGAACGGCGAGGCGGCGGGGCACAGAGTCTCCAAACCGCGTCACAACCAACTCCAACAACACGACCAACTTCCCAAGCTGCCCAGACCAACGTACCACATCATACGCCTAGAAGATGAACTGTGTAGCCTATGTAGCCCATGTTGCAACAACAGTTTGGATAAACTGTTGTATGGGTAAGGGACTAGGTCAGAAAGAAAATCCATTCCTTTGCATTGCTACATTGGTTAAGTGCGATATGCTCCACCAATTCTTCATCAAGCAATGGCCATACACTGTGAGCCATTGCGCTAACAGGGAATGCCTCCAATCATCTTCGGTAGCACGACAAAAAGAGCATTCAGATGTAGCTGCCATGTTCCGGTGATGCCTATTGAACCAGTGGGAATAATCTGATGGGCAAGTCTCCAAAGAAAAACTTGAATGTTACTTGAAACTTTAACTTTCCACATCTTGCACCATAGTGTTCATTAGCAGACGAGGAACTAGATTGTATACCTTCCCAGAGTGTGGTGTTTTGGAAGCTACACATAGCTCTTTATATTTCAACGGTTAGAATTTGTCTTTCGAAGTTTCAAAAAAAAACGTAAACAAAAATCTAGAGATAGCCAAAGATGCATGCTACAAAGGTGTAAAATCCCAATGCAAACTAATTTTTACTCTAGGCTACACGAATTGACAAATCTGATAAATTTTTAGTAGTCTTGAAATGTCCACTATTCGCTATACAAATTGTCAGAATTTGTCATTTTTATGTGGCCTGGAATATAATGTAGTTTGTATCGAGATTTTTACGCCATTGTAGCATACACTATTGGCTACCACTAGAATTGTGTTCCGGATTTTTTTTAAATGAAATACAAATTCTCACCGTTTGAATATAAAGGGCTACGTGTATGTTTGAAGTTTTCCTTCCAACCAACCCTCTCTTAGATTTTTGTATGAATAAGAGCACGATAAGTTAAGTTGATCTACGGTAAATATACCTGTCTTCTCAAACTGCCAGGCTACCGGGCCGGCAAATTTCGGGACCTGTGCGACACTTAAAATAATGGGCCCTTACTCACTAGAAAAATATAACTAATGAACAGTTATTATATAAATGGGGGTCTGTAGATTCTAAACTCTGACCCGACAGACAGACGGTCCAACCAAAAAAAAAACATACATCTAATAATTCTGATGCATTAAAATTGTAAGTTAAAAAATAGGAAAGCATATTTTCAATCTTAAAGTTTTATAGAATGTAAGATATGTGTAGCTTGTCTAAGTTTTATACATTGCTAATAAAATAAAAAATCTAGTATTTGCACTATAGACATTCGAGTGTGAATTTTGTACACCCATCCATGGGTGTGGGTGTATTATGTACCGTTCATTGATTCATTGAGATTCGTGCTTGTGTTGGTCAGTTGAACATTTTATTTATCATCCCACGATTTAGAGCAAGTTCAATAGTATAGCCGGCTGCTGGCTGTAAGCCATGTGCCATCAGGGACGGAGCCAGCAGGGGGCTGGCTGGAGCCATGGCCCCCCTCATGGTAATTTCTTTTGTTAAAAAATCTTGGTTATTCTATATATATGACATGCAAGTTGCCAAAATTTACATATATGGCCCCCTCTAATAAATTTTACATGCAATTGGCCCCCCTTGTGTTACTTTTCTGGCTCCGTCCCTGTGTGCCATGTCATTTATAGATAACTTAGAGTCAAAATGTAGAATAGTGAGCTATAAAAATGTGTTACTTTATCAATGTATGGCACACCGTTTACTCTCACAAAGTACCTAGGAGCAAGTGCTAGAGCTAGCTCTTGCATTAGAGCTCACTCCTCTTCTCTCTCCACCTCTCTCTCCCCAAACTAAGCAAAAATATACTCCCTCCGTTCCTTTTTATAATGCCTATATATTTTTGGCATTTATTTCAGAATATAAGGTTGTAGCTTGGCTTCTTTTCAATTACCCCCTCTACCGGTCTGCTCTCACACGACATGCATGAAAAAAATACATACAAGTGGGGAACAATTAATTGAGATTCCTAATGCATGACCCAAGTGATTCCTTAGATTTAGGAAGCATTATTTTTCTTTCCTTAATAGTAGAACCTGGTTGCACATATATGGAGAGTCAACCAGGTAGATTTGCGGGATTTGTTATGTTAATTTAGGAAGTTATCGATTTCCCTCATTCTACTCTGATTTCAAATCGTTAAGCAGGGGGGTCTTATGTAAAGAATACTCTTGCGCTAATTTCCGTGCCAAAAAACTATACTCCCTCCGTCCACAAATAAGTGGATATGCAGGATTTTTAAGGTAAATTAGTAAAAGGAGAGAAAATTGCATTGGGAAGATGCAACCAACATCTCTCTCCTCTTTAATTATTTCATCTCCAATAGGCTAAGTGCATGTACAAAATTAAGATAACATGTGTTGAATATTATTGGGTTTGATTTCCATGCGATGAGAGAGAAATAACTTTTGCTAATTTAAAGTACATTGGGAACATAGAAGTACACTCTTTCATGGACAAAGTTTGAGGCTAGATGTCCACTTATTTGAGAACGGAGGGAGTACACACTATAGAATGAAACGGAGGGAGTATTATTCTAATCCTTTCCCTCCTTTTTATGTGGCTTTTCTCCACCCGACCGGGTGTCAGGACCTAGCTCGTAGGTATAGGTGCTGCCAAAACATAGTGAGGCGTCCTTCCAGTGCTCCATTTCTCTCTCTCTCTCTCTCTCTCTCTCTCTCTCTTCAGTTTTCTCTTGCTCTCGCCGCCGGATGATGAACCACAAGTGAAGGGGATCGCAGCAGTCTTCGCGGGTAGTAAAACCCAATTTATTGATTCGACACAAGGGGAGACAAAGAATACTTGAAAGCCTTAACAGCGGAGTTGTCAATTCAGCTGCACCTGAGAGAAACGAGACTTGCTCGAGAGTTTATCGTAATGAGTTTTATAACGTGTGATAGTGAAATAACAGCGACGAAGTAACGAGACAGTAGTGATTATAGTAAACAACAGGATTAAAATACTGTAGGCACGGGGACGGATAACGGGCGTTGCATGGATGAGAGAAACTCATGTAACAATCATAGCAGGGCATTTGCAGATAATAATAAAACGGTGTCTAAGTACAAAGCAATCAATAGGCATGTGTTCCATATATAGTCGTACGTGCTCGCAATGAGAAACTTGCACAACATCTTTTGTCCTACCGGCCGGTGGCAGCCGGGCCTCAAGGGAATCTGGATATTAAGGTACTCCTTTTAATAGAGTACCGGAGCAAAGCATTAACACTCCGTGAACACATGTGATCCTCACATCACTACCATCCTCTCCGGTTGTCCCGATTTCTGTCACTTCGGGGCCATTGGTTCCGGACAGCGACATGTGTATACAACTTGCAGGTAAGATCATAAACAATGAATATCATGATGAAACAATAACATATTCAGATCTGAGATCATGGCACTCGGGCCCTAGTGACAAGCATTAAGCATAACAAGTTGCAACAATATCATCAAAGTACCAATTACGGACACTAGACACTATGCCCTAACAATCTTATGCTACATGACCAATCTCATCCAATCCCTACCATCCCCTTCGGCCTACAGCGGGGGAATTACTCACACATGGATGGGGGAAACATGGCTGGTTGATGAAGAGGCGTTGATGGCGTGTAACTCACACGTTCGTTGGGAACCCCAAGAGGAAGGTATGATGCGCACAGCAGCAAGTTTTCCCTCAGAAAGAAACCAAGGTTTATCGAACCAGGAGGAGCCAAGAAGCACGTTGAAGGTTGATGGCGCGGGATGTAGTGCGGCGCAACACCAGGGATTCCGGCCAACGTGGAACCTACACAACACAACCAAAGTACTTTGCCCCAACGAAGCAGTGAGGTTGTCAATCTCACCGGCTTGCTGTAACAAAGGATTAACCGTATTGTGTGGAAGATGATTGTTTGCGAAAAACGGTAAAACGATATTGCAGTAGATTGAATTTCGATGTAAGAGAATTGGGCCAGGGTCCACGTTCACTAGAGGTGTCTCTCTAAATAAGATAAACAGCATGTTGGGTGAACAAATTACAGGTTGGGCAATTGACAAATAAAGAGGGCATGACCATGCACATACATATCATGATGAGTATAGTGAGATTTAATTGGGCATTACGACAAAGTACATAGACCGCCATCAACTGCATCTATGCCTAAAAAGTCCACCTTCAGGGTTATCATCCGAACCCCCTCCAGTATTAAGTTGCAAAGCAACAGACAATTGCATTAAGTATGGTGCGTAATGTAATCAACAACTACATCCTTAGACATAGCATCAATGTTTTATCCCCTAGTGGCAACAGCACAACACAACCTTAGAACTTTGTCACTGTCCCAGGTGTCAATGCGAGGCATGAACCCATATCGAGCATAAATACTCCCTCTTGGAGTTACAAGCATCTACTTGGCCGAGCATCTACTAGTAACGGAGAGCATGCAAGATCATAAACAACACATAGATATAATTTTGATAATCAACATAACAAGTATTCTCTATTCATCGGATCCCAACAAACGCAACATATAGAATTCCAGATAGATGATCTTGATCATGTTAGGCAGCTCACAAGATCCGACAATGATAGCACAATGGGGAGAAGACAACCATCTAGCTACTGCTATGGACCCATAGTCCAGGGGTAGACTACTCACATCACACCGGAGCGGCCATGGCGGCGTAGAGTCCTCCGGAGATGAATCCCCTCTCCGGCCGGTGTCGGAGGCGATCTGGATCCCCCGAGATGGGATCGGCGTTGGCGGCGTCTCTGGAAGGTTTTCCGTATCGTGGCTCTCGGTACGGGGGGTTTCGTCACGGAGGCTTTAAGTAGGCGGAAGGGCAAGTCAGGAGGGGCACAGGGGCCCCACACCATAGGCCGGCGCCAGGGGGGTCCGCGCCGCCCTAGGGTTTGGGCACCATGTGGCCCCACTTCGTTCGTCTTCGGACCCGGAAGCTTCGTGGCAAAATAGCCCCTGGCGTTGATTTCGTCCAATTCCGAGAATATTTCCTTACTATGATTTCTGAAACCAAAAACAGCAGAAAAACAGCAACCGGCACTTCGGCATCTTGTTAATAGGTTAGTTCCGAGAAAAATGCACGAATATGACATAAAGTGTGCATAAAACATGTAGATAACATCAATAATGTGGCATGGAACATAAGAAATTATCGATACGTCGGAGACGTATCAGCATCCCCAAGCTTAGTTCTGCTCGTCCCGAGCAGGTAAAACGATAACAAAGATAATTTCTGGAGTGACATGCCATCATAATCTTGATCATACTATTTGTAAAGCATATGTAGTGAATGCAACGATCAAAACAATGTATATGACATGAGTAAACAAGTGAATCATAAAGCAAAGACTTTTCATGAATAGCACTTCAAGACAAGCATCAATTAAGTCTTGCATAAGAGTTAACTCATAAAGCAATAATTCAAAGTAAAGGCATTGAAGCAACACAAAGGAAGATTAAGTTTCAGCGGTTGCTTTCAACTTGTAACATGTATATCTCATGGATATTGTCAACATAGAGTAATATAATAAGTGCAATAAGCAAGTATGTAGGAATCAATGCACAATTCACACAAGTGTTTGCTTCTTGAGGTGGAGAGAAATAGGTGAACTGACTCAACATTGAAAGTAAAAGAATGGTCCTCCATAGAGGAAAAGCATCGATTGCTATATTTGTGCTAGAGCTTTGATTTTGAAAACATGAAACAATTTTGTCAACGGTAGTAATAAAGCATATGTATCATGTAAATTATATCTTATAAGTTGCAAGCCTCATGCATAGTGTACTAATAGTGCCCGCACCTTGTCCTAAGTAGCTTGGACTACAGGATCATCACAATGCACATGTTTTTACCAAGTGTCACAAAGGGTACCTCTATGCCGCCTGTACAAGGTCTAAGGAAAAGCTCGCATTGGATTTCTCGCTATTGATTATTCTAACTTAGACATCCATACCGGGACAACATAGACAACAGATAATGGACTCCTCTTTTATGCATAAGCATGTAACAACAATTAATAATTTTCTCATTTGAGATTGAGGATATTTGTCCAAAACTTTCCACCATGGATCATGGCTTTAGTTAGCGGCCCAATGTTCTTCTCTAACAATATGCATGCTTAACCATAAGGTGGTAGATCTCTCTTACAGACAAGACGGACATGCATAGCAACTCACATGAAATTCAACAATGAATAGTTGATGGCGTCCCCGGAAACATGGTTATCGCACAACAAGCAACTTAATAAGAGATCCAGTGCATAACTACATATTCAATACCACAATAGTTTTTAAGCTATTTGTCCCATGAGCTATATATTGCAAAGGTGAATGATGGAATTTTAAAGGTAGCACTCAAGCAATTTACTTTGGAATGGCGGAAAATACCATGTAGTAGGTAGGTATGGTGGACACAAATGGCATAGTGGTTGGCTCAAGTATTTTGGATGCATGAGAAGTATTCCCTCTCGATACAAGGTTTAGGCTAGCAAGGTTATTTGAAACAAACACAAGGATGAACCGGTGCAGCAAAACTCACATAAAAGACATATTGAAAACATTATAAGACTCTACACCGTCTTCCTTGTTGTTCAAACTCAATACTAGAAATTATCTAGACCTTAGAGAAACCAAATATGCAAACCAAATTTTAGCATGCTCTATGTATTTCTTCATTAATAGGTGCAAAGCATATGATGCAAGAGCTTAATCATGAGCACAACAATTGCCAAGTATCACATTACCCAAGACATTAATAGCAATTACTACATGTATCATTTTCCAATTCCAACCATATAACAATTTAACGAAGGAGAAACTTCGCCATGAATACTATGAGTAGAAACCAAGGACATACTTGTCCATATGCAACAATGTGTCTCTCTCCCATAAAGTGAATGCTAGGATCCATTTTATTCAAACAAAACAAAAAACAAAAAACAAACCGACGCTCCAAGAAAAGCACATAAGATGTGATGGAATAAAAATATAGTTTCAGGGGAGGAACTGATAATGTTGTCGATGAAGAAGGGATGCCTTGGGCATCCCCAAGCATACGCTTAGTCTTCTTAGAATATGCAGGGGTGAACCACCGGGGCATCCCCAAGCTTAGAGCTTTCACTCTCCTTGATCATGTTGCATCATACTCCTCTCTTGATCCTTGAAAACTTCCTCCACACCAAACTCGAAACAACTCATTAGAGGGTTAGTGCACAATAAAAATTAACATATTCAGAGGTGACACAATCATTCTTAACACTTCTGGACATTGCATAATGCTACTGGACATTAGTGGATCAAAGAAATTCATCCATCATAGCAAAAGAGGCAATGCGAAATAAAAGGCAGAATCTGTCAAAACAGAACAGTTCGTATTGACGAATTTTAAAATGGCACCAGACTTGCTCAAATGAAAATGCTAAAATTGAATGAAAGTTGCGTACATATCTGAGGATCATGTACGTAAATTGGCTTAATTTTCTGAGCTACCTACAGGGAGGTAGACCCAGATTCGTGACAGCAAAGAAATCTGGAACTGCGCAGTAATCCAAATCTAGTACTTACTTTTCTATCAACGGCTTAACTTGGCACAACAAAACACTAAACTAAGATAAGGAGAGGTTGCTACAGTAGTAAACAACTTCCAAGACACAAAATAAAACAAAGTACTGTAGGTAAAAACATGGGTTGTCTCCATAAGCGCTTTTCTTTAACGCCTTTCAGCTAGGCGCAGAAAGTGTGTATCAAGTATTATCGAGAGTGGTGTATCGTTATTATGAGCTCCCCCATCCGCAGTGGTACTAAGGGCTTTGTCAATTTTAGGCCTATAATAATACTTCTTTGGTTTAGGCACTTTAGAGACATACATAAACTTTTGCTCCTTACCCACATAAGCTTTCTCCTTATATTTAAGAGAAGAAAATGTTGAACCCAAGGTTCCCATAGCCTTTTCAAGTTCATCAATCCTATTGATTTGATCATCATGGACAACACAAGTTCCTAGGACACTAATTCTTTCATCAATTCCTCCTAAGGATTTATCAAGTTCATCAGTTTTATCAAGTAACATTTCCAATTCAGCTTCAATACTTGGAAAATTTTTCTCTATGGTTTCCAATTTTTTCATAACATCTTCAAGAGAGATTTCAGTTTTAACTTTATCAACAGGGGGTATTCCAAATAAACTCTCAATAATGCAACTAGCTTCTAATGCAGGAGTACTTAGGAAGTCACCTTTTGCGAGACTATCAAGAACATATCTATTCCAGCTAGAGATACCAACATAAAAATTCCTGAGTAAAATAATGGTGGAGTGTTTCTTAGTGCATCTATTATGGGCATCACTAATTCTATACCAAGCATCTCTCAAACATTCTCCCCCTCGTTGCTTAAACGTATGAACTTCAACTTCAGGATTACTCATTTTAGTAGTAGTAAATAAAGCAAACTAGATAAAGTAAATGCAAGTAACTAATTTTTTTGTGTTTTTGATATAGCAAACAAGATAGCAAATAAAGTAAAACTAGCAACTAATTTTTTTTGTATTTTGATTTAGTGCAGCAAACAAAGTAGTAAATAAAACTAAGCAAGACAAAAACAAAGTAAAGAGATTGAGAAGTGGAGACTCCCCTTGCAGCGTGTCTTGATCTCCCCGGCAACGGCGCCAGAAATTAGCTTGATGGCGTGTAACTCACACGTTCGTTGGGAACCCCAAGAGGAAGGTATGATGCGCACAGCAGCAAGTTTTCCCTCAGAAAGAAACCAAGGTTTATCGAACCAGGAGGAGCCAAGAAGCACGTTGAAGGTTGATGGCGGCGGGATGTAGTGCGGCGCAACACCAGGGATTCCGGCGCCAACGTGGAACCTGCACAACACAACCAAAGTACTTTGCCCCAACGAAACAGTGAGGTTGTCAATCTCACCGGTTTGCTGTAACAAAGGATTAACCGTATTGTGTGGAAGATGATTGTTTGCAGAAAACAGTAAAACAAGTATTGCAGTAGATTGAATTTCAGTAAAGAGAATTGGACCGGGGTCCACAGCTCACTAAGGTCTCTCCCATAAGATAAACAGCATGTTGGGTGAACAAATTACAGTTGGGCAATTGACAAATAAAGAGGGCATGACCATGCACATACATATCATGATGAGTATAGTGAGATTTAATTGGGCATTACGACAAAGTACATAGACCGCCATCCAACTTCATCTATGCCTAAAAAGTCCACCTTCAAGTTATCATCCGAACCCCCTCCAGTATTAAGTTGCAAAGCAACAAACAATTGCATTAAGTATGGTGCGTAATGTAATCAACAACTACATCCTTAGACATAGCATCAATGTTTTATCCCTAGTGGCAACAGCACAACACAACCTTAGAACTTTCTGTCACTGTCCCAGTGTCAATGCAGGAATGAACCCACTATCGAGCATAAATACTCCCTCTTGGAGTTACAAGCATCTACTTGGCCAGAGCATCTACTAGTAACGGAGAGCATGCAAGATCATAAACAACACATAGATATAACTTTGATAATCAACATAACAAGTATTCTCTATTCATCGGATCCCAACAAACGCAACATATAGAATTACAGATAGATGATCTTGATCATGTTAGGCAGCTCACAAGATCCGACAATGATAGCACAATGGGGAGAAGACAACCATCTAGCTACTGCTATGGACCCATAGTCCAGGTAGACTACTCACACATCACACCAAAGGCGACCATGGCGGCGTAGAGTCCTCCGGAGATGAATCCCCTCTCCGCAGCAGGTCGGAGGAATCTCCGGATCCCCAGATGGGATCGGCGTTGGCGGCGTCTCCGGAAGGTTTTCCGTATCGTGGCTCTCAGTCGGGGGTTTCGTCACGGAGGCTTTAAGTAGGCTAAGGGCAAGTCGGGGGAGGGGCACAGGGGCCCCACCATAGGCCGCGCGGCCGGCCGCCGCTAGGGTTTGGGCACCCCGTGGCCCCACTGCTTTCGTCTTCGGACTCGGAAGCTTCGTGGCAAAATAGGCCCCTGGGCGTTGATTTCGTCCAATTCCAAGAATATTTCCTTACTAGGATTTCTGAAACCAAAAACAACAGACAACTGGCACTTCGGCATCTTGTTAATAGGTTAGTTCCAAAATGCACGAATATGACATAAAGTGTGCATAAAACATGTAGATAACATCAATAATGTGGCATGGAACATAAGAAATTATCGACACGTTGGAGACGTATCAAAGGCGTGGTGGTGATGGCGATGATCTCCTCCAATTCCCAGTCCCGGCGGAGTGCCGGAGACTTCTGGCTCCGAGACGGAGTTTCCGATGTGGCGGCATTCGGAGGGTTTATGGCGATTTCGACTTCTCCCCGTGCGTTTTATGTCGAAGGCAATAAGTAGTCCGAAGGAGGCGTCGGGGCCGACCGAGGCCGCCACACACTAGGGCAGCGCGGCCCTTCTGGCGCGCGCTAGTGTGTGGGGCCCTGGGCCCCCACCGGCTGCCCTTCTGGCTCGCCAATATTCTGGGAAAATAGGACCTTCGCATAAATTCCGAGGATTTTCCGAAAGTTGGATTTCTGCACAAAAACGAGACACTAGAGCAGTTCTCTAAAACAGCGTTAGTCCTGTTAGTTGCATCCAAAATACACAAATTAGAGGCAAAACAATAGCAAAAGTGTTCGGAAAGTAGATACGTTTTGGACGTATCAACTCCCCCAAGCTTAGCTTATTGCTTGTCGTCAAACAATTCAGTTAACAACTGAGCGATAAAAGAACTTTCACGAACACATTTGTTCATATGATGTATATATTCTCATAATATGGCTAATACTTAGCCAGTTCATAATGATATGCCTGCAAATAAGATCATCTAACAGCTATGTCAATCATGGAGAGGTACCAACAATTAATAATAAGCATCATGAATCATGTCTATAAGCAGGATTGCAATGTTCATAAAAGAGTATGATAAAGTGGTATCTCGCTTGCCCATATTTGATCAGCAAAACATAAATGCCAGGCACCTCTGAGTTCATAGAAAGACTAGAAGTAGTGATTGTCAAAGATAAAAGCATCAAAGTTATACCACAATCAATCATATTTTGAGACAAGCATATTATACTAAGAATGACAGTTTGCTCTCAAGATAGTGCTCAAAGAAAGAATGGATACACAACATAAAAGTAAAAGATTGACCCTTCGCAGAGGGAAGCAGGGATTAACATGCGCTAGAGCTTTTCATTTCTAAAACAGGAGTAAAATTATTTTGAGAGGTGTTTGTTGTTGTCAACGAATGGTAATGGGTACACTAACTACCTCGCCAACCGGACTTCCAAGAGCGGCTCCCATGAATTATTTTTATGTTTATGTGGCACTCCTTCCAACCTTTCTTTCACAAACCATGGCTAACCGAATCCTCGGGTGCCTGCCAACAATCTCATACCATGAAGGAGTGCCTTTTATTTTAGTTTTATTATGATGACACTCCTCCCAACCTTTGCTTACACAAGCCATGGCTAACCGAATCCTTCGGGTGCCGTCCAACAATCACATACCATGGAGGACACTACTAGGGAAAAGCCTATAGGTGGAGGCAAGTTGTGCCGGCGCACCACCTTGTGCATGCGCCGGTGGAAAGGATTGCCGGCGCACCACATTTCAGCCGCGCCGGCGATGAAGGGATACTGCCGGCGCACCTCGGGGAAAGGCTCGCCGGCGCTATTTCCTGGCATGGCCGGGCCGATTCGGGCCAGGCCCAAGAATCATTGCCGGCGCACCGATGGCGCGCCGGAAAGTCCACACTATCGCCGGCGCACGGGCTGGTGCGCCGGCAATGATTCTTGGGCCTGGCCCGGGGGTGATATAGCCGAAAGGGGTATATGTTGCCGGCGCACCATGGTCCAGGTGCGCCGGCAATAACCTGGCAGTTATTTCAGCCACCAACCAGCCCACTCACTCACACACTCACTACACTCCACTTCTCCACACAAACCCGAGCCTTCTCCCAACCCAGCTCATTTTTGCCCATTTCTATCCCCAATTTCACCAATTTGACCAAACAAAATCAAAATTTTTGAGCAAATCTTCCCTTCCTACATGCATCTCCCACATCCCCCTATGTAGATCTAGATCTACTATCCCGCATTGACCGCTCAATCTAGATCTAGATCTAGAAAGTCGGCTTCCATACGCCATTGTCGCGGCGCGTCGTCTCGATCTTATCGACGAATATATCAAACAAATAGGTGATTAATGAACAAATTAAGGAATGAAATCGATGTATGTTGGACATTTGAAGAAAAGCTCTCGTGTGTGGCATATATATATGTTGTGCTTGTGCTTGTGTGTGTGTTGGCGTTGAAAATGAGTTGCCAACGTTGCGCCGAAATGTTGATTCTTCAAGTTTCCGTTTCGGCACATTTCTGGCGCTCCTATGTCCTACCGTGTAGGAAGGTCATGCCGAAATTTTCCGTGAAAACTACCGACGGATGCATGGTTCTAATGAATTATGTAATCTTACCATGCAGGCGATAATGGTTATCGAGATGAGTGAAAGCATCGTGATGAGATATCTGAAACACGCGATCATCGACATGTATGAAAATAACCGCACGGAGGTATTGTGTCCGTGCCGGAGATGCAAACGAGGGAAATGGTTTGACCCGTATTCAGGCAAGTTGCAGGGGCACCTGCTCACTAATGGTTTCATGCATGGACACACTCAATGGATGAGTGATGATGGCGCGGAGGTCAATGGGGCGACGGCGGCAGGTGGTAAAAATGGCCGGCAAGAAGGAGGGCATCATGATACTGATGACGATGAAGAGTTTGTCGCACATGACGATAACCTTGACGACGACAATAACCTTGACGACGACAATAACCTTGACGACGACGAAGAGGTGCCGCTAGCTTCAGTCGTGCGGGACCCTCATCTTCAAGATCTGCTTCTCGAAAAGACGAAAGGCGCCAAGCGGAAATCAAAGCTTGAGCAACTCGAGATAGACTCGAATACTCCGTTGTACGACTCAGGTCGCGGGTTGGGGGAGTCTCGCTTGAGAGTAGCTCTCGATGTGCTGCAGATGAAGGCGAAACACGGATGGACGGACACAAGCGTCGACGACATCCTGGAATACGTGAAAGATCTCCTTCCTGCCGGGAACACGTGTCCTGGTAGTCTAGCCGAGGCCAAGAGAATCACGTGCCCTCTCGACTTACCCCACGAAAAGTATCACGCCTGCATCAACGACTGTATCATGTATCGCAAGGAGCACATGGACAAGACCAAATGTCCTGTGTGTGAAGCTGAACGGTACAAGAAAGGGAAGAAGAAAGCTCCTCGGAAAGTTGTGTGGTACTTCCCGCTCGCCCCCGGCTTCAACGGTTCTACGCGGACCGCAAGGAAGCAAAGCTCATGCGCTGGCACGCAGAAAGAAAGGAGGCAGTGTTGAATGATAAAGAGCGGATTGAGCACCCAGTGCTGACGCACCCTTCGGATGCAAGCCAGTGGAAAGCATTAGACAATGAATTCGGAAGTTTTGGGGCAGATCCCAGAAACATCAGGTTGGGTGCGAGCACGGACGGATTCAATCCGTTCGGAAACCAGAGCAGCACACATAGCACATGGCCCGTGTTTGTATGGATCTACAACCTCCCGCCCTGGCTGTGCATGAAGAGGAAGTACATACAGATGAGTATGCTAATTCAAGGGCCGACACAGCCAGGAAACGATATCAACATGTATCTCGAACTATTAAAGGAGGAGCTTGAAACGTTGTGGGCGGAGGAAGGGGTAGATACATGGGACGCCGTCGCGGAAGAATATTTCCCTTTGAGAGCCGCGTTGATCACGACGGTGCAGGACTACCTCGGATACGGTTACATTTCGTGCCAGGTGTGCCATGGACACAAGGCATGTGTCAGGTGCATGGAAGAGACGATGTTTTTGCAGCTTGGTAAGGATGGCTCTTCGAAAACAGTTTACATGGGGCATCGAAGGTGGCTACAGAAAACTGACCCGTGGAGAAAGCGTGGAGATCTGTTCGATGGTACAAATGAACCCCGAGGACCTCCACGTAAGAAGAGCGGCGAAGAGATCGATACATTACTGAAAGGTTGGAAGGAGTGCCCTGCGCCGGGAAAGATTCGTCAAAAGCCTGGAGAGAAGAAGAAGAAAAAGGAAACGACGCCGCTCATTGGTGTATGGAAAAGGAGGTCCGTGTTTTGGGACTTGCCGTACTGGAAAATTCTCGATACACCTCACTGCCTTGATGTCATGCATATTACAAAGAACGTGTGCGAGAGCTTGCTTGGCACTCTTCTCAACATGCCGGACCGGACCAAAGATGGGCCGAAAGCAAGACAGGACCTGAAAGTTTTGGCCATCAGGGAAGAGCTTCAGATCCCGCCGGCCCAAGAGGGACAGTCGGAGGAGGAGGCGGACGGCGGTCAGAAGCGCAAAAGGATTAAGCAGCCAGACTATTACTGTCCCCCCTCCTGCTTCACTTTTAGTCCGGCCGAGGTCGATCAATTTTTCAATTGCCTTGTAGGAGTCAGAGTGCCCTTCGGTTACTCCGGGCTAATAAGCAGATACATGGACCCCAAGAAACGAAACTTCAGCGGCATGAAGTCTCATGACTGTCACGTGATGATGACGCAGATTCTTCCGGTTGCAATCCGAGGTATAATGGATGACCATGTCCGTGCAACGCTGACTGGGCTCTGTAACTTCTTCGACGTCATAACTCGGAAGTCGATAAGCGTGAAGAAACTCGCAAGGCTCCAGGAAGAGATCGTGGTGATCCTATGTGAGATGGAGATGTACTTCCCGCCTGCATTCTTTGACGTGATGGTCCATCTGTTGGTCCATATAATGGATGATATCGTCAGTCTAGGGCCGGCATTCTTACACAACATGATGCCGTTTGAAAGAATGAATGGGGTCATTAAAGGATACGTTCGTAACAGGTCACATCCAGATGGAAGCATCGTACAGGGCTGGCTCACCGAAGAGTGCATCTCTTTCTGCACGAATTATCTAGACATCGAGGACCCTGTTGGTTTGCCTCAAAACAAGTACCTCCGTAGGTTCGAGGGAGTAGGCCACAAAAATGGAAGGAAGGAACTGCACGTGCACATGTCTGGTCGGAGTTCCGACTTTGACAGGGCCAACTTAGTAGCGCTACAACACATTGACTTGATCGATCCTTGGTTGAAAGAGCACAAAACCATGATAGAGAACAGTGGCAAGCCGATGATGACGGAAGCAGAAATATACAGAGAGCACAACTCCTCTTTCGCGCGCTGGTTCAAAGACCACATTGTTGCTAATCCCCCACCAATGGATTCTGACAAGGATAAACTAGTATTGGCCTTGTCACATGGCCCCGCGCCCAACATCATGACTTACCAAGCGTACGATATCAACGGGTACACATTCTACACGGAAGAAAAAGACAAGAACAGTGTTTACCAGAACTCAGGGGTAACGATGGATTCCTGGACGGGTGACGTAAAGACTAGATACTACGGAAGAATCGAGGAAATCTGGGAGCTTAGCTACGCTGGGGAGAAAGTGCCGATGTTCCGTATCAGATGGGCTAAGAGCGTCAGAAAAGAAGACCGGTATTTCACCACCATGTTTCTACCCGAAGCCAACAAATCAAAGTCCACGAACGCCACCGCGCAGAATGAGCCATGGGTACTGGCAGAACACGTGCACCAATGCTTCTTCATAACCGACCCATCCAGGCCTAGCCGTGTTATCGTGAGGAGAGGCAAGAGGACCATCGTCGGAATGGATGGAGTCGCCAACGAGGAAGACTTCGAAGGACAAGTCGGAGACCCAATGATGGAAGAATCCGAGGACGAAGACACAACATACACCACAAGAAGAAGCAGGACCACGCTACCGAGGTCAGGTCGACCCTTCAAAAGAAGAAGTCACGACACGGGGCTAAATTATTCAACGACGAGCAAGAAAAGCAAGAAGAAAGCGAAACACTCTTCTCAATCGATGATGTAAAACTTTATTTGCAATGTATAACTCATATTTTATGTATGACTAATTAATATTGTGTTGGTCAATATTTTGTGTATGTATATATAACTCATATTTTTTTGTAATGCCTAATTAACTCATATTGCTTTGTTATTATCTTGAAAAGAGAATTAACTCAATAGTATAGGATTTGTGGGAAAAGAAAATAAACATAAAAGAAAGTGAAAAGAAATAAAGAAAAGAAGAAAAATAAAATAAAATAGAAAAAGGAAATGGCCAGGGGCTGGTGGGGGCTAAGTCCCACGTATAGCCGGGCCCATGTTATTGCCGGCGCACCACCTGTTTGGTTCGCCGGGGGTAGCGTTGTCCCGGCGAACCAAACAGGTGGTGCGCCGGCAATAACATGGGCCCGGCTATACGTGGGACTTAGCCGCGCACACTTCTCTCCCCCCATTCGAATTCCCCAATCGACGAACCCTAGCTAACCGCGCTGTTCTTCTCTGCTGCCGCCACGTCGACCTCGAGCACCGCCGTCCTCCGGAGCGTCGCCACCGTCGCCTCGGAGAGGAGGATCGAGCAGGCGCCGCCACCGTCGCGGCGGAGGAGGAGGAGGGCGTCGCACACGCGCCGGCCATCGTGTCGCCACCGTCGGTAAGAATCCGCCAGGACCTCCTCCACCTTCCCCTCCCCTCTTACTTCCTCTGTCCCGATTTCCCCGTCACATTGGAATTGGATGCTCATTCGTCACATTCAAAAACCATGCCCTAATTTTAGTTCTTGCATGCGTAGTCGAATTTTATGACAACATGTACAAATTAACTCAATTTCACCGATTTACTTGATGAATTTTAGTTTTTTTTTACTTAAAGACAGGAGCATATTTATTTTGTCAGTTCCTTGTCACCGATTGGGGTAACTACCATCTATGTCATTTGCTTGAAAATGACACAGTGCTAAGTTTAGACATGCCATGTATTGTTATTTGATTTGTCTGTTAGAACTGTCTGACTTGCATTGCATTGGTTAGATAAGGTTTAGTTGGTGTTTTGTGATGGCCTGTGTAGCTCATCTAATTGCTACATGCTACTGGTTGATTTAAATGAAAATGAAAATGAAAATGAAAATGGTTTTGCTAAATGGTTAAATGAAAATAAAATGCTCATGCTTATGCTACTGCAATCAAGTTGAAAATGAACTTTATATATGTTGGTTTTGCTAAATGGTTAAATGAAAATAAAATGCTCATGCTTTTGCTAAATGGTGTTGCATGCTCATGCTAATAATATGAATGAAATTCATAGGTTAATTTGTTCTCTGGTTTGAAAAAGGAAAATGAATGCTAGCAGTATGTTAGTTCTTGATTAAATGCATTCTCTGGTTTGCTAGGTAAAGAAGCAGCAGGTTTAG
The DNA here is from genome assembly GCA_030979885.1 of Lolium multiflorum. NCBI lineage: Eukaryota > Viridiplantae > Streptophyta > Magnoliopsida > Poales > Poaceae > Lolium > Lolium multiflorum. The sequence goes on from CM061749.1 coordinate 109,340,223, forward strand.
CTCACCAAACCATTTATAAAATGCCCAGAAAATGCTAGCATCTTGACTGGTGTTCTCTGGTTTAAAAATGCTAGCATTTTGGTTATGGTACTGCCAATTCATATAAAGTTCATAGGAGAAAAGAATGCTACTGCATTTATTCTCTGGTTTCATAATGGTTCATGCTATATATATGAAATGCTCTCTGTAATTTTTCAACTAGAAATAAAATGATGCAGTAGCTTTAAATGATATAGCAATAAAGTTGAAAATGAACTTTATATATGTTGGTTTAGTTGGTTTAGATGAAATGCAAATGAAGTAGCTAGCTACTTTATGCTACTTTATGAAGTAGGTTTAGTTCATAAAAAGAACAAGTGCTGTTGAAAAAAGAAAATAAAATGCATGCTACTGAATTAAGAATGCTAGCAGTAGCAAGAAAATTCTTTAATAAAAATGCATGCTACTGTCAAATTATGTTAGCAATAAAAATAAAATGCTTTAATAAAATGCTTTATATACTAAGTGCTGTTGAAAAAAGAAATTGAGTTGGGGTTTTTTATTATAGTGTAAATGAAATGGAAATGCTACTGGTTCACTGCCAAAAAAGAATGCTCTCTGGTTTTGCTCTCTGGTTTGCTAAAATGACACATGTGAGCTTCTCTGGTTCATTTAAAAGAAAATGAAAATTGGTGCTATGTTCCTTATCTGGTTCATTTAAAACAAAATGAAAATGATAAGGTACCTAGTGTATTTTGTATAAGTGGGTACAAGCTCTGTTTGGCACTGTTTTAATTATGTAGCCAGAGAGTAGCATGGTGTTGATGTACAAGCTCTGTTTGGCACTGTTTGTTGGAGAAGACACATGTATCATATATGTGAATTTCTGTTGTAATTAAGTAATGCTGCCAGGGATGCCAGGGATGTAAAATGCTCACTATACTGGTTGTAGTACATGCAATGCTGCTGCTACTATTTGCTACTATTGTTGCTGCTACATTTTGAGTTATGTAACTTGAGAGTTAAGATGTTTCTGCTACTATTGTTGCTGCTACATTTTGAGTTATGTAATTGGAGAAAATTCTATATGTGTTTGCATTTCTGTTACAGGGATTGAGTTGCTATTGAGTGCCGGAATGTCGATTCATTTCCGTTCCGGCAATTCTAGCACTCGGCATGACCAATTTTTAGCAAAGGTCATGCCGAATTTTTCCGTGAATTCTAACTCTTTTTCGTCTTCTATTAGTGCAAGCCACCATGTCGTCTCAAGAAGAGTTAGAGGAGCACTACAATAGGCACTTCTTTAGGACGGAGGAGGATGCCGAGGCCGCTGGTGTTGGCGGCGACGAGGACCATGAGATGGAGGATGCCGCTGGGGGTAGTGCCGACGAGCCGAGCGGCAACGAGGCAAGCGCCGCCGCCGGGGGTAGTACCTACGAGCCTAGCGGCGATGAGGCAACCGGCGCCGCCGGGGGTGGCGGCGAGACAAGCGGCGACGATCCTAGCGCCGCCGCCGGGAGTAGTGGCACCGGGACAAGTGGAGCCAAGAGGCCGCGGAAGGCAAGGCGCCAAAACACGGTCGGCACCGGCAGAGACACAGTCACAGAGGTGGACCCCGCCAGTGGTTTGCCGGTGTTGCCTAAGGATGTTGCCAAGGGGTACGGCAACCAACTGGCATGTATCCTCCGAGAGGTCGTCAATCTCAACGAGACGGACCTCCGAGCTGAGAGCAAAGCGCCTTTGCGAGCCCAGCTCATTGCGAGGTTGCACGCACGATACAAGTTCCTAGGCGACTACGCCTCCAGTCATCAAACCAACAACATTGTGAACTCACAAGCCCTCCTGAAGTTCACCAAACACCTCAGCAGCTATAAGTACATGGTGCGGAGGCTGATTGCTGAGGGCAAAGGTTTCGAAGAGGTCCACTCCGCCTTTCCGCATGTCACCCAGGCGGACTTTGATGCTTTTGTGGCCAATGAAGAGCTACAAGCAACCAAGAATCGCAAGTTGTGGGGGAAGGAAATGCGGGAGCTTAACATCGGCAACCACAACCTTGGGAGCCGTGGGTACGAGGGAAAGGAGCCCTATTGGGCGAAGGAGGACGAGGCGTATGTAAATGCCGGCATTGAGAACCCCTGGCTCAAGTACAAGGACCCGCTTGAAAGAAGATTCATCAGGTCCCGGTACCATAAGAAGAAACTAACCGGGGAACTTGTCACGGACCCGAAGGTCGTAACCGACATAATTTGGTTCACGAACGACCAGAAGGTCCTGGCGTTGGAGAAAAAACTGGTAAGCAATTTACCGGTTTTATTAGATCAAGTATCGTTCATATAATAGTAGCAACATTTCTAAATGGTTCGCGTTTCTTCCGCAGGAAGAAGAAAGACAAAGACTTTCTCAAGCCTCCCAAGGTGACGAAGGCTCCTCGTCCCAGGCGTCGACGGGCAGGGTAGCCTGGGACAAGCCTCTCGTACGGGCGCTAAACATCGTTAATGAGCATTCACCGACGAGAAGGCCGCATAGAGGCCGTGTGGCTGGCGCCGGTACAGGCTACAAGCATGGTCACTATGGCTTGTCGTCTGCGGCCGATAAAAATGCGCGTAATGAGAGGAAGCAGCGGGAGGCGGAGGAAATGAGGGAGTCAATCCTAGCCCAAGTCCAAGCTGGTTTGGTACCGCAACTGGTACCGCAACTCAAAGCTACACTCGTACCTGAAGTCAAAGCTGAAGTCGCCGCTGGAGTCCAAGCAGATTTCAACGCTATGCAAGCGTGGTATGAGGGTGGCAAACAAGGCCCCCCCCCGAAAATGCAAGTGGTTAGCTTCAACGGCAGCAACTCGATGGTGCCGCCGTCCGCCGGCAATGACAATGTTATAATGGAGACTCCTCCGGCCGCCGGCAATGTCGCTGGTGCTAGGGATTCACCGTCCATGCCGGGTAGCAGCCCCTCCGTCACTTGCACGCCCGCCGCCGCATGTGCTGGCCCGTCGACATTAGCCGAGCTCAACGCCCTCACGGTAATTAACTAATGTGTACATCAAGTTAATATATTAGTTTCGTCATCCTTGCCCTCTCTCTAACGCCATACACATGTTCTCGCAGGCGCTCTCGACGCCATGCACCTTTTTGATGAGAGTAAACGACGAAATCAAAGACGTCGCGAGGGGGTCCATCATTCGGCCCCTGGATAAGAAGTGGCACACACGAGATATGGCGGATGACGTTTACCGGGTTGAAGTGGATCGGGCGTTACCGGGCTATGAGGATTTGTTTCCTCCTAATCAACCGCATGGTGCCGATGACGATAGCCCGTTGAATCTGGCCTCACTGAAGGGTTGGGTACTGCTATGGCCGAAGACCCTAATTCGGATCAACACCTACTCGGGGTCGACGGCAAGCAAAGACAAGCACCTTGCGGCGCCACATGTCAGCGTCCCTCCACGACAGCCAGCGGCGCCGGTGGTCATCGCCCCACCAGAACGGCCAGCTGCGCCAGAGGTCAGCGCCCCACCACAACAGCCAGCTGCGCCAGAGGCCGAGGAATATGAACGTGACAACTTCCAATGGGATATTCCTACGTCTTCACAAGTTGTCCATGAGGATGCGCCGGGCTTCAAATATGTGTGCTCCAAGAAGCTGTTCGATTCTCAAGAAACGGCTGATGAGGAGGAAAATCCTGAGGAGGTCGCCACCGCCGCCGTCAAAAATATGTTGAGCCCAAACACACTCCGTGCTACGGCCACTACGGCGATGGATGGTCCAGCACTACAACCCAAGAAGAGGAAGAGGGCAAATAAGAAGGACGCCCAAGACAAGGCGGCGGCCAAATCCAAGGACAAGGTCCCACTCCTTGACAAGTTGCCAAACAATTGGCGACCTCTGCATCACTTGGGTCAACCGATGCTGCCGGAGCATGTCGTGAAGAAACTCACCCCGGATATGAGGAGCTTGCATGAGACTGTCTTGCATGTGGAGAACCTTCTTCTCAAATCAAAAGATCCTGGTTACCCTCTCTTCGTGGCGAAGGTGCCAACTGGCATGAACTTCGTCGAGAAGTACCCCGCGGACTTGTGCTTCATCCGGTTCAACGACATCTTCAGCATCTATCGCATGCAAGCGCTCCACTTTAGTGTGGTTCGCCTAGTTGCTCTTAGCATGTCTTCCCAGATTGTTAAGGAGGGGACGCCGACCATCGCGATCATGGACCCCTTCTATATGCGGGAGAGCATCATCTGCAACCCTGGGGATCGCGCGATTGCCACCCAGCAGGTCGAGGATTTCATGCTGGCGAACATTAAGAAGGGCGCCATTCTCATCCCTTACTTCCCCGAGTAAGTAATCACTCGCTAGTCCCCCATCACCATTCTATCCTATATCTCCATTTGCATTTCCAAAGGTTAATCCGTGTGTTTTCCGCAGAGACAAGTTCTGCACCCTCATCGTCGTGCACCCGCAACACTCGCATGCAGTCTATCTCGACTCGGGTAGGGACCGCAAGAAAGACTACTCCCACATCAGGGCCCTTCTCAATGATGCTCTCACCGGCTTCGCCAACAAGGCAGGCCCCCTCAAAGTAGAGAGGAAATCCCGAGGAGGCTTCGTCTTAACCCACACAACCAACTTCCCCTGCCTCAGGCAGTCGACGCCCGACAATGGGATGGACGCGTGGTACGCCATCCTTCAGATGCAGGAGTACATAAAGTACGCAGATGACATGTTGCTGCCAGATAATCTCAGAAACAGGTTTGCAAACATGGCGGATGTCCCTGATAGAGAGATTAGAAAGAACTGGGGTCGCATCCAGCAGTTCATTTGCACGATAATCCTGCAGGATGTCAACAATAGGTCTGGCGAGTTCTTCTACGGCTATGGTCTACCACCTAATGACGAGATAGACCTCCGCTTGGAGATGTCGCGTGATGAGAGGCCGTTCAACTCGCTTGAGGGCTGCCGTCCATTCCCCCTAGGCGTACAACCTGATCCTACGACGGGAACACTTGCTAAAGCTTGAACGATATGTCCTTGAACTTCCGTACTGTAATAATTGTTATATATTCCCATAGAATCGACTAGTTGCTTTTATTTAGTTGTATGAATGTGCATGTGAACATGTGTCTGTAGTTTCATTTACTTTGCTATATATTTCAAGATTATGGCGTACATAGCTTAATAATTATTTGCATTTACTCGACCACTACTTGCCTCGTATTTGGAGTTCGCCGATGATTAGAATGTTCGGTCAATCGTACACTCGGGGGTGGAGCCAGTGAGCCTTGGTGCGACGGCCACAAGTATCAATCTATTGTGCATCCTACCTAGCCTCACTGACTCCATCCCTGGATGTTAATATTTGTTTCGACCGACAAAGTATGAGGCACGCTATTTAATTCGTACTACTTGTCTTCTATTTGAGTTCGCACTTCTTAATTGCATTGGCCGATGATTAAAATGTTGGGTCACTTGTACACTCCGGGGTGGGGCCAGTGAGGCTTGGTGTGAAGGCCACAAATATCAATCTATTGTGCATCCTACCTAGCCTCACTGACCCCATCCCTGTATGTTATTATTTATTTCGACCAACAAAGTATGAGGCACATGCTATTTAGTTCATACTACTTGTCTCTTATTTGAGTTGGCACTTGTTCATTGCATTGGTACTAACGTTTTACTTGTCTTGTGAATGGAGATGCCGACGACATATGTCGTGTACAAGGGGAGGGTTCCTGGAGTCTACGACGACTGGGAGGACTGTCGGAGACAGGTGCACCGTTTCAGCGGCAACAGCTACAAGGGATACCCCACTAGGGTGGAGGCGGAAGGAAGATACGCCCGTTATCTAGCGGGAGAGATGAGGGACATGAGGAGGAACCGGATGAAGACCATGGCCTTCGTGATGATGGTCATGACCATGTTGGTCATGTTCTATGTGATTCTAGTTTAGGTTAGGACCTACATTGTGAGGTGTATGACGATACTTGTGACGACTATGTACCAAGACTTCTAACTTTGTGAAACTTCGTCGTTCGGTGTTGCATATGCACATGTGTTGTATGAATCAACACATTCCGAAACGAGACTTGCGTATTTGTGTACTGATACCGAAATGAAACTTGGCTCTCTATGTGCTTCTCATATTGCATGTAATACTGTATAAATATGAACTGCGTTGTAAATATATACTGCTGTCAAAATTGTATTGTAATATGCTGGAAAAAAGTGGAAAAAAGAATTTTCGAATTAATTGCCGGCGCACCTAAATGAAACATTGCCGGCGCACGTAGCATGCGCCAGTGCTGGAAGCACTACTGCCGGCGCACCTGATAGTGCGCCGGTGGAATAGATCTTTGCCGGCGAAGCAGGGTGGTGCGCCGGCAGTAGCTGACATATCGCCGGCGCACAACCAGGTGCGCCGGCAGTGTCCGTTTATCACCGGCGCGTTCGCACCGGCGGGCTCGTGGTGCGCCGGCAATGGGGGTTTTAGGTGCGCCGGCAATGGGCCTTTCCTAGTAGTGGGAGTGTCTATTTAGGTTAATTAATTTGGGACTGGGAATCCCATTGCCAGCTCTTTTTGCAAAATTATCGGATAAGCGGATGTGCCACTAGTCCATAATGAAAGTCCGTCAAGAGTAAATGACAAGGTTGAAAGTTAAACACCACATACTTCCTCATGAGCTATGAAACATTAACACAAATTGAGAAGCATTTTGAAGGTTTTAAAGGTAGCGCATGAGAATTTATTTGGAATGGTTTGAAATGCCATGCATAGGTATTTATGGTGGACACTTTGGAACAACTTGGTTTTCAGGTGTTTGGAAGCATGAGCAGCGTTCCCGCTCAGTACAAGTGAAGGCTAGCAATAGACTGGGAAGCGACAAATCAAGAGAGCAGTAACTGTCATAATCATGCTTGCGGCAAAATAAATTAACGGAGGCATAAAAGTGATACAAGAACTCTGAAGCAATGTAAATCATAGAGGCTTAATTGACTTTTGTTCAGTCATATGCATGCGTGAGCATGTGCCAAGTCGATATAAATGAATTATTCAGAGGAGGATACCACAATGCCATACCTACTTATGAATAAAACAATGCAAGCAAACATCCATGACATGCTACTCATATTAATAAATTGGAGCTAAACATGAGAGATCATGAACTACTAGACTTTCTCAAATGACATATACCTCACATGAACCAACTAAGCATGCTCACATGGATGAGTATATGTACAAAAATGAAAACAAATAGAGTTCATACCAGCCTCTCACCACAATCCAATTGTCGTAGATCGTCATTATTGCCTTTCACTTGTGTAGCTTGGATAATATGAAATGAAAACCACGCTCCAGCCACCGAAGACCATTGAACTCATGATGAACTTTACAAACCAAAGAAGAACAGCAAATATTTTTGGTGTTTTGAATTGGAAACAAGAACAAAGGAAACAAGCAAACAAAGCAAAATCTTTTTGGATTTTCTTATAGCAAACCAACAATAGCAAATAAAGCAAAATAAATGCAAGAAACCAAAATAAACAAGTGGTGAAGAGAAACAACAGAAATATTTTTGGTCTTTTTGTGTTTTAGGAAAGAAACAAAGCAAAAACAAGAAATGGCAAACTAGAAGAGTCACATAAACACAAAGCAGCAGAAATTCGTCAAACTTGACAGCAGTACAGTACTCGATTTTTAAGAAATTCTTCCACTGCTCAAATCGAAAAGTGTTCAACTAATGAAAGTTATATAACAACCTGGGGAACATGCACAAAAATTGGCTTCGGAAATATCGTTCTGGCCTTTTTGAGAATGTTTTCGGTAACAGTCCAGAATCTGTTTTCAGGCAGCACTTCCCCAAATATCATCTCCCTCTCATTAGAAAACCACTCAAACAAACTAAACAAGTATATACAAGTATCCAGCAACCATAATATGCAAAGAATGAGTGATGCCGGTATACCTCCCCCAAGCTTAGGCTTTTGGCCTAAGTGGAGTTCAACCCCAGCGAGGGTCGCTGTTCCTCGCCGGTGGATAATGCATGGCGTAGTCATAGTAAGGTCCCTGTGCAGAAGAAAAGCGTGGAGGCTCCACATGCCCAAAATGTTGATGCGAGGAACTTGCTGCATCGGATGACGAGTCGAGGTGTTCCTCGGCCTCCTCCATATTGTCTCTTGCATGATGGCCTCCTCCCTCTATGTGTGCATTCAGTGCACCTTCTGTGACTGACCAATCCTCCCTGGAATCAAGGTTAAATAGAACAGGCGCAGGCAATCTTACTAGTTTTTCAGTTTTCTTAGTTATTCTCCAAGCTTTCTTATAAAATGTCATCTTGTAAAACAGGTTACCCAAATTAGATGAATCAGAAACAAATTCATGTTTAATCATGGAGACTATGTCAAGTTTTTCTATGGAAAGTTGAATATCAAGATGGTGAGGTTCTACTCTATGCAAAGCTAGTAAACGAGAGGCGATGAGACCTCCACAAATTCCGCCCTTCTCACGGTTGGTAGCAAGTCTATAAGCTATCAATGCCCCCAAATTATAAGTCTTACTACCTTGCAGTGCAGCAGCTAGAAAAGCTAAATCCTGGATAGATAGTTTACTACCATTCTTTCTAGCAAGAACGCATTTAGTAATGAAATAAGCAAAGTAGCGGATAGCTGGGAGTTGAATGCTAGTGATTTTACCACCATCCTCTGAGAAACTCCTTCCATGACAAATCATCTCGAAGAGGCTTAAGAGCTCTCGCGGCGATCCCCTTATCTTCTCGCATGATCCCCATTGCGGTACTCTAATTGCTGTACAAAAATCATTGAATGGCAAGTTGACAGTTTTATTATAAATCTTGTACTGAACCATGGGGTTAGATTGCGACCAATTGAACTTAAAATCCTGCACAACAGACATAGTCAATTTTGCATATTGGCATGGTTCTCCATCAACAAAATCATTCAACCCTGCACGAGAAATTAGATTCTGAACATCTTCCAATATTCCTGCACTTCTCATGAAATCTGTGCACGGGTAGTAAGAGGGGTATACTCCCTCTTCGCGGTTCACTCTCATGACTTGTTGCACCTCCAATTCTTGTTGGTTTAGTTGATATCTATTCCACTCCATTTTCTGAAATTTTTCAACAAACAATATAAAATTTGATTTGGTGACATATAATCAAGGGGAACTACTATAGGAACTTGCTAGAGTACTAATCATGCATCAAAACTAGTTTATACAACTTAGAACAAGCATGCAAACTCACTAAACATGTTACCTACAGCAGCAAAATATTCAAGATATACTCAACCAAACAAAATTCTACTTGGATAATCGGAGGAGTCACATACCGGAGAGCAAATGTGCCAAATTTTAGACAGAAATCTGGGCTGAGCAAAGAGATCGAAAAATCCTGAGCTCTTGAGCAAAAACGCGAGTGAGAGAAAGCTGGTGTCGATTTTTTCGGGAGAGAGAAGAGTGTGGGAGGAAGAGATGCTAAAGTGGGGCAAAGGGGGACCCACACACCAGGGTGGCGCGCCCCCTTGCTGGAGTGCGCCGGCTGTGGGGTGCCACCCTGGGGTGCCCCACTGGTCATCCCCAGGCTCCCAGGTGCATTTTCGAAAAATAGGACCAACGGTATATTTTTTATGAATTTTTGAAAACTTTGAAAAATGCACATTTTTGGGCATTAAGTTTATTATTACTGGCCAGGAAAAATTTTGAAATCTCTAATTAACTAAGAAACTTTGCAAATCAAAAGTGCTACAGCAAGTAAAACAAGTGGAGGAAGAAAGAGATGTTGTTTACCTCCTCTATGCATATAAAAAGTATTTGTTAACAAGGTTGATCAGGTCTTGCCACCAAATAAATTTTACATAGCATATGAAGAAATAAACCTCAAATCAATCATGTTACCTTGAATTGTATTGATATGGATCCAATCATAAGACTTTGATATCCTTCTTTAGGCTCATATATAGGACAATCAATAGTTCCAATTTTGATAGTTCTCACATTAGAAATAGTATTAACTCCACATACTTTATCAATCCTCTTGGGGAAATAGACGGTATGCTCCTTATCATCAACATTGAAAGTAACATTTCCTTTATTGCAATCAATAACAGCCCCTGCGGTGTTAAGAAAAGGTCTCCCAAGAATAATAGACATATTATCATCTTCGGGCATTTCCAACACAACAAAATCAGTTAATATCAAGCAGTTATTAGTAACTTGAACAGGAACATCCTCACATATACCAACAGGAATAGCAGTAGATTTATCAGCCATTTGCAAAGATATATCAGTAGGTATCAACTTATCTAAGTAAAGTCTCTTATAAAGAGAAAAATGCATAACACTAACACCGGCTCCCAAGTCACATAGAGCAGTTTTAACATAATTATTCTTAATAGAACAAGGAATAGTAGGTATACCTGGGTCGCCCAACTTCTTTGGAACTTTGCCATTGAAAGAGTAATTAGCAAGCATAGTGGAAATTTCCTCATTGGGGATTTTCCTTTTGTTAGTAACAATATCTTTCATATACTTTGAATAAGGAGGCAATTTAATAGCATCAGTCAAAGGAATTTGCAAGAATAAAGGTTTCATCCAATCGCAAAATTTATTATAGTGTTCTTCTTCCTTCGATTTTAGTTTCTTAGCAGGAAAGGCATTTGCTTTTGCACCCAAGGTTCCCTTTCATTACTGATACGTCTCCAACGTATCTATAATTTCTTATGTTCCATGCCACATTATTGATGTTATCTACATGTTTTATGCACACTTTATGTCATATTCGTGCATTTTCGGAACTAACCTATTAACAAGATGCCGAAGTGCCAGTTCCTGTTTTCTGCTGTTTTTGGTTTCAGAAATCCTAGTAACGAAATATTCTCGGAATCGGGCAAATCAACGCCGAGTTCCTATTTTACCGGAAGCATCCGAACACACGAAACGAGAGGGAGGCGGGGCCACCACCACACCGGCGCGGCCTAGGGGGGGGGGGCGCCCCCCTAGGGTGTGGGCCCCCCTTCGACCTTCCTGCGCCGCCTCTCCGCCTATAAAAAGCCCCTGGATCAGAAAACCCTATACCGATTGACGAAACCCACGAAAACCTTCCAGAGCCGCCGCCATCGCGAGGCCAAGATCTGGGGGACAGGAGTCTCTGTTCCACGCTGCCGGAGCGGGGAAGTGCCCCGGAAGGCTTCTCCATCGACACCGCTGCCATCTCCACCGCCATCTTCATCACCGCTGCTGCTCCCATGAGGAGGGAGTAGTTCTCCATCGAGGCTCGGGGCTGTACCGGTAGCTATGTGGTTAATCTCTCCTATGTACTTCAATACAATGATCTCATGAGCTGCTTTACATGATTGAGATTCATACGAGTTTTGTATCACTACTATCTATGTGCTACTCTAGTGATGTGTTATTAAAGTAGTTCTATTCCTCCTGCACGTGTGTAAAGGTGACAGTGTGTGCACCGTGTTAGTACTTGGTTTATGCTATGATCATGATCTCTTGTAGATTATGGAGTTAACTATTGCTATGATATTATTGATGTGATCTATTCCTCCTACATATGCATGAAGGTGACAGTGTGCATGCTATGCTAGTACTCGGTTTAGTCTGTTGATCTATCTTACACTAAAGGTTACTTAAACATGAGCATTATTGTGGAGCTTGTTAACTCCGGCATTGAGGGTTCGTGTAATCCTACGCAATGTGTTCATCATCCAACAAAAGTGTAGAGTATGCATTTATATATTCTTTATGTGATCAATGTTGAGAGTGTCCACTAGTGAAAGTGTAATCCTAGGCCTTGTTCTAAATACTCACTAGAGTTACTACCGCTTGTTCTTTTGTTTTTCTGGTAACTACTACTGCAATACCACCACCATCAACTACGCGCCAAGCACTTTTCTGGCACCAGTTACTACTGTTCATACTTATTTATACCACCTGTATTTCACTATCTCTTCGCCGAACTAGTGCACCTATTAGGTGTGTTGGGGACACAAGAGACTTCTTGCTTTGTGGTTGCGGGGTTGCATGAGAGGGATATCTTTGACCTCTTCCTCCCTGAGTTCGATAAACCTTGGGTATCCACTTAAGGGAAACTTGCTTCTGTTCTACAAACCTCTGCTCTTGGAGGCCCAACACTGTCTACAGGAAAGGAGGGGGAACGTAGACATCAAGCACTTTTCTGGCGCCGTTGCCGGGGAGGGAAGGTAAAAGGCACTCATACTCCGGTTCCAGGTAACAGTACTTTTCTGGCGCCATTGTGTTTGTGCTCGAAGCTATTTCCTTTAGATCCGCAATTGCATCTTTTTGTTTCTTGTTTACACTAGTAAGGCATAATGGACAACATCTGTGAGCTTTTTATTCTATTTCCTGAGTCAAGACATGAATGGTTTAATGCGAAAATTAAAAAACCCATGGAATCTTATTTGCATGCTAGTAGCAATGATATTAGTATGAACGCTTTGAACACCATTGTTGCTAATGATATGGAAAATTCTAAGCTTGGGGAAGCTGGCTTTGATGAGCATGATATTTTTAGTCCCCCAAGCATTGAGGAGAAAATTTTCTTTGATGATACTTTGCCTCCTATTTATGATGATTATAATGATAGTGGTCTTTTGGTGCCACCTACTATGGAGAGTAAATTTTGTTGTGATTATACTATGCCTCCAACACTTGATGAGAATAATAATGATAGCTACTTTGTTGAATTTGCTCCCACTATTACTAATAAAATTGATTATGCTTATGTGGAGAGTAATAATTTTATGCATGAGACTCATGATAAGAATGCTTTATGTGATAGTTATATTGTTGAGTTTGCTCATGTTGCTACTGAAAGTTATTATGAGAGAGGAAAATATGGTTGTAGAAATTTTCATGTTACTAAAACACCTCTCTATGTGCTGAAATTTTTAAAGCTATACTTGTTTTATCTTCCTATGCTTGTTACTTTGCTTTTCATGAACTTGTTTATTTACAAGATTCCTATGCATAGGAAGCATGTTAGACTTAAATGTGTTTTGAATTTGCTTCTTGATGCTCTCTTTTTGCTTCAAATACTATCTCTTGCGAGTGCATCATTAAAACTGCTAAGCCCATCTTAATGGCTATAAAGAAAAGAACTTCTTGGGAGATAACCCATGTATTATTTTGCTACAGTACTTTGTTTTATATTTTGTGTCTTGGAAGTTGTTTACTACTGTAGCAACCTCTCCTTATCTTAGTTTTGTGTTTTGTTGTGCCAAGTTAAGCCGTTGATAGAAAAGTAAGTACTAGATTTGGATTACTGCACAGTTCCAGATTTCTTTGCTGTCACGAATCTGGGTCCACCTCCCTGTAGGTAGCTCAGAAAATTAAGCCAATTTACGTGCATGATCCTCAGATATGTACGCAACTTTCATTCAATTTGAGCATTTTCATTTGAGCAAGTCTGGTGCCATTTTAAAATTCGTCAATACGAACTGTTCTGTTTTGACAGATTCTGCCTTTTATTTCGCATTGCCTCTTTCGCTATGTTGGATGAATTTCTTTGATCCATTAATGTCCAGTAGCATTATGCAATGTCCAGAAGTGTTAAGAATGATTGTGTCACCTCTGAATATGTCAATTTATATTGTGCACTAACCCTCTAATGAGTTGTTTCGAGTTTGGTGTGGAGGAAGTTTTCAAGGGTCAAGAGAGGAGGATGATATACTATGATCAAGAAGAGTGAAGAGTCTAAGCTTGGGGATGCCCCGGTGCATCCCTGCATATTTCAAGAAGACTCAAGCGTCTAAGCTTGGGGATGCCCAAGGCATCCCCTTCTTCATCGACAACATTATCAGGTTCCTCCCTGAAACTATATTTTATTCCATCACATCTTATGTGCTTTTTCTTGGAGCGTCGGTTTGTTTTTGTTTTTTGTTTTGTTTGAATAAAATGGATCCTAGCATTCACTTTATGGGAGAGAGACACGCTCCGCTGTAGCATGTGGACAAGTATGTCCTTGGTTTCTACTCATAGTATTCATGGCGAAGTTTCTCCTTCGTTAAATTGTTATATGGTTGGAATTGGAAAATGATACATGTAGTAATTGCTATAAATGTCTTGGGTAATGTGATACTTGGCAATTGTTGTGCTCATGATTAAGCTCTTGCATCATATGCTTTGCACCCATTAATGAAGAAATACATAGAGCATGCTAAAATTTGGTTTGCATATTTGGTTTCTCTAAGGTCTAGATAATTTCTAGTATTGAGTTTGAACAACAAAGGAAGATGGTGTAGAGTCTTATAATGTTTTCAATATGTCTTTTATGTGAGTTTTGCTGCACCAGTTCATCCTTGTGTTTGTTTCAAATAAGCCTTGCTAGCCTAAACCTTGTATCGAGAGGGAATACTTCTCATGCATCCAAAATACTTGAGCCAACCACTATGCCATTTGTGTCCCACCATACCTACCTATACTACATGGTATTTTTCGCCATTCCAAAGTAAATTGCTTGAGTGCTACCTTTAAAATTCCATCTATTCACTTTGCAATATATAGCTCATGGGACAAATAGCTTAAAAACTATTGTAGTATTGATATGTAATTATGCACTTTATCTCTTATTAAGTTACTTGTTGTGCGATAACCATGTTTATTCTGGGGAACGCCATCAACTCATTGTTGAATTTCATGAGTTGCTATGCATGTTACGTCTTATGTATGCAAAAATGAGGCGATCTACTGCGAGTTGAATGGTTTGAGCATGCATATTGTGAGAGAAGAACATTGGGCAGCTAACCGAAGCCATGTTCCATGGTGGAAGTTCCAGTTTGGACAAACATCTCAAATCTCTAATGAGAAAAGAATTAATTGTTGTTGAATGCTTTAAGCATTAAAAGAGGAGTCCATTATCTGTTGTCTATGTTGTCCCGGTATGGATGTCTAAGTTGAGAATAATCAAAGCGAGAAATCCAAATGCGAGCTTTCTCCTTAGACCTTTGTACAGGCGGCATAGAGGTACCCCTTTGTGATACTTGGTTAAAGCATATGTATTGCGGTGATAATCCAGGTAGTCGAGCTAATTAGGACAAGGTGCGGGCACTATTAGTACACTATGCATGAGGCTTGCAACTTATAAGATATAATTTACATGATGCATATGCTTTATTACTACCGCATTGACAAAATTGTTTCATGTTTTCAAAATCAAGCTCTAGCACAAATATAGCAATCGATGCTTTTCCTCTTGTGAGGACCTTTCTTTTACTTTTATGTTGGGTCAGTTCACCTATTTCTCTCCACCTCAAGAAGCAAACACTTGTGTGAACTGTGCATTGATTCCTACATACTTGCTTATTGCACTTATTATATTACTCTATGTTGACAATATCCATGAGATATACATGTTATAAGTTGAAAGCAACGGCTGAAACTTAATCTTCCTTTGTGTTGCTTCAGTACCTTTACTTTGAATTATTGCTTTATGAGTTAACTCTTATGCAAGACTTATTGATGCTTGTCTTGAAGTGCTATTCATGAAAAGTCTTTGCTATATGATTCACTTGTTTACTCATGTCATACACATTGTTTTGATCGCGTTGCATTCACTACATATGCTTTATAGTATGGTCAAGATTATGATGGCATGTCACTCGAAATTATACGTGGTATCGTTTTACACATCGGGACGAGAGCAGAACTAAGCAGGGATGCTGATACGTCTCCAACGTGTCGATAATTTCTTATATTCCATGCCACATTATTATATATACATGTTTTATGCACACTTTATGTCATATTCGTGCATTTTACGGAACTAACCTATTAACAAGATCCCGAAGTGCCAGTTGTGCTGTTTTTGGTTTCTGAAATCCTAGTAACGAAATATTCTCGGAATCGGACGAAAATCAACGCCCGGGTTCCTATTTTTACCGGAAGCATCAGGCACACAGGCCTTTGAAGAGGAGCGAGCCACCACCACACCCGGCGGCGCGGCTGGGCGCTAGGGTGTCAGCCCCCCCCTTCGACCTTCTCGCCGCCTCTCGCCTATAAAAAGCCTGGATGAAAACCCTACCGATTGACCAGAAACCCACGAAAACCTTCAGGCACAGCATCGCGAGAACGAGATACGGGAACAGGATCTCGTCGGCACCTGGGAGGGAAGGTGCCCAGAGCTTCTCCATAGACTCACACTGCATCTCCACCCGCCATCTTCATCACCGCTCGCCCAGCTCCCCGCAAGGGAGGAGTAACTTTGAGGTTCTCCATCGAGCTCGGGGCACATGCAGAGCCAGCTATGTGTTAATCTCCTATGTACTTCAATACAATGATCTCATGAGCTGCTTTACATGATTGAGATTCATCGAGTTTGTATCTACTATCATATTTCTCTAGTGATGCATTATTAAATGTTCCTATTCCTCCTGCTGCAGTGTGTAAAGAGTGACAGTGTGTGCCGTGTTAGTACTTGGTTTATGCTATGATCATGCAGTCTCTTGTAGATTATGGAGTTAACTATTGCTATGATATTATTAATTGTGATCTGTTATCTACTGCATGAAGGTGACGGTCGCATGCTCTGCCAGTACTGGGTTTAGTCCCTTTGATCTCCATAAAGGTTACTTAAACATGAGCATTATTGTGGAGCTTGTTAACTCAGGCATTGAGGGTTCATGTAATCCTACGCAATGTGTTCATCATCCAACAAAAGTGTAGAGTATGCATTTATATTCCGTTATGTGATCAATGTTGAGAGTGTCCACTAGTGAAAGTGTAATCCCTAGGCCTTGTTCCTAAATACTGCTGAGTTACTACTGCTTGTTTACTGTTTTACTGTGTTACTACTGCTGCAATACTACCACCATCAACTACGCGCCAAGCACTTTTCTGGCACCGTTGCTACTGCTCATAC